>JAKTTX010000024.1:0-191069 GCA_030560575.1 Kodamaea fungicola | reverse complement strand
CCGCTTCTCTTTTGTTTTTTTCATCTAAAGATGCACACATACGTCTAGGAATTCTTGTTGCATCAGTTTATCTATCGTACCCTCTTGGGAGGAAGACCGATTAAAAAAACACTTATATCCGGAAATATATTCGGCTATCGGAATATATTTCCGACTGCCTGTCACTTCATTCAAAACTTTATCAAACTCAATATACATAATGGCAGATTGGCCTCAACTATTCAGGCTCTATATCCTGCATTGTATCATGACATCCGAACATACTTTTACTTCTTGGCTTATCGTTACATCCGATTTGAAAATTAAGCCGTGCCAAAAAATCCTGAAGTACAGTAACAAGCATAAGCCATTTCCGAATATATAATTGCTCGCTCGCTGGCACAAAACTATTTCACTTCTAGAAATGTCTAGCATCTATCTGAGCATTATTAATAACATCCTGAACTGCATTTTACTTTAATTACACAATTTCATTTGGATAATCTTCGCATCAAGCTTCATCTTCTCCATCACATTGTTCGGTAGTCTCTCCTTCCTGGGACAGTTTATTACTAATCCTCTCAAGTAGACCGTTCTTACCGGATTCTTTTGACGTTTACTCCTATATGCTTTCTCTTCTTCCTCCTAAAAAATTTTGATGCATCTCGCGATCTGCAAACTTTCGTAAATATCATAATCTTTGTTTGAGCTCTGGTGAAATGACGTTTAAAGGCATACACAACAATCCATTTTGGGTAATTTACTGACTCTGCGATACTTATCGAACGGCGGTATCATCTTGCAATTACTATAAAATGTTGGTCTTGATTGAAATGGTTGAAAATCTTACTATAGTTCCACGCTGATGTAAAGTCACCATATAGCATCTTACAATCCACTTTTCTACTCTGGATTTTATTGTGATTTCTGCTTCTAAGCCTCGAAACGACTATTTTCTGTTACTATATGTTCCAGCCAAGTCTATTCCAGTCAATTACGTACAATGCCAGTGAATCCTAAGACCATTCTAATATCTTGTCAACATCATCACATCACCTACCCTGAATCACTGGTGCTGTATAATTCTATCCAGACTCTTAGTGTCAAAAATTATGATCTTCTTAAATCCGGCTAACTCGGCTTTTCCCTTATCCACCTGTAGATGCTACTGAAGCCCCAAACAAAGATTTTCCATTCCGTCTTAGAGTAATCCACAAGCACATATCATATTTGACTCTATTTGCGAGTTTCCTTCGAATTCTTATGTAATAAGATATGAATCTCGTAAAATTATGTCGAGCTTGGTGATCTCTCAAGTAATCAAATATAGAGTATTCGCTATCAATAATCCGTGTCATAATTTACAATTCTGACTTCTGCTAACTAATCGTTTATTCCGGAAATCCCATAATCCGATACTGGATTATTTTGATGCTTTGAAAACTTTATAAATCATTCGCCGTGCAAAGTAGTCCACCTACGTGGCCCTTCATTGCATAAGGATGGATATGTCTGTTTCTGCACTGTCTGTCCCTGCACTTTTAAAATATGTATAGATATCTTGTCAATTAGTTTTCCAGCCGTTTATATTTTCACATTAAAACTTGAACCAAAGTATCAAAATATTTGGTTACTTTTGTTGATGTTATCTTATCATTAGCTCCCTTCGTATACTCTTTGTATTTAAAATGCATTTTCTTATTCACTTTGAAAATGCACTTAGGTTTCAACCATGGAAATGCACCTATCCATATCCTTGAATTTAATGCAGTTATGCATAGATTCTTTTCCGAATTATATAGTTATTCACATTATAGTTATTAAATACATAGAAAATATATTTGGTTCCAATATCACCTTTTGTTATAAAAGTGGGTTGAATACTGTCGTTGAATCTTGGAAGTGTATCTATTGGAATTCATTCGTTCTATTTTGTTGGTTCGTTGATCGTATCAATTCTGTGAAATGCAGCGATATTATGAATGGTCAACAGCATTAAAAATCACTTTATTGATGTGAATGACCTGAGTACTACAAATCACCTAGTTGTTGTGAATGACCTAGTACTATAAATCATTTTGTTGTGAAATACTCAAAATGTACTTCAAAACAGTGTAGTGAAATAAAACTTCAAAATGGTGTGGTACTTCAAAATAGTGTAATGAAATAAAACTTCCAAATGGTGTGGTACTTCAAAATAGTATGGTGAAATAAAACTTCAAATTGGTGTGGTGACATAATCAAAAAGTACACCAACTCACACTCAAAAGCCACTTCGTTGGTTGCTCTTCTTCGCTGTGTCTACACCTTTAAACAATTCTATAGATACAATAATGTACACTAAAATACAAAGCTCAGCTAATCTTTGTCAAGATTCTTCTTCCATGAGGAGTATTCTTAATACTCTGTAACAAAGGTTGCAAAGCAGACGATAACCTTAATAAATCTTCACTGTCAGCTACATCCAAACTAGTTTGTAGGACATAGTTACCAAAAGCATCATTCAACATTTCACCCAAATGATCCTCTTGTTGAAGTAAAACATTAATCAAACTCTTAGATAGCTTATTAATTCGTAACAGTTTTTCAATGACATTCAGGCCAAATTTATGCAAACTCAAAGCAACCACGTTACGTCTTATATGATTAACGATAAAGCCGATCAGGGCATCATCACCCCTCGCCAAGACATATTGAACAACATAATTACCAAAAGGGTCCAACAGTAATGAAGCTGTGTTTTCAGCCACTTTAAGCAGCAATTGCTTACGTTGTTCATAGTTTCCGTGGTCCAAGCATCTTTGTAAGACACAGCATCCATGTCTATGAGTTGCTATTTCCACGCAGTTACGCAGGGTGGAGTCGAAGATGAACTGGTTATCAATAGACGATAGTTTTTGAAGACACTTTTGCACCACATGGTTTCCGTTGAGGTCGCGCAGAAGTGCCACGATGCTGGGCAGAAGAGACTCGATTATGAGAAGCAGTTCCTCGGGGGTTGAAATACACTCAACTAGTTTCTGGAGAGCCCTGGTTCCATGGGGATCCAAGGCAATGCGGCTCATGTGCGGAGCACTGTTTCTCACCAAGATCAACCGTTGATCTACACTAACACACTCAAACAACTTCTGGATCAAGTAGTTGCCGAACGGATCAATCATGAGCTCCACAATCTTCAAATAAATCTCGTTGAATATCATAGTGGCTGCAATGTCATAACTGAGAACGTCACCTGCGCTGTTTCTACTCAAGTCCAACTGCCGCTGCAAGAAACGGCACCCGTGTTGGTCCTTACACAACAGATATATTTCACCGGTAAAATCCTCCAACTTGCTGTTGGCATACTTCTGTGCGTCCTCGCCCTTGCGGCGGTTGGTATGCATCACCTTGCGGTGCACATTCATTCCGTCGTTGAAGTTACGGTACTTGCGATGCGAACTGTGGTGGTATTGATGTGGAGGGGCGTGTTGGAATTGTTGGTGCATCATGCGTGGATCAAAGTTCCACATCTCAAATGGACGCTCATCGTTCACAGGCTCATACCGATTGAGAAGATCGCCTCCAAACTTCTCTTCCTCTGAAAACTGGCCATCCAAAAGCCCGAATTGAAGGCCGCTAAGTGGCGCAGGCAGCGCGCTCGACAGCGTGTTCCACGTCAGAGACGGCGTGCTAAACGACGGACCCGTGAACATCAGCAGTTGGCTGGTCGTGCCTGTATAGACAAACTGTGGAGGCAAGTCAAAGGGCCCCGAGCTCGGCCCATGTGAGCTCTGAGCTCCAACCGAGCTTGATCCTGTATGCCCAACTATCATATCTGGGCTGGTTGAGCTGGCCCGCTTGGAAGGTGCCTTCGGAATCATCCCGGACTCTCTACCATCATCATCCAAGTTAAGCTGGCCTATCGCACCAAGGATATCCAACTCACGCACATCCTGTTCCTCGTCCCTGAAGAACTGTGACGACTCCTTGCTGAAGAACGATGACCCGATCGACGAAGAACGAATGTACCCACTCGTGCCTCGCTTGCCGTTGATGTCTCCACTCATGAATTGTATGATGGGAAAATTTTTGCTTGAAAATTAATGCACGACCGGCTGTATAGTGACTGGCAAGACTGATAATACTGAGGGGAAGAATGTGATTCTATAGGATGAGTTTATATTTCCGAGATTATAAAAAGAATAATTGAGATGATAAATGATTTGGGAACTAGGAAATGTTGGTGGTTAATTCAGCAATTTTAAAGAAGGACTAACAAAAGATAGAGGTATAAAAAGACTTGAAATGAAGAGTTGCGAGAACTTCCGACAACAAGAATAAGAAAAGAATAACTAATAACTAATAAGAATAAGAATAACTAATAACAGTAAAAATAAAACAAATAATGAGAATAACATAAATAACTCAAATTAAAAATTTTACGTCACATCAATAAAATAAACCGGAGGACTAATCGATATTATTCACTTGTAAACACACTCCATTAATACTACAAATATAAACGTTACCTTATCTATTAGAACGGAACTAACTATGTAATTTGAAAACGACGGGAAATAAAGGGGAATCAATAAAAAATACGGGGCTAGGTATCAAACACAATTTCAAGGGGGATTAAGTAAAACGCGGTTGCAACCATGCCCAACGTCATGATATACCAATGTTGGAGATTAATGGGGAATGATAAAAAAATGAACTGTGGGGACAGTATATGCTTCACAATTGACAAATCAATTAAGAAGACTTTTCGTGTTGGGTAGAAACTCTTTGCATAGAAACCAAGAAGTCTTCCAAGGATCTAGAGCTGTGAGATTCTGGCTTTCTTGGTCTACCGTTACAGAAGTTGTCGAAACTTTCAGAAGAAGACATCAAGTAGTAAGCACCACCCATGACACAGAAGACACCAAAAGAGAAAATCCAGGTTCTAACAACAGTGACAATGTCAGTCCAGTTTTGAGACCACCATCCAAACAAGGTGAAACAAGTGGCAATGATGTCGACGATAAGGACGGCACCACCCAATTGCCAAGATGGAATAGAGGACCAGAAAGGACCTTGAGCTCTGGTAACGAAAATCAACCAGTTTTCAGTCAAAGAAATTTGCAAGAACAAGATACCGTCCATACCACCAAAGTTTTGAATGATACCACCCTTTCTCATGAACATAGTGGTCAAGGTGATCCAAGTACCGATAGCCAAGATTATACCCAAGATAATGGACATACCCCACAATCTTGGAGTGTTCCACTTGACAGGCTTAGGGTCATAAGGAGCGTTATCATAAGCAATAGCCAAGGTAGCAACATCAGCGAAAATAGCAATGAAGACAACCAAGTCAATGTTCAAGGATCTGTTGAGGATAGCAATCCACAAACCAAGGAACAATTCCAAGTGCAAGGACAAAGCGATACGGTAAACAACATAAGAGTACATTCTGTGGAAAATCTGTCTCGAGGTCTTCAAAGCATCAATAATGGCAGACAAACCTGGGGCAAGGAAAACAATATCAGCAGCGGAACGGGCAGCATCGGTAGCACCTTCGACAGCAATACCAGTGTCAGCCTTCTTCAAGGATGGAGCATCGTTAACACCGTCACCAGTCATGGCAACCAAGTAACCTCTGGATTGCAAGATTTCAACGGCATTGTACTTGTGTTGTGGGAAAACTTCAGCAAAACCATCAGCGTTTTCGACAAAGTCGGCAATTTCAGAACCAGCCATGTCACCACCGCCGGACAAACCCAATCTGTCAGCATCGTAAATGTTGGTACCAAGACCCAATTGACGACAAGTTTCCTTAGCAATACCAACGGCATCACCAGTCAACATCTTAACTCTCAAACCCAATCTTCTAGCTTCGTTAACAGTAGCAGCAGTGTCATCTCTTGGAGGATCCATACATGGCATAATACCCAAGATTTCCCAGTGGCCTTCACCTCTCTTTCTAGCAACACCCAAGGATCTGAAACCACGGGAAGCAAATTCAGCAACAGTGTTTTGGTAGTTTTCGTGGACATCTTCAGGGATTGGGTGGTCATCTTCGACAGTCTTCAAGACAAACAATGGGGCACCCTTGACACAGACGATTCTTTCACCTTCTGGGGATTCAACAATAGCAGTAACCTTCTTTGAGACAGGGTCGAAAGGTTGGAATTCCAAAACCTTGTACTTGGTCAAAGCGTTCTTAGCACGTGGGTAGTTGATCAAAGACTTCAAGAAAGCCTTGTCAATAGCATCCAAACCCTTCTTCTTTCTAGAGGCAGCCAAACAAGCAGTCAACATCAAGTCGTCAGCTTCAACACCTTCAACAGTGTATGGTTCGTGCAAGGACAACTTGTTCTTCGTCAAGGTACCGGTCTTGTCAGAACACAAAATTTCGACACCAGCAAGGGATTCAATGGCAGACAACTTTTGGACAATAGCTTGCTTCTTGGCAAGGTAAGCAGCACCGACAGCCATGGTGGTGGTAACGACAGCTGGCAAACCAACTGGGACACCAATGATGGTGATGGCCAAGGTGTGTCTCAAGATAGCAACAATCTTAACAGATCTGTAGAAACAAGCAACCCAGACAACGAGCAAAGTCAAGATAACGAAAACCAAAAGAGTAGTACCAATACCGTTCAAAACTTCGGTAAAGTGACCAGTACCAGCAGAAGCCTTGTTGACCAAAGAAGCGGCTCTACCGACAAAGGTAGAGTCACCAGTGGCAGTGACAACCATGAAAGCTTGACCAGTCTTGACAGTGGAGGAAGAGTAACAAGCGTCACCGTTTCTCTTGTCCACAGCCAAGGATTCACCAGTAATAGCAGATTGATCAATTTGCAAGAGAACATCTTCAGAAACAATACGACCATCGGTTGGGATAACGGTACCTTCGTCCAATTGAAGAATGTCACCTGGAACAATTTCGGTGGCTGGCAATTCAACCAAAGCACCGTTACGGACAATAAAAGCAGAGTTAGCCAAGGTCTTCTTCAATTCATCGACAATAGAACCAGCTTGGTATTCTTGGATGAAACCGACAAAGGCGTTCAAAAGCAAAAGAGCACAGATAACACCGAAATCAACCCAATCTTCCAAACCGGCAGCCAAGATAGCAGCAGCCTCCATGACGAATTGAATTGGACCAACAAAGAACATAACAAACTTCAAAACAAGGTTTTCTTGTTCTTCAGCCATTTGGTTCAAACCGTATCTCTTTCTTCTCTTAGCAACCTCGTCGTCGTTAAGACCACTGTTAGGGTCGGTTTGCAACAATTCTTCAGGGACAGCCTTGAACGTGTTTTCATCAACCTCGTCTTCTTCGTCAGCTTCACCTGGAGCATTGGATTGCAAGTCGAGGATCAATTGATCAATGTCATCGTCTTCATCGTCAGAGACGCTCTTGATCTCCTTTTCGATAGTAGGTTCAGTTGCACTCATCTCAAATTCCCTAGTTATTTTTCAAATTGATGTGGGAATGGCTCAATTAAATACTTAAATTTTTTTTGGATTTTTGGGGGATGGAAAATTGCACGTCGTCCTGCATGCGGTTTGTTTGTTTGTAGTTACCGAAAATGTATTATAGGGAAAATAGAAAACAAAAGCAATACTTATCGGGTTCGGCGGCAAGAACCGGTCCCTAGAACAGGAATTTGAGGGATTTTCGTTTATTAGAATTGTATTGGATGAGAACGGTAGCACTAAACCTTCAATATTCAGGTAAGCCTACGAAATACTACTTTCCGGTAATCTCTGGCCCATACTTTTTCGTTTCTCGTGTTTCTCTCTACAATAAAAAAATTTTCTTTGTCTATTTGCACAACTTACTCAATCCGTCTTGTTTTTCGACAAATTCGTAGCTATACAAGCCATCGTTATCGCTTACTACTTGCACCTCCTCTTATAATTCCCATGCACACAATTTGTATTATATGGCAATTGCTTGGCCGTATCTGAGACGTGCACGCAATGTTTCAGTGCTCCCGGCGGCCTTACAATAGTACTACAAAATTCTCTCGCCCGTCAACCAATAAAAAAAATTAGCGCACAGAAGATCTAATTTGAAAATTTTTTCTATGGAACGTCGTCGGTGCTGCAACTCCTCAATGCCCGCCGCTTTTACTATTTCTCTCGGTGATTCGATGTTTTCTCCATCTTAAATTGCCTTATATTTGCTAATTTTTGCTATCTCCCGAGATGATGTAATTTTGCAGTATTTGTATTTTGATAAATCTTCTGATATCACAACATCTCTTGGACATTATGAAAAATTTTATACCCCTGTTGATCGAATCACAATGCTCTTGTACCTTCTTAAACCCCTCGCTTCTTCTACAATTTACGCTCCCTATTGTGCTCTACGATTCGCTTTTTTTTCGTATTTGCTATCAGCAATCTCATGTGAGTCATCTAATCCTGAAACTTTCCTTTTATGTAAATAGGTCGCTTGAACAGTGAGGCGTGCACGGATAAGTATGGCGCATATTTCCCGTTACGAAGAAATCATGTAAGCAAGCTCTCGCTATGACGAGTACTCAGTTTAGTGTCCGTTTGCATCTTCATGTTTGTGTTCTTTCGAGTTTCAACTTCATCGGGTTTTTAGATTTAGTGCTGCAATTGCGATCACCTAGAAACAACACCGAGAAACAGTCGGGTATATCTTATTTTTTCCAAGCCTTATCCAGGAATTTGTGTTTCCCTCTAATTACTGAATTGCAAGAGAGGATTAATGATTGTAATGTTAAAAATTCTATTTCTTATAACTTCTAAAACTTTTTTTTAAACATCTGTTTGTTGACTACTCTTTCTTAGTTCTTTCTTGGCTACCCTTTTTTATAACTCTTTCTTAACTCTTTCTTGACTATTCTTTCTTAGCTCTTTCTTAAAACTACTATTGCTTTATAATTGTTCCTTTAAAATGACTACTCTTTCTTTACTCTAGAATACTGTTTCTTAAAACTACTATTCCTTTAATTATTCTTTACAATTACTGTTTATTAAAATAACTCAAATCAAGAATTTCTGTGTTTTCCTCTTTTTTTTTGCTAATTTTCTCTTGAATTTTTAGAATTTGTTCAATCGGAGGATTGCTATTAGTTTACAAAACGAAGTTTAATAATTAAAGATTGTTTATTATTGATTATAAATAGATGATTATACAAGATCAACTTGATGATCTGGATATGCATGATTATGTATTAAAAGTGCTACGTATAAATGTAGTTTCATACAATAAGGTTGGAATATCGGTTTTAAATACCATATTTATTCCCCCGTGCTGAATCAGCATGTTTTCTTTACATGTTTTCTATTTCGAGGCTTATGCAGATTCACAATTGTATAGTCAGACTAGCGTGAATTCAGTAAACAGTAAATGAGCACTAAACGAGTACTTACTTAGTGATCGAGAACTAAGTAAATGTGTCAAATTCAATGAACAGTTCTATCAACAAGCACACTTGAAGAAACGAATAATTTTGACATTCTATGTCTTTTACTAACCGTTCATACATAACATATTATACTAGTAAATTTTGTATGTTCATTATATCACTGTTCATTATGTTAATGTTCTTATGTCACTGTTCTTATATCACTGTTCATTATGTCACTATTCATTAGCTATAGTATAAACTTTTAGATTTGAGAAGAAACTTATTTAACTACATGAGCATGGTTACGACCATCAACCTAAAAACTGAAATAGTCTTGATATGTTGCATACGATATAGAAGGTGATCTTGAACACGACAAGTTACGTAAGCAGGCCAGCTACCAAGACACAATAGGACCGTAAAATTACCAATTATCGTTTACAAATCACAAACTCAATTGCGGATGATAGAAAGTCAATTTAAAAGATAACTTAAATGAGAAAATAGCAAAAAGTCACAAGTATATTCGTTGTTCATTCTACACCATTAACAATTCTTAAATTCTTACAAAAATGATATCTTATTACCTACTGGTTATGCTTCTTGATCTTACTCAACTCCCTGCTAGCTCTAAACTTCCACTTGATCGGTCTGAACGACTTGAATAGCAAGAACAAAACAGCACCAATAAATCTGAAAGCAGCCAAGCCAGCGACAATCCACAAAATAATGGTCAAAAAGACTCCCGAGTTACCAGCAATAGATCCATCAGCGTTGGTAGTACTCTTGTTGGTGAATGTATTGACACCACCAGCTTCCAAGACGATGGCAATCAAGATAGCATTGGTTACAATCCAAACCAACACAGTCATGGTTCTAATAAATGCATAATACGAGTCATCCTTAAGTTTTTTCTTGTTTGTTTCGGAAGGAGGAGGGGGGATTTCTCTTAAAGTTTCCAAGGTGCTCAAGTAGTTTTCGTTCAACTCTTCGGTGACGCCAGGAACTACCATGACCAACTCGTCATTGTTTACGCCTGTGGACTTGGCAGCACCCAAGTCCTTGGCCACAACGTTACCCTTGGTACCCCAAGAAACATCATGAATGTTACAGAATGCATAGATATTCAAGATGTTGATGTAGGATGGCGAAAGCAACACATACTGCACGAACGACGTGAACATAAAGGTTGGCTCACCGTACATAAAGGCACCAACGAAATATAAGGTATAGGTGGAAACAACAGAAACAACCAAGTCTCTGAACTTACTATTTGTGAAAATCATTGTTACTTTAAAGTCATGTTTATGATCATTTAGAACATCACGCACAGTGTGGACAGCCAAGTAGATGGCTGCGAACATCATGTACGCCATCAAAACAGCAAAGAAAACAGTGATAACAAGATAGAACTTTTTTGTACCTCTAGGCGTATTACCAAACGCCAAAATGAAGGTACAAACAACACAACCCACATAAAACCAAAGGAAGATAATAGCCAAGTATTTACCGATCTGGAAATTCATATCCTTGGACCCCAAGTTTGCAGTCAAAATTCTAAACACCAAGAAGAAAGAAGCCAATGAGAACCAAGACACCAAGATGGTGACCAATTGATAGTAGAATTCCAATTGTAAAAACAATTTACGCAAGAGAGAGTGCTGGGATCTCCAGATTTTGGTCCAGTGGAACACAGCGTAAGCAGCGGCGAAAAGAGAACCGTTCAACCATCTTCTTCTTTGCAAGACGAATTCGTCGATTCTTTCTGGAACATCTGTTTCGGCCTTGGCTTCGTTGACATACCTCAACACATAATTGTGACGTCTTTTAGCAACTAACTCGAAACATAAAATTCTATCTTCGGCAAGATACATATTAGAGGTGAAGATACCAGCTTCCTGGTAGTTTCTTTCTTTGATACCTCTTTCGTCATCCTCCTCATCCTCGTCGATCTGCGAAGCTTGATGCAAGAACTCACCCTTGAAGTATTTTTCCAAGGGCCCTTCGCCATCCACGTTCAAAAGCGCTTCGTATCTATAAGCCGAAAACGCACCCGGCAACACGGAAATGAACCCAAACACAGACTCCATCGGCTTATCCAAGATGTTGGAAATCTTATATTCAAAGTTTTGAGCAGCAACCAAAGGATTGACCAAAAGACTCTTGCTTGGCCCAAGAGAAGCTCTCATTTCACCACAGGCACCGGCAACGTTGGGATCACGGAATGCTCTCCACAAGTAGTAGAAGGCATCCTTGGAAGGCTTGGTACCACAATCCAACAACATCACCACTTTAGGCTTCAAGATCAGACCAAACGCTTGGAACGCCCATCTGTGCGAGTTAATCTTTCTCGTGTTCTTCTCCTTCAAGCAGAAAATCATCTGCACAGGGTTCAGGTTTGGACACAAGTGGACTCTATCGTTCACCACGTCGATCCCCACGGTCGAGGTGTACTCGTACACATGTGCCTTGACCAGGCTGTCATTAATCTTGGACTTGGCATACCCATCTTGGTACACACCCATTGCAGACAAAAGGTGCTGGGATCTCTTGTTCAACTCGAGACGACCGTCATTCACAATGATGATCACAATCTTTTTCCACAGGTCCTCCCCCCATGCTGGGTCGGATCTCGAAGTCAAGTTCTTGATGTTTTCGTACACACCCTTCAATGTTCTACCCAACAAGATCTCATCTTCGTTATACATGGTGATACACACCATAATCTCTGTTTCTCTAGGAGGCGAGTACAACGCTTGTCTGATGTTGTAGTTGAACTTGGTAAAGTTGGAAGGGCCGCATGTAACGGCAGTATATCTCATAAAAGACATTTCACGGCCTCCCTCCGAGATCTTCTTTCCGTAGGTATCCAAAAGTGCACGCGGGACTGGACAATCAATCACATAGTTACCATTCACCAACTTAGCCTTCTTGATTGTTCTCGTGTATGCAAGTCTGGGCTTGAAGTCTTCGTCATCCATCAAGATTTCGTCCTCTCCCATGCCGTCACGCCCTGTGCCAGGCGTCGACCCACTCACAGACCGGATCGTGCCCTTTCTGTTAATGGATCTCCTGAGCGTGTTGCCTCTTCTCATGATCTCCTCCCCGGTTTCGGAGAAAAGCGAGTCGTTGTCCTCATCAAACGGATCAAACTCCTCATCGTCCGCATCCTTCAATTCATTCAAAATGTAGTCGTCTCCCGAAAAAGTCATCAACTGCGAGTACGGTCTGAGCGGCACCTGGTTGTCCATCGTATCGATTCTCTCCAACTCATACTGGTTGTTCTGATCAATCAACTGCTTCCGTGGACTATAAGCACTCTGTGGATATTCGGGTTCTTTTTCGCGGAATGCAACCGTCTTGGCCCGACGCATGGGCTGCTGCGAACTAACACTTCCTTGCAGTGCATTGAACGCCATCTTCTCGTAGAACATGTCTGCATCATCATCCATAATTGTACTGAATCCACTGGATGGCTTGTGTGCGTGGCCCCCCTGGTAAGCAATGTTCAGTGAACTTCCACTGGATGACATACCTGTAAATCCCTGGTATTGCTGAGGCGTAGCGCCACTAAACTGGTTGTACGGCATCATCATAGGTGGAGGGCTCGTGGTGTACCCCATGTTCACAAGTGGCGGTGGTGTTGTTGATGAAGACACGTTTCTGGTGTGGTGCCCATCATAACCCATGCCTGCCAATCCAACACCGCTGCCAAAATGCGCCAGCGAGTTCCTAGAATGTTGTGAAACGCGCTTGTTTACATACCCACCCGCAGGTCCAGGTTGCACCCGCTTGTCAATAAACTCCTCGTCCGCAAACAAGTCGTCATCTTCTGGTTCAAGTCCTCCTCGATTGCTCATTGTTGTTAGAGAAAACTTTTTGATTCGAAAAAAAACAAACGTATAATTTTTTTTTGTTATTTTTGGGGCTTTTACTAGAGGATGCTACTGTGTGTGTTACAGCGTGGGTATGTGTCGTTGTCACAAAGTATGGATGGTGAGTTTTTTGTTTTATATTTTTATACTTGTATTTATTTGGGTTGATTGGGGTTGATTAGTTTTAGTGGTTCAGGTAGATTGTATGATGTGCTTGAGCTCCTGGATTGAATCTAGGCTGAGGCATGATCTGTTTCAGACCCTCCTGGTGGCTATATTTAGATTTGATCCGAATGGGGTAACACAAAAAAACGAACACCACTCGCACAACAAACGAGTGCGAGTAGTGTATAATTATTTCGCAGAGTATTAATAATCTCTCTCTAATAAAAATGAGGTGGGTATTAGTACTATTTTATAAAAATGATCTCAGTTCTAGCTATTACGATTCGTATTTACTATTCATAACTTTGTTCGTATACATTTGTGTTATTCTACTTCACACCAATAATCAATCACCAAGTAATGCGAGTGATATGAAGTGCATTATAAAGTGCGTGGGAGTAAACAACTATTCTACGAGTAATGTAAAGTACGTAAAGTACGAGTGAATTAATTATCATAGAATGTAATATCGTAAGTAATTGAAATTGCGTATTCCAGATAATTATATCGTTCCTCTTTGGTATGTATACTGACAGTTTTTATCAAAAAAGTATATTCATTATTAAACTTAGTGGCTAAACGATCATTGTTCACTGTAACAATTACTAGTCATATTTAGTATATATTTTGAAGACACTTTGCAACAAACTCGTTGGTATTAGTACCTAAAGATTTCTTATTGATAGAATCTAAAGATACTCTAAACATTTATCATTTTCCCATACACTCGTTCTTTTGTTCCTTTATACATCACATATCACACATACACTGCTCCCCAACCTATCCAAACACTCCAAATGATAGCCATGGCCACACTTGAAAAAAACCAACTCACAATGATAATAACTATTCCCCATCATCACGTAAACCTTTCCTCTCTTTCTTTCCTCCCATGCTCTATAATGATCTTCCTCCAAAGGACTGTGACTCCCCCACATATGCTTTGTACAAGATGAACAGGCCTTTGATGGAATCCAGCCCCTCAAAGTGTCCACACGGATGAAATCCATTGACTTGCGCACCTGTTCGTTGATCATCTTCAACGACACCTTCAACATCTCGGACTCGTACGAGTACGAGGAAAACACCTCCAGGAGGATGTCGCGGATGGCCACGGCCGTCAACGCAATGTCCTTGGAGTCGAGGATGCCGTTGAACACCTGGAGAAAGTGGCCCTCGCTGGTGATTTCCCGGAAACAGTCGTGGATACAGCTGTTGATGAACTTGACGTTGCTCACATACAAACTCTTAGCCACCAACACGCGGCACATGCCGACCCACTTGTTGACGCTGTCTACATCCTTGACTATGGACATGGCCATGTCGAGAAGGCGCTTTGTTTCGTCGGTCTCGACATGATCCATGGCCATGTCCAAGGCGCCGTCCACATCGCCGGCCCTCTGCATGAGCAACACCACGCTCTCGTAGTATTGTTTGGCTTGCAATAATTCCGACGTTTTGTTGTTTATACTCTTATACCACTTGTCAATCACCTGGTACACCTTTTGGCGGTCCTCAAGCAAGCTAACATACGCATACAACATGTCTGAATTCACATGCTTGCCAGCGTCAATCACCTTTTCCAAGTATTGCGGGTGGTTGATGGCTTGCGAATGGAGCTTGGGCTGGTATTTGTTGATCAACTCATACACCTTTTCCATGTCAATAGCAACTAACCGGTCAAAGTTGTCAACAATCATCTGGTTCAAGTTTAGAGTTTCGGCAGCGGACTTACTCATGCTCAATGCTCTTTCCAAAACATACTCCAAGGTGTAATGGCTGTTTTCGATCTTGAGCCAAACCTCCAAAACTTGGCTATACTTACCTTGTAAACCATAAATATCCACAAGAACGTTGTAGTAGTGAGCCATTTTAAGTTTATCAACTAGTGTTGCGTCATTCAAGTCGACGTACGGGAGCATACTCTGAAGTGCGAGCTCACTGTCTTCTTTCACGTCCTTGCTTAAATTGTTGATGAGCGTGTCCACCACGTACGCAATTGTGGACTCCAGAAGCCGAATAAACTGCGGAAACTTGGGGTAGTTGCGTCCGATGAAGATCGCCAACTGGACATGGTCCTCGGCCGTGAACTCATCTCTGTTTGCATCGTACACGTCGAGAAGCGCCTCCACAATGTACTGTCTGGAGATGGCTCCGGCGTCCTCGTTCAACAACCCGTCCTCAAAAAACTCATTAAGTGCTTTGAGCATCAGAAATGAATTGTGGTGGAGAAAGTGAAATAAGTATGGGAAGATGGTATCATTTGAAAGGTTATGGCCTTCGAGAATCGTGTTTCCAAATAAAATCGTATACACCGATTCTTTTGCTTGTTTTGAATCTTCCTCTGCAATGTACCGATCAGTTGGGTATTGTCTGCCGGTCAAAATATACGAAATATACATGTACACCTTTTCATTTTCATCGTTGATGAAATCGGTCAATGGTGTCACGTAATCCTTCAACAAATAGGTCCAGATATACACCAAACAATCCTGGAGTTTGTGCTTTTTGCACAAAGCAATAGTTAAATCAATGTCCAAACAGTAAATATCCAAGACTGTGAGTATTGCAGTCAATGTTTCACCATCGTTCGAGTAATGCTGCACTAACAGCTTGAGAATAATCGGCAGAAGAGGCAACTGAGGCTTGGACGCATCAAGAACATAATCCTCAAGCGTATCGAAAAACAACCCAACGTCCGTAAAACTCTCAAATACAACCGTCAATAGATCGAGAATCTCCAGCATCTCAAATATCGGGTCCGCAATAAAAAGAAGCATCACGTCGATGTATATTCTCAAAAAGTACTCCGACTCTTCCTCGTTGTCCAGGGTGAAGATCACCACTGACTCGTGGAGAATCTGAAGAAGGTACGGCTTCAATACCACTCCCCTGTTGGGGCCGTCCAAACCCACCATCACCAACGCCCCCGACGGCTCGCTCTTGTAGAACTTTGCCACCAACCGAAGCGCACTGGGGTAGTTTTGGCTTCGGAGGTAACGCATCAAGTTGTCTGCCCAGTTTAAGAAATGACCCACTCGAACAGACCGGGCGCTAGCAACAAAAAGCCTTGACTTGAATACAGAAACATTGTAAGAGTTCAACTGGTTGTTTGTAAGACTAGCCAACAACTCGTTGCGTAACAAGTTCTGTGAATCAAACGTCCCAAGAACTTCAAGTTTCCCATTGTAGTAGAGAACCAGCATCTTTGTTTCACCAGAGACATCCAGAAACACAGATAACAAGTTCAGCGCACTCCACTTGCAAGAAAGCACCGCTCCCGGTGCGCTCCAGCGAGCCTTCTTAGTAAATGGAAGTTTAGGTATTGCCTTATCCTTATCTTTCAAGTCGGATACCACTGCATCTAGATTAGGCGGGAGTGCTTTGTTTTCTAGCTCTGCAATAGTTAACACGTTCCCCCATGAGTATGCCAAACGGGCATTTTCAACCTTAGACCCGTTGTGCATGCAGGGGAACCACTCGACACACGCCACCCGGTGGTTCCAGTCCACTCCTCGCGCACGCCCGGCCTTGAAGTGCGTCACCAAGTGCGTTCTCGACGGGTCGTCGAGCGAAAGCACAGACACAACCAAAAGCACGCTGCCCGTTACCACCGCAATTACCCCAAGCCGGTCCGTCAATTGGTGCGCGGTCCCAAGCGGGAGTACCGCCTCGTCGTGCACCAAAAACTTCTCGTCCGTCTGCCCTGAATCATTGGTCCCTAGAAGCTTGCTGCTACTATGATATGTCTGTAAAAACCGAGTGATTACGTGGTGGTACATCACAATCCCATCCGTATCCACACTCACCAACTGAGTATGCAGCTCCCCGAGGAAATTCATCCGTGAAATAGCCACCGCCAAATGACCCTGCTTGTTCTCTGCAAACCGTTCTCGCTTACTAACTGGTTTAATTACATGATGTGTGCTTTTACTACCCATGTCCCAGATGTAGATCTCTCCTGCCCGCGTTCCGGCCGCAAGCATGCCCAGATCACTGGAGAACACCATGCTCGTCACTTGCCGCACCGCCACCACCATCTCCACCTCGTGCCTCGAATTGAAGCAAACAACCTGGTCCTGCCCAGTTGCTACCGCCATATACACTGCAGATGCTGCTATCACACTCACACTAAGCCCTAGCTGCTCAAGTGTATCTGAAAGTTTTGTTGAGTCTGCCCATATCACAGAGTCTTGAACTATGCTGTTATCTTCAATATCTGGTCTAGCCAATGCGCGACGAGCTGTAATTCCTTTAAGCTGTGGTCTATCATCAAATCTATCCTTGTGACTTTCTTCTGACAAGGTCAGTTCTGGCAGTGATATATCTCTGACTGGGATATCAAATATTCCCATAGTACACAATTGTTCAAAATTATCTATCGAAGAATTGATAGTCTCTGTTCAACTTTATGTACCAAATAATCAATAATATCAAGAGTATCTATTCAATAATTAACTATTCAATAACACTACTCAATATGCTTCTATCAATAATGATTTTTTGGTTTTTCTCGAAAATAACATGAATCTTTCACTCCAAGATCCATTTGCAGTGGCCAAAGAATACCCAGAAACACTAACAAATACGTTCCAGTGGGGCCATTCTGTAGTCATTCAATATAATCATGGAGGTGACTATCTTGCACTGGGACTTTCGGACGGAAGCATTGTGATTTATGACCTTGGATGTAATGGACTGATAGTGGCTCATCTAGAATATAACTCACACACAAGACCTATAACATCTCTAAGTTGGTCACCATGCGGTCGGTACCTTCTTAGTTCATCACAAGATTGGACGTGTAAGATGTGGGATTTGCTGCTAAGCACCGAGACGTGCGCTGTAATCAAAACCATCAAGTTCGATGGACCCATTTGGCTGGCCCAGATGCACCCAGTCAACCATCATTGGTTCACGGCGTCGCTCTTGGACGATGATCCAGTATTTGTAGATACGGCACCCGAACAGCCAGTGGTGCGGCCGCTCACACAGAGTTTGGAGCGCACATTGGTGCTGGTGTTCTCACCCGATGGAGGGTACATCTTCTCAGGTACAAACAAGGGTCTGCTTAATGTGTACCGCACAGCAGACTTACTGCTCGCGCACACATGCAAAGTGACCAACTCTAACATCAAGAACTTGATTATTTCCACGGACGGCCGCAAACTCGCCATCAACTCGTCCGACAGAATCGTACGGCAGGTCGAGTTACCCGACTTGATCAACCTGGACAACCCCCTCGAGCTGTGGGAGTTGGAGGTGGAGCACAAGTACCAGGATGTGGTCAACAGGCTCCAGTGGAACACGGTTGCCTTCAATTACAACGCAGAGTTCTTGGTGGCTCTGACATATGGTCAGTCCCACGATTTGTATGTGTGGGAAACAAGCATGGGGTCGCTAGTGAAGATTTTGGAGGGCTCCAACGAGGAATTGATTGACGTCAAGTGGAACTATGCCCGTTGTAGCATTGGGTCGACGGGTTTGGATAGTGGTATGGTATATATGTGGACGGTCCAATTTCCTCAGAAGTGGAGTGCTTTGGCTCCAGACTTTGTAGAAATTGAAGAGAATATAGAGTATGAGGAAAAGGAAGATGAGTTTGATATTATAGATGATGTTGCTTTGAAGAAGAGGAGGTTGGAGGAGGAGGATACTGAGGTCGATGTCATTACGAGGGAGAGGGTGAATGCTCGGGGATTTGTTGTGAGGGATTCTTTTATAATTCCAATAGATTATGATTGAACAAATTAATGATTCGTTATTGCCAATATGATGATAGTAATATGATTTTAATTTACATTCTATAGCAAAATGTTAGTATACCTCAAAAAATTTATCTTCGCATTCTAAAAAGAATGCTCCACGGCAGGTTCGAACTGTCGACCTTCAGATGACACAACCAGATAATTATGAGACTGACGCTCTACCGACTGAGCTAGTGAAGCTTTCTGTGCTTCAAAAAATTATTGGTATTGTCAATAAATCAAGAACGAAGCAAGATTAAAGATTTCTCCATGATTATTCCTTCTATCGGTTAATTCGGTATTCTCGGAATCTAGAATATCTAATGAAATTTTATTAACTCCTTTCTTTTTTCACATAAAACTAGTCTTATATCAAATGTTGGCAAATACATGCTTCACCTAAAAAGTGACATGATTGATTGATTAAAGTCATTTTATAAAGTCATTTCACAGATAAATTCATACCACAGAACAATGAAATCTCAGCAACGAAAATTCATTATTATTTAAACTTTACTAGCATTGAAATCTACATTAAAATTTAATTCCAACTCACCGCTAATCTTAAATCTTTCATTATCAAGAAATCTAATTTATCCATACGTCGTCTAGATCTGCACAATGAATTTCTACTGACAGGGATGTTCGCGAATATCACAAGACGTTATGGAATTATCTGAAATTATTACCGAAAATGGTAAAATTGCTAAAACCGAAAAAATCCCTTTTTAAACCGTTCCGATGCATTTATAAAAAAAAGTGAAGAGTGCTCCACGGCAGGTTCGAACTGTCGACCTTCAGATGACACAACCAGATGATTATGAGACTGACGCTCTACCGACTGAGCTAGTGAAGCTTTCTCTTGACGTAAAAAAAATCGATGGGCACACATGGACCAATGTTAAGGTAAACCTGGGGAAGATGCTTTGCCGAATATTTTGATATAATCCCGCATCATCATACACAATACACGTGATTTCTCTTGAAACAATAAAGGCATGCAAATATGAAACAGATCAACCACGACCAGTATTGTTCTATGATTCCCTCCGGTGCATGGTGAAGAATGTTGGACTATTATTTCTAGAAACGGGATGATTATTGACACTCGCGGTCAGGATCATCTCACGTGGCGCGTCGGAAAACAAACAAAAACAAGAGTGCCAGAGCGTTAAGCATCACGGTTTGTAGAGTTAGCCATCTATAATTAGCAAAGGTTGGGTTGCGAAAAGTGATTGCTGAGAGCCCCAAAAGAGCCCAAGAAAATGGTGGTCAAAAAAGGGTAGAATACTGTAGTAGATGCGAAAAAGGTGTGCAAAATTTAACAATGGAAGGTTCTGGGAGTCGACAGAGACCGTTTTGTAGTATATCACGTTGCGACCGGTTCATTTGTAGTCCATCATTCGTACAACTCGTAAAGCAAGAGAAAAAATCGAGAAATCCCCCAAAAAAAAAGTAAACAACAACAAACCATGTCTTCAGCATCGACATCGACGCCGCGGAAAAGGGGCATTGGGCTTGAAGACGATCTTCCTGTGTTTGACGATCCAGCTGAGCTCGTCAATGCAGTCATATCCGCGCTTCAGCAGCCGGAGGAACGTACCAATGTTGCTGATACCTACGCTAATGATAAAAACTTGGCTACGGAGATCCAAGCATATGCTAAGATCGCAGGACTGGACTGGACCTTCTACGTCAAGTCCTTGGCCATCTCCATAGGCCGTAACACTGAAGGAGCAGTTGGTGCCTCAGTCATCGACATCGACTTGGGCCCTGCTAAAGTTGTCAGTAGACAACACGCTACCATCACATACAATTTAGACACTCGTCGTTGGGAACTCAAGGTTCTTGGTCGTAACGGTGCACGTATCGATGGCACCAAGATCGCGGTTGGTCCAGCACATCTGACCCCCCTCCACCTGGGAGCAATATTAGAAGTGGGAGGGACACAAATGATGTTTATTTTGCCTGAACTGCTGCCTGAAATACTTCCAAAGATGGTCACTAAGTGTTTAATGAAGTATAAGGAAAACGCTTCCAAGATGCGCAAATTATCATCGTCATCATCTTCCTCAGGCTCCGGTCTCAAAAATTTCCAAATTTATGACAAGCTGCAGTTGATTCAACTGCCTTCTCTGGTATCTGCAACTTCATTACAAAGTAACTTGGATCAGGATTTACTGAAAGAAGAAGCAAAGGACATTAAACCTCCGTATTCGTATGCTACTATGATCACTCAAGCTATTTTATCCAATGATGATGGAGTAATGCTGTTACTGGAAATTTATAATTGGATCGCTCTGCATTATGCTTATTATAAATACCTGAAAACTGGCTGGCAGAACTCCATTAGACATAACTTGTCATTAAATAAAGCATTTGAAAAAGTGCCCAGAAGACCTAATGAACCTGGTAAAGGTATGAAATGGCAAATTAGTGAAAGTTATAAAGAAGATTTCTTGAACAAAATTTCTAATGGATCCTTACTGAAGAATAGAAGAGGATCTTCGGTATCAAGACAATTACATTTACATTTGGCTACTCACAAGGCATTACCAGAACTGCAAAAGAGAGCTTCAGATGACCAGTCTATAGAACTGCAATTGCACCATAACCAACAGAAACAACTTCAAGAACATCAACAGCAACAACTCCAACAACAACAGCAGCAGCAGCTTCTTCAACAACCCCACATGCAACAGATGCGACATAAACCAGACCAACAGATGATGGCTGGCGGTTACCATCACCAAAGAACAAACCTGTTACCAAAGCTTGGTCAGAACTATATGATGAACCCAATGCAACAATCCATGGTACAGAACCCAATGGCATTCATGAACCAACCAAATGGTTATAACATGAGATACGGATACCTGGGAACCTCCCCTCATTGGTATGGCGGGGTTCCTGGCCAACCAAACGGCCAACCAAACGGCCAGATTAAACCAGAAATTACGTCTCCTCACAGACAAGTTACTGATTTGAACACAACCCCAAAATTACCAAAAGTAGGAGGATCCAACTTATTTACTCTTCCACCTCCAAGCGCAAATGGCCATTCACACAGCCTCGGCCACTCGAGACTGAACTCATACGGCAATCAGCCAATGGACCCAACGTTTTCCCTGATCCCTACAAATGAATCAGCAAATAATCATTCAACTGCACCAAGTTCCCTGGAATTACAATTAGGGTTCACCTCCCCTAAAAAAATAGCTGCATTGGAGGCTTTCACTCCAGAAAGGGGCCTGAAAGGTCTCAATAGTAATAATTTAAATGCCGCAAATGGTAACTCCAAACTTGGATTATCTGTGGGTAACCCAGGGAATCAACTGCTGCCTGCATTCTGGAACTTTGTACAATTTAGTACCCCAAACGGCCAGACCCCCATGCGTAAGGGAAGCGATGAACTGCATAGCCAAGGTAGCCCCACTTTAGGCCGTAAAATCCTGTCAAATAATACATCTCACGATAACAGCGTCAACTCAGGGGCGGGTAATGGTTCAACTAACACTTCCGCAAGCTCTACTAACGGGGAGCCCACAGGTAAAGATGACGATAAAGAAGAATCTCCTTTGAAACTGAGATCAGATGGTTTGTTAAAGGGCGAAAAGGTGGTTTCTGCGTAACCTTCTTCAGAATTACAAATTATTTTACTTCACTTTTGTCCTTAATACATTTTGAATACCTTTTGAATCACAATTCAGTGCTGTCCGTTTATATTTATCACTGATTCTTTTCGGTAAGAAAATACATACTAACAATCAGCCATGTAGTACATACATCATATCTGATTCGATTCGTAATTCTACGGAGATTTGTAAATCTATCAATCATTTTACTATTAATGAGCCCTGTTTCTTAAATCAGAAAGTTTCTTTTCAATATCACGTGGAGTCTTATTCAACGCATTGGCAATTTGGATCTTCTTTTTGCTTGGAAGTTCGTAAAATCTCTCTGCAAAATCACCATCAACAACATTCTTGACTGGGTTATAATGACTGCGGAATTTCAAATGATCTTTACCCAAGATATTTAAATGTTCACCTTCTTCCCCATTAAAGTACTTTCTAAGCTCTGCATGTAACTTTTGCATTAAATCCACTTCTTGTTGGGTGAGCATTGGAACAAGCAATCCTATTATGCCTTGAAGTCCAAAATAAACAAGCACTTCTTGCCCACCGGTATTGAGACTTCCTTTAACTATTGAGGTTGCTATGTCACCAATATAAAACTCACACATACTGGTTGTTTTCAGAGTGGACCCGTTGTACACAGGATCAGAGTTCTTGAGGAAAGTCCAGTCATTCTCCAGCTTTTGGGATACCTCCTGATTCAAACGAGTGACAAAGATACTGCCGAATTTATCACCTCCAACAACTGTATCGTAATCTAACTGTGATAACGAGGTAATGTGTCTTTTAGAACTGTCGTCGGCAAATGGAATGAATATGTTCTCATTAGGATCATACTTGACAAAGACTGTAGATAATTTTGAATCACCAATAACAACTCTATCCTGACCCATGTGAATCAACTTGGTGATCTTTTGAAGGTAATTTATGTTTGACGACGATTTACGCAACAATTGCCTTTGTCCCAATTCATAGAGCCTCAAGTTGTTATCTGAGGCAACCAAAAGTCTTCCGTTGAAAGAAGAGATGGCATGGGGTTGTCCATCGATTTCTGTTTTGTGGAGAAACTGTAAGTTATCACCTATTAAATATGTGTACAAGTAGCACTTATCATGCAGGTTTGGAGAGAACTTTTGGTTTGTAGTAACACCTATCACCAAATGGTGTTGGTCCTTTGATTTTTTGAAAGATACTTTGCAGATTGATAACAACAGCTCGTTGGATGTGAATTCTATGGACTCAAGCAACTGTTCATTTTCGTGATCAACCACCTGCAAACAAGAGGCCCATACATCTGCCTTTTCGTAACCAAAAGCATCATAGAACTCTTGGTCAACATCCTTTTCGAAGGGACTCTTGATTCCGTATTGGGACTGAATGATGTAGGACTTGGAGTCGTCAGTCAAGAGTTTTCTCGGGGTATACCTTAAGCGGACCTTTTCGACTTTATAATCATTCAATGGGTCGAACTCGGAGTCCTCCAGGCCCAAGTGGAAAATTACCAAATCGTTTGACTCGGAGATACCAACAATCGAGTTGACACCAATTTCACTGGACTCAAAGGGAATACCGGAAGACAAGTCAATATCCAACAACTCGGAGTACTTGATAATGCCATGCGATGAGTAGCAAACCCACGGAGCCGATGAGATTGCAAGTACGATAGAGTCGTGAAGCAACAGCAATTTCACAGGTTTTGCACCCAAATACTTGACCCGTGTGTCAGTGAAGGCACCGGATATACTATCGACCGACGTCCTAACGTACACACCACTTTGCATACCGATGTGAACAGTCTGAGAGCTTACCTCTGGTGTCATTAATAAGGAATACGCCGTGGAACTAAGCACCTGCGAAGACAAGGTTTCCAAACAGTTATGTGGTTGGAGAGACAAAACTTGTATCGTATCGTCCGCACAACCCACAATGGCGAAATGTGACTTCTTAACAGAGGAGGTCATCGCCAAGCAAGTGGGAAGACTAGAAAGTGCAACTCGCTCCTGATACTCGATCAACTGGTCGTCACTGGGGTCGATTTCAAAGTAGACCAACTCTGAGTTGGAGAGTGCAATGAGAATCTGCTCGTTGTTGGTGCATGATTGGATGATGGAAATACCCGTGGGAGGAAACCACTCTGTTATCTTGGAGTTTATATGTCTTATACCGTTTGGGTATATCTGGACCAAAGAGTTGTGACCAACTTGTTGAATATCCAAAGTCAGCACATCGACAAGTAACTTGGAGTCCTCAACTTCTTCGATGACTTCACCAATGGACAACACAAGGGTCTTTTCAGACAGCGAAAGCACCAAGTAGTCATCATCCTTGGACTGGGAAGTAACCTGGGTGGTGAATATACGAGTAGGCACTAGAGGAATACCCAGCTCCACTAGCTTATTTACTGATACACCCTGTATGATCTTTTTGAGGTAGGAGTTCAGCAGAAGGGCCAATATGGAAGGCGTTGATAACAGGGCATCAATAACCGGAGTCAAGCTCTCTATCACACTAACCAAAGCAAGATTGTCAAGACCTTTGGGTTTGAATTCAACCGGAGCACTCGCACCCGGGGAGTCCATGTATCCCGCCAAATTGTCGGCATTTTCACCCAACCTTTCAAACTGATAAGTGAGTTTATCATTATTCACCGAGTTGACAAACAAAAACCCACTTTTTGAAACATTGATGCTTGTAGCGGGGAGAACAGTATCAAAGTAGCTGATGACAAACGCATCCAAGACAACCTCTAATTTAAACAAGTCACCAAGAGTACTCTGCAACAAGATGAAAAAGGTATCCTTTAGTTTGTGAACCGTGTGACATCCGATGGTGGTTGGCGTGCCACTTCTACTGGGCAACGAAATGTATTTTGCCTCGTCTCTATAGTAAATTAAATAGGACTCACAGCAGATAAACAACCCTCCGCCAGCCAGATGAGGAATTGCAATGAGATGTGAGGCTGAATCTGGCACCTCGATATATTTTCTTCTCATAACATGGTTAAGACCCTGGTCCAACTCATAGATTACCAAGAACGGAGTGGACGACTTGTGCTCAACCTCTATACATGCAAAACGGGGATTTTCGTAGCCTGTATCCAAGGCAATAGCCGTTAGCACGAACCAGTTCTTCGAGATGACCTCCAACGGAGAACCGATCTCCCCAGTCACGGAGTTTACACGGTACACGAGTTTGTTTCTCTCGACAGCACCTAAAAATATGGCTCTATTATGTGGATCTACCGCTAGATACTCTCCCGGCGTGAACCTGGTGAAGCCGTTTTTGGCAAATGGATGCTGAAACACGGTTTCAAAGCATGTGTCCTTATACTGTAAGATGGAAAGATTACCTGAATCACTAGTTACTACCAATCTATCCAAATCATCTGTTTTAAGAAGCTCTATCTTGTTGATGATGCCGAATGTTTGTTGTGTTAGCGATAATTCGAATTTTCCTGTCTCTGCATTTAATTTGTAGAGCTGAAGGTTATTACTGTTGGCTAGTATAAGATCGTGTTGTTTTTTGTTGGGAGACGTGAACTGTCCAAGTAATGATTGTGTAGATGGTGTTGGATGCCTCAAGGTGAGGTTGTATACGAAGAGGTTATCCATGTTTTTTTGTTTGCGATGAAATGTGATGAGAAGAATAAGAAACTGGATTGAGCTGTCTATACAAGATTTTGAACATGATAGTGATGAATGATGATTTAATTGTGGAATAGGCACCTTTTGTCATATGTAGTTAATCATGTGATGTTTTTAGATGTCAACATTGAATCAGAATTCGCAAGCTCTATCAGGTGTAAGGGCTATTGTGAATATTTCAATCGTATATTGATACTATTGAGTATTAAAGTTTGTATTATAGTGTTTATAGGCGGTATTATAGAGGGTATTTAGCATTTTAGTGAGAAATTTAGTGGGCATTTAGCATTTTAAGGAGTATTAACATGACAGCAAGTTAATATAGTGAACTAAAATGGCGAGAGATAAATAGAGCATAGATAGCATAATAATCATGGTGAGCAATATAAAGAACATGGACACCATGGACACCATATAATATGAGGACATTCAATCATATTGTAAAATTTTTCTTAATTATACGTATTATTCAGATAGAAACTTGCCATATATCTACCACCATCATCATCTTCGAGATGCCCTAAAATTCTTTGACAATTAAACTGAATCAACAAAATTAATTCACTCAAGAATGAAATTATGGTCTCAATTGAATGAGAATAAAAACACAAGGAATATAACCAAACGAATTAAATAACATTCTAAGAGACAATGCTTAAGCCCGTTTCCGTACATATTAAGGTTAACCCTTGTAAAGTCAAATTTAATTTGCCATTGGATTTAATGTTCTTATCAAGAGGTAAACTGAAATTGATGCGCATCTTCTGGTTATGAACCCTTAAACAAATACGAGCTTTGGAAATTACGAGTTTTGAGCACAGAATTATTTATTAGGTATTAAGCTTCAGCCTTTGATTTCAGAGGGGTTAATTCACCTTCGTAAGCATCATCAAAATTATCATCTTCGATTTCAGTATGGTTGCTAATTTTGAATAAAATTAAAGGAGCAGCGACAATCAAAGAACCTTGACACAAAGCCCAGGAAGATGCAAACAAGTCAATGAAAGGCTTTGGTTGGGAATCCAAGGACCAGGCGATGGCAGACCCAGCAGATTGGATACCCTTGTAGAAACCAGCGTACAAAGCAGTCTTCTTTGGGTTGTTTGACAAAGCACCCATGACCCACAAGATGAAAGATTGGAAGATGGCATCAAAAGCACCGTAGAACATGTACAAAAACATAGGACCAATGTACCTACCTTCCTTGTAGTCGATTGGCTCCAACTTTGGAGAACCTTCCTTTGGCTTTGCAACATCAGCTCTGGTGAAGCCCAATTGGAACTTAAGACCACCACCCCAGATAGCCAAACTCAAGACGAAAACAACAGCCCAACCGATTCTAGCTCTGGTTGCTCTGTTAAAGTATTTCAAGTCCAAAATAGCACCAATAAAGATAGCACCCAACATTTGGGAGAACCAATAAAGCAAAGAGTTCAAGGATCTTGTCCTAAGGTTGAATCTACCAGCGTTAAAGTCGTTAAATTGGTAAGTGTAGAACCAGTTAGAAGCGAAGAACATTGGGAACAAAATAAGGATCTTTGGCTCGTTGATTAACAACTTAACCAAGCCAAATAATTCCTTCTTCCAGTCTGGATGCTTAAGAGCAACAACCTTAGTGTTGTCAGCTTTCCAAACCTTGGTCATTGGTAACATGAAGAAAGCAATGCAAGAACCCAAACACATCAAAACGATGAAAGCGATGAACGTACCATCATTAACGGTGGAAGTTTTGTTTTGAAGGTTATTAGCCAAAGGAATGATGGAGCCAATAACTGCACCTAAGTTGAAAATAACCCAGAAAACCATGATAGCACGACCCTTGGTACCTTCAGTTGGGTAAGACATGATAATAGTACCTTGGGCAGCCCATAAGACACCGGCACAGATACCTAAGAAAGCACCTGCGAAGATCACAAAACCTTTGTTTGAGTTATGGTTGAAACTAAGCAAGGAACCAGCATAAATGGCATAACCAGTACCACCAAACATGAGAGAAGCACGAACACCAATAATGTTACAAATAGTACCTCCGAAGAAACCGATGGTTGCAAAAGTCGAGTAAAGAGCAACGTTGGCATGGTCACTTGTTTTGACATCTGAAATAGATGCACCAATACCACTCAAAGCATTAAACATACCTGGAGTCATGAAAATCACAAATGCCAACATAATCACCTGAACCATGGAGTCTGAGTATTTAAACTTGAAAGGTCCAGCCCCTAGCTGCTTATCATACCAATTTCCTGATGCTTCTATTTCTTCGTCAGTGTAACGCTTTAATTCCAACTGGTCAGCACCATCGCTGGTGTTCTTAAGAGATGCCTCTTGAGATGAGGAGTGGACATCCACTACTGCTTTATCTTCGCTCATCCTTGTTACTATTTGGAAGTCTGGGGAAAAAGTGTCTATATATATAATGAAAAGATAAGATCTATGTTACGGCATCCCAATAATAAATAAAGAGAAAAAAAAGAAACACCAGTAGATAGGTTACATTATGAGAAATGGAACCATGTTACATTTACACATATATCATAATATTTTTTCCCGGTACTCTAGATCATGCTAGAGTTCATAACAGTGAAGGTGTTTCAAGCTGGCCGCTCACTGAAAGTTTCACCCATCCATCTTAGAAACAACAATAGCAACCTTCGATGGCACACAAAAAAAAATACAACATGATCCCGTTACAAAAACATTGAAACGTAGCATCGAGAATTTATCGCGGCATTCACTCCAGTTTCCCCACTGTAGTATTGGCTTATCTTAATGTAACATCAAGGTTCGTTGTGGGGGCCGCGACATTCCAGCATATAATGCTCATGTGACTTTCTTGTTCATTGCTACGCAACTAGGTTAAATTATGTTTCACCTTTGTGTTGACGGTAAACAGTTTTACCGTTCGCGTCTCGAGTTTTGCAGCCACTGGCAGATCGCACGATCGTCCGATATTGTCCGTATATTAAACTACAGTTTTCCCTATTCTAGTGATGTTTTCAATCAAATCGTCGATAATAACATCTGTCAAGATTGGAGAATTGAAAACAACTCTAAAAAACTCTTCTCCATTCACATCATCCGGGTTGGGGGAGTAATCCACCAAGTAACGACCATCTTTGTGCAACTCTCTCAGAATTATACGGGTAATGTTTGGTTTTCCCTCCAAATAGTAAAAGCATACTTGTAGACATTGTGGATCATTTACAACCAATCTAAATCCATCTAGAACGGAAATTTTTTCAACAAAATAACGTACAATGTTATACGCATGATCAATACGCTCGGCAAATCCATTGGAACCATAGCATAACCAAGCCATGTAGAACTTGAATGAATCTGCACGCCTGCCACACCCCATTGTGCCATCTGCAAGGTCAAAGTTCTCAGCAGTGTTGTCGTTACCGTGGAATAAATAAGGCGCATTCAAAGACATGGATCTTTGAAAATTGGTTACTTCAGGTACCAATAAAAACGAGCATGTGGTTGGAACCCCTAACATTTTATGAGGATTCACAGTTATAGAGTTTGCATACTCACATCCAGCCAACTTGGCACGATGGGTGTCAGAGAAAATCACATTTCCACCCCAAGATCCATCGATGTGAAAGTAAAGGTCATATTTTTTGGCTACCCGTGCAATTTCCCCAAAATTGTCGTACGACCCAAAAACTGTAGTCCCTGCAGTAGCATTGACGTAAAATGGCACGAACCCCTTACGAACCAGTTCCTCGATCGTTTCCTCCAACGCATTGATATCCATTGCCCCTTCTCCATCAACCTTCACCTTGAATACTGAATCCAGCCCCATCCCACACAAGATGGCGGCCTTCTCCACAGAATAATGCGAGTGGCGCGACGTATAAATAGCAAGTCGACGCCCGCTCATTCCCTGTGCCTTGGTCTCAGGAAACCGAAGCGAACGTGCCATCTGAAGTGAAGTGATGTTACTCCATGAGCCACCTGAAAACGTTAGCCCGCCACACTGTTCATTCTTTTCCCCAAAGAAAAGTTGTGCGTACCGCTGCCCAATGTAGTTTTCAAGAACACTCAATACTGGTGACACAGTGTACACGTGCGAATTCGTATTCAACACACTCAAGATCAAGTCCGACACAACCCCAATAGGATTGTTCAGAGCATACAACTTGTCCATGAATCCTGGGTGCCATGTATTCACCGAGTACTTGAGAACTCCATCAACCACCCGCATTAACGCAGCCTCATCCTTAGGGCCCTCCATCTTCTCGTCCCCTTGGATATCAAGCATGATCTTCTTCAACTCCGCTGGCGCAGTGTACACTCCAAGCCCTTTTTCACTCTCCGCGCCCTCAATAAACTCCAAAATCCGCGGCTTGATCGCACTGAGCAAACTATCCAATTCTGCCACGCGGTTACTTTCCAAATCACTCAGAATCATTCCTTTTCTTATTTTTCCTCTCGCACCCTATTTTTTTTTGTCCTTGTGCTTTTACGTGGTTATGCAGCCTGAATGATCTTTTTCTATATATCGACTTTTCAATTAATGTTGCATTGAGGATCTCTGCAACATTAATCAAATACACAGGTGCTTGGTGTGTATCTCTTATCTAGTGATGATTTCTGTTGGTTTTGATATTAATTTGATATTTGTGTTTGATATTTGATAGTGGCTCGGTTACGTTGACTAATTGGTTAGTTTGATTGGTTAGTTTGATTGGTTAGTTTCATTTGTTTCCTTGAATGATTTTAGCATTTCTTGGTGTTTCAGCGGGGAAACTATAATATATTAATAGAGATTAATGGCGAGATATTAAAGTATTGTGCGATCCAGATTTTGACTCTAAAAAATCTCTATATGACATGACTCTATGTACGGTCAGTATAACTCTGTGTGTGGTTAGTATAACTCTGTGTACAGTTAGTATGACTCTGTGTTCGGTTAGTATATGTTAATTCTTGATCTCTGTGATCTCTGTGATCTCTATACTCTATTGTTCTTGGATTATAGAAATTTATTGTACGATAAGAGCTGAGTTGATTATGTTGAAATACTTAATTCGAATGTTTGTAGACATATTATTTATAAATTATCATTATAAAATTATTCGCAGGCTTTCTAACTCAACAATGCCATACTTTTTTATAATAACAGCCAATTTTCACAAATATTGTTCATCTACTTCTTCATTTCGAGGCGCACTTTTATATCACTATCTTACAAATTCTCATCATATTCGTAATATTGAATAGCTTAATGTTTCGTTAATGTTCGTCGTTCCATGAGTAATGTTGTTTCGAATAATTTGTACAGTGAAAAACATTAACTCGCCAGCACTCGTTATTCCTTGATATTTCTCAGGTTTGCCAAATTCCTATTCAAAACCTCCAACTTCTTCATCTCTGCATGTGCATCATAATTTCCAGAACTCAAATTATCATAAGTTTCATCATACTTACCCGTCAGCAACGGAGCATTACCCCTCATTCTCTTTCTCATGTCGAACATACCATTCTTACACTTCATAAATGCCATAAAGTTAGCAACACATAGCTCTGGTAAATCCTTTTTCAACTCAGGATTAGTAAGACACTCTTTTGGTGTGTTTCTTTGAATCAACACGCATGGTGATCTCTGGAGACATATAGCCAAAGCTTTCTTTTGATCTATACAACTAGAATGTTAGTGCGTTGTGCGTCCTGTTGTGTACTTACCTTGCACCCATGATAAAGTGAAATTTTCAATGACTAAAAAAGTGAGATTAGAGGTTTTTAGAGAGTAGAGGGATATTATAGAGGGAGAATAGATAATAGAAAGAAATCAATAAAAGGATATACATATATAAAGAATAAGAATACAAAACGTATAAAAAGAACACAGAAACACACAGAAGAATACAGAACATGACAATCACATTCATACCAGGTGACGTCCAAGAAGATTCTTGTGTATCTCAGGCATCATGGAAAAATCATAATATAATAGCATATGGATCAGGCAACAACTTGATTGTTACAGCAGTAACACATGGCAAGTCCGACACCAAACATCTTCAGACGATTTACCAAGAACTGGATGTTCTTAGTGTGGACATCAATGTGAATGCATGGATAGCCATTGGACTTCAAAAAAAGGTTGTTGTGCTCAAGCCGGTCAACGAGTACATGTCCCGGCCGCAATGGGAGCCGTTTTTGGAGGTGGTGCTTAAGCTGGACCCACGGTGTCTCGAGTGGGCGGCGGACGAGAGTGAGTTGGTGGTGGGCACGCAGGCGTCGCACGAGTTGTACCATATCTACCAGGATGAAGAGACGTTACGGTACATGTACAATTGCAGATGGTACAGTCTGCAGCCGCGGGCCACGGCCGCGATCCATATCACCCGAAGCGCCAACAAGATCGTGGCGCTTGGCGGGCCCTTGGACAGGCTTGTCAAGGTGTGGTCGCGGATCAATTATGGAGATGATAACACTATCTTCGAGTTGTCTTACTTGACGCATAGCAAATGTACGTTTGTGACGGCCGTTCATGTTCGTCTGTCTACCAAGCCCGTGCCTGAGCCTAGTCTCGACATGGCTCTTACCAGACGGGGGTACTACGTGGATACAAATGATTCGAGTGACATTATATACACGCTCACCAACGACCATGTTTTGCATGTGTGGGCCAGTTACGAGTTTAACGGGCATTCACATATTAGACGGTGGGCCCAATTGGACTTGTCGATCCATGGGGCGGTTGCAGCGATTGCCATTTTGGATTCCCACGATCTTCTTTTTGTAATAATGAGAGATGGTTCGTTTGTTTTTTACCGGATTGAAAACATATCAGTTTCACCTCCAAATAATATAAAGTTTCGAATGCTTGGAGATGGGAATTTCCCAGACCACGCATTTCCATCCCATTTACCAAACGGTGAGATTGAAAGAATCGGGAGTGAAGAAAATGAAGGTTCCATTAAAAATTATGAACTATTGGTATCACCAGTTCATATTCCAAAGATTGTTCCCTTTCAAAATAACTTTTCACTCTTGATTCATGACAAAACTAAAAATACCCTCCGGTGTAACCTTCTTAGTAAGGTGGGAATAGAAAATTCAAAGATTCATATTAAACTTATTAGCAAGTTCCAAGGCCACACCAAATCCATCCGCAAACTCTTCAAGAGCTCTACTGACACACTTTTGCTTTCAACATCTAACTTTCCCCAGCACAACTACTTGTGGAAACCGTTCCATGTGGATGAACACAACATTCTCCTTAACAAGGTGTGTATTATGGACATGGGGGAGGACGGGACTATTATGAGTGCTGTTCTATTTGACTCATGGTGCATTGCATTGGTGTCTTCGGGGTACATGGTGGTGAAGAAGATCGACTCGTACCATGCCACCACGCACACCAAGTTAAAGCTAGAAAACGTCCATGCCAGTGCCTTTTTCCAGGTCAACAACACGATAGTGGGTGTGTTTGACGGTAAGCCCGCAACATGGGAGTTTGACGGCGGGGAACTCCGTCCAACGAACCCCAGCATCGCGGGGTCCGGATTGCTTGACTGGCATGAATCTTCGATCGCATGTTTGGATGCTAAAGGTTGTTTGAGTGTGAACAAAGGTGGCACAACTACGCATGTCAATACGTACATCACAGACGCATCGATGTTTGCATTTACCAAAAACAAGGCGGCGGTGATGGAGGGCACGTCCAAGCTTACTGTGGTGAACGTGAACTCCGGATCGATCGAATACCAGGAGGACTTCCCGGAACAGGTCCAACACTTGGACTGGAATCTTCTCCAAGATGACAATCTCGTTTTGTGTGTGGGGTTTACTCACCACATCTACATCTACGTGCAACTCCGGTACGACTACACCAACAACGTACCTACGTTTTCGCGGATTAAAAAGGTGGACTTGGGCCAGTACACCAGCCACAGTATCGCGGACATTGTGTGGTTGGATCAGTTTATGATAGCGGCCAGCGGTAATCAGTTTTTTATTGACGACAAATGGGTTCAGTTGGGGAACGAAAACCACGACCCCACGATCCGCGAGTTGATGTCTGGGTATAGTGAGGACAAGGAGTTGATTTTCGACATCAACTACTTGGCGCGGGTGTTAAACGGCCCTGTTGCTGTTTACCACCCGCAATTCTTGATCCAGTGTTTGTTCACCAACCAAATTCAGCTTGTTAAGGATATCTTTGTTGCGTTGTTTACAGCGCTTCGTGAGGGTAAAAGAATCTCTTGGGACTTGGACTTGGACATTTCTCGGCACATCTTGCATGGAGCTCAACAAAGCAGACAGCCGCTTGTGCATGCGATCGAGATCTTCAACCAGTTTGATAAAGACTTGGCGGAGTTATTGATTAAAAAGTTAACCAAGGTTTCGTTACCATTGATCACAAGACACCAGCAGTCCACGTTGGCCAAGGTGATTGGCATCATGCACTACTTGACCAAGTACATTCCGCTTTTGGACGTCAACGGACTCCGTTTTCTTGTTGGATTTAAACTAGCGGGGAAGAAATGCCTCACGATGAGAGATGTTAGCTGGGCACTTCACCTGGAAAATAGAGATATGTTGGTTACAATAATTGAGGAAACGTATGGATTGCACAACATTCGCTGGGAGCACATCTACAACACAAAAATGATGTATTGGGTCGACACAGAGCGGTTTGCAAAAGTGGTTGAGCGCGCCAATCAAAATGAGTTTTCCGATACGCGAGATCCCAGCGGAATGATTTCGCTTCTCTACACTGCATTACGCAAAAAACAGGTGTTGGTGGGGCTTTGGAAGTTAAGTACTGCCGCCGAAAAAGCTAAATTACTCGCATTTTTGAAAAATGACTTTCTGGAAAAGAGATGGAAATTGGCTGCAAACAAGAATGCATTTGTGCTTTTAGGAAAACACAGGTGGCTTGACGCAGCGTACTTTTTCTTACTTTCTGGCTCAATTAAGGACTGCTGCATGGTTCTTTGCAGCAAGTTAGGTGACCGCCATTTGAGTGTGGCCATAGCCAAGCTTTACGATGAATCCTTTTTACCCAGTCTTATGCAAAGTCACTTGATTGAAAATGCACTTGAGCACAGTGATCGCTGGAGTGTCTCTTGGATCTATTGGCAGCAAAACAAAAAACAGGAGAGTGTGCAAGCGCTCATTAAAACCCCGCATTCAATGTTCCCAGACCACCCTCAAGCCCTTACCAACAAAATGGTTCATTTCCTCAAGGACGACCCGTTATTATTGGTCTTGTTCCAAGAGTTGAGAAATAAGAAAATTAGCTATTGGTTGGGTGCAAATCAAATCACTGCATCTGAAGAATTTGACTCTGTAGTACACATCAGCCAGATATATGCAAGAATGGGCTGTGAATATTTGGGGGTACTTCTCTTACACAATTGGGTATTTGACAAAACGGAAGCCCAAGAATTTAAGCAAGAAACGTTGTCAACCGCTCCGTTGATTGCTCCGCCTCTGGTTATGTTTGAGGAGCCTGATATGAGTGCTTTTGATTTTGGTTTTTAAGGTGTATTTTGTATTGCTACGCCTTTGAAATGCATATTATATTCTTTAACTTTTTAATTTATAGATACTCCTATTGTAATAATGCACACACTAAATTATACATAAAGCCAAGATTTCTCTAGGCTGTGTGAAAGGCTCTATTAAAACCTCCAAAAAGAACCCTACCCGGGACTCGAACCCGGAGTCTCCCGCTTAGGAGGCGGATGCCTTAACCGTTTGGCCAGCAGGGCGATGTTGGTGAAGAAACAGAAATCAGGTTTACATGACCCAGGGTCCGCTCTTGACGTTTTTCTTTTGCAGTATCACGGAACTTTCGAACATTCGAATCCTCCATACCTAAAAAAATCACATCTTTTTATGTAATCAATGTACTACTCTTAAATATCCTCTTAAAATTAACCAAAACTTCTATTCACCTTTCATATATTCTATAAATCTCAATTACATGGCAAGGATAAACTAGCAATTTTTCTCAACTCCAAAAAAACCGCAGATGCCAAGATTTTATCATGTAATTCCAATACACATGCAATTCTGCGGAGACGATAAATGTCTGATTCTGATGCCAAATGTAGCCATAAAAGCCATGGCCGCAAAGTAGAGCAAGAAAGAAGCACGCCTTATCTGAAATGAGGTGCAAAGAGTCAAAAAAAAAAATAAAAAAAAAACATTTCTTTTCTAGCACAGCCTCAGATTGTTTATCAGAATTTCGGCGATCAGAGTATATGATAATTATCTTTTGCAGTTAAAATCAAACAAATATGAGTGAACACTTAGCACCACCAGCAAACGGCGGAGATGATGCGTCAAGTGTTAACTCAAACACTCCATTGAATCCAGATGAAAAGACAGTGCAAGTAGATGCTGCGCTGCTTACGGAAGGATATCAACCACCGATGCGTAGGTTGACTAATGTGACATCCAATAATTTGATATCTTCAATACGAAATTTGACTGCTACGTCGATCAAGAAGCTGCCTTTTTTGATTACACCAGAAGAGTTGGCTCCACTCCATGACCCGAAGTCTTTGGGGGCCTTTTACCATTTTGGGAGTGTATCAAAATTTCTCTCATTACTCCAGGTTCAAATTCCGTTGGGGTTGAACAATGCGGACAAGGCCGATTTGGAACTGCGTCAACATGCTTTTGGTGCAAACAGACTTCCCATTAAAGTGGCCAAGTCATTCTTCCGTCTTTGTTGGGAGGCCATGCAAGATAAAGTATTGATTATTTTGTCTATTGCTGCATTGGTTTCATTGGCACTCGGTCTTTACGAAACATTCGGGGAAGTTTTGTACGACGATGAAGGAGTTCCTCTTCCAAAGGTTGACTGGGTTGAAGGTGTGGCTATCTTGGTTGCTGTTTTTATCGTGGTGACAGTTGGAGCTGCCAATGACTATCAAAAGGAACGTCAGTTTGCTCGATTAAATGCGAAGAAGGAAGACAAGGAATTGATTGTGGTTCGTAACGGCGAACAACATATGTTGTCTGTGTACGAATTAGTGGTTGGTGACATCTTGTACATGCAAACCGGAGACATTGTGGCTGCGGACTGTATATTGTTCCAAGGCGAAGTGGAGTGTGACGAATCCTCCATCACCGGTGAATCTGACTCTATTAAAAAAACGCCTATACACACTGCCATGGAGGCTTATGAAAGCCTGACCGACCGCGAAAGGGATGACTTGATCCAGGACCCATATTTGCTTTCCGGCGCAAAGGTCATTGCCGGGATGGGTAACGCATTGGTGACCGCAGTGGGCGAAAACTCCATCCACGGCCGTACAATGATGGCGTTAAACGTGGAAACTGAACTGACCCCATTGACTGAACGTTTGAACAACTTGGCCGAAGGCATCTCCAAGTATGGTTTCTTGGCTGCGTTGGTTCTCTTCATCATTCTTATGATCAGATTCGCAGTCAACATTGCTCCTAGCGGCAAGGACTCGGATGTTATTCCGGCCGAAAAAGGTAAGAAGTTTTTGGATATCTTGATCACTTCCATCACCATTGTGGTGGTTGCTATTCCTGAAGGATTGCCTTTGGCTGTTACCTTGGCTTTGGCTTTTGCAACCACTAGAATGGCAAAGAATGGTAACTTGGTCCGTGTGCTTAAGCTGTGTGAAACCATGGGTGGTGCCACCGTTGTCTGTTCCGATAAAACAGGTACTTTGACTGAAAACAAGATGCGTATCACAAGAGCGTACTATGGAATTGGTGATGACGATGTTCTTGAAATGAACTCCACTCTTGATTTATATCCTACCGTTCGTCAAACCATCACTGAAAACATCATCGTCAACTCCACTGCTTTCAAAAATGCCGATTACAACCCAGAAAGACTCGCACAGATAAAAGCACAACCAATAAATGAAAGCTTTATTTCCAAATTACTCAGAAAGGAGGATGACACTAGACTTGAAAATCTCTCAAATATGTCTGATCCCTATATCGGTAACAAGACTGAGTCTGCTTTGCTTATTCTTGCTGAAGATAAATTGAATTTGTTTGCGTCTGCCTCTTTAGAGAAACAAAGACACTCATTCTCTTCCAAGGTTATGCAGGTGATTCCTTTCGAAAGTATTCGGAAATGGTCCGGTATTGTTTTAAAAACAGGTCCAAACAACTATAGATTTTATGCTAAAGGTGCTGCGGAGATTTTGTTTCAAAACTGTGGGTTCCAATATACTCAAGATGGAGAATTGAAGAAGTTGAACCGTGCCATGCGTGACATGAACTTGAACAAAATCGACGAGTACACAAACGATGCCTTGAGAGCCATTGCTCTTGTTCACTTTGACTTCAATGGTCTCCAAGACCTGTGGCCTCCTACTTCTCTTTTGAGTGAATCAAGTGGCGGTGAGGCCGACCCAGATTTGTTGATCTCTTCTTCTCTTAGCGATGATCTGCTTGAAGGCAAGAACATGGTTCTTGACTTTTTGGTTGGTATCCAGGATCCTTTGAAAGATGGTGTTCTGGAAGCTGTCAAAAAGTGTAAGCATGCCGGTGTTCAAGTCAAAATGTTGACTGGTGATAACTTGATTACTGCAAAGGCTATTTCTCACAGTTGCGGCATTTTAACTCCCGACGACCTCACAAACGAATACGCTTTTATGGAAGGCCCTCAATTCCGTAAGTTGTCTGCTGAAGAACGTAAACGGATTGCTCCTGGCCTTAAGGTCTTGGCAAGATCTTCTCCTGAAGATAAGCGTATCTTGGTGCAAACTTTGAAGGAAGCTGGTGAAGTTGTCGCTGTTACTGGTGATGGTACCAACGATGCCCCAGCTTTAAAGTTGGCCGACGTTGGTTTCTCTATGGGTATCTCGGGTACAGAAGTTGCTCGTGAAGCTTCCGACATTATCTTGATGACCGACGACTTTACTGACATTGTTCAGGCTATCAAGTGGGGTCGTACTGTTGCCACTTCCATCAAAAAGTTCATCCAATTCCAGTTGACTGTTAATGTCACTGCCTGTGTTTTGACCTTTGTTTCTGCCGTCGCATCTTCTAACAATCAATCTGTTTTGACTGCTGTCCAATTGCTTTGGGTTAATTTGATCATGGATACCTTGGCTGCTCTTGCCTTGGCTACTGATAAACCAGACGATTCCTTCTTGAACAGAAAACCTGCTGGAAGAACGGCTCCTTTGATTCTGACCTCCATGTGGAAGATGATCATGGGTCAATCGTTGTTACAATTGGTGGTCACCTTCACTTTACATTTCGGGGGTGCCAAAATATTTTTCGGTGTACAGGATGTCGATAATCACAGTGACAAGATGTTAGATGCTATGACTTTTAACACTTTTGTTTGGTTACAATTTTGGAAACTTTTCGTCACAAGAAAGTTGGACGAAGCTGACGGCATCACTACCGTTCGTGCTAGAATTACAAGAGAAAACCTTGACTTTAGTCAAAACTTGTTCCGTAATTGGTATTTCATCACTATTGCTTTAATTATCGGTGGTTGTCAAATATTGATTATGTATGTCGGCGGTGCTGCCTTCCTGATTGCTCGTCAATCGGGTGCAATGTGGGCAACCTCTCTTATCTGTGGATTTTTATCAGTACCTATGGGTATGTTGATAAGAATTATTCCAGATCATTGGGTTGAATCGATTTTCCCCACAAGGGCTTTCAAAGCCTTTATCTATTATGCAGGGTTTGAATTTTTGAATAAGAAAAAGAGAACTGAGCATAATAAGAATGGTGATGAAAAGTCTCCTGAACAACTAGCATAAATTAATAGATATACCATAATAGACATTATAATAAGAATTAAAAGAACTACGAACACTACGAAAACTACTAACAAAGTGGGTAGTGTGAGTATAACTACTCAAATATTACAACATGAGTATAACTATTCAAATAGTACACATACGTACAATATGAGTATAACTATTCAAATATTACACATGTCTAATAACTCAAATAATACTCTAAAGTAAAACGTTGAATGAGGGATTTGATAAATTAGTATAATTTTTCAAAATCCTTTAATGACCTCTCCTTTCTTAATTCTTAGAATTCATCATTGTGGTCTTTATATCATTGGTCATTAATAATCGTTTATTCATTACAATATAACCCACGTTATATTAACAAACTCATCTTCCTTAAAAAATCCTTATACTGTGAAGAAAACTTTGTCAAGCCATCAAATAAAGGTGCAATCAAAGTCAATTTTTCAATCACTTCAAGAGCTTTTACTTTATCATCAGATTTCAATTGAATCTTTAAATTTTCATCCAAATTTTCAAGCAATAATTGAAATTGAGATTGTGTTAAAGAACCATCATAATCCTTAAATTGATCAGTGATTATGCGATTCAAAAAGTTAAAAATATCCAAGGTTTTAGACAAGTTTGACTTAGCCAATTTCAAATTAACCAATGTAGAGATGATCTTTGTTTTTTCGGCATCTTGTGATTCATCTTGTAAAGAAATCAGCTGTAACTCAGCTTTTAATGTAAGAATAGCATTTCTCAAGATATTTACCTGATATTGCAAACGCAGAGAAGCGCTTGCGTTTGCATCACCTAGATTTATGGTGGTATTATTCTGTTCTAGGAGTTCCAACTTTGATTTCAAATTGGTGGACAACTCGTTTGTATAGTAGTCTAGATGGGTTGAAAGACTAGATATATCATTCGATAACTTACTCAAGTGTTGGTTTGAATAGTTACTATGAGAACCTGCGCCTATCGATTGCAAGAGAGTATCAACGTACATAGATTGGTTGAATTCATCATCAAAGAACATCAGAAGTGATTCAGATGTCATGTTGACAAGTATTTTTTTTTGGTTCGTTGAATTGAAAAAGCCCACGTATTCTAGCCTCACCTCTTTATCTACTCATCTTCGTTATCCGAGTCAATTCTTACATGCAAGTTACAAAAGTAAAAGTCAACCTCGGATATTAAACATCCATTTATGCGGTCATCTACAAATAATCAAAATCACTCAATTGCATTGATAAGTATAAACCAGCCTACTTACAACTTTGGTCTTGGGTCAATGGACTTGAAGACAGATTCGATAGCAGTAGCCTTCATCATGTTACCCTTAACCTTCAATTTACCGGACATGAACAACTTTTGACCGTTAGCCTTACCTTCAGCCAACTTGACAAAGTCAACATCCTTCAACAACAATTGAACGTCAGACTTTGGAATAGCTCCTTCAATCTTGGTGATGGTACCGTCCTTCTTCAAGTCAAGCAACCAGGAAACTTCCTTACCTTCCTTGTTCTTCAAGGAAATGACAAGGGTGGCCTTAACACCACCAATAGCCTTCTTCTTGATACCTTCGTCGCTCAAACCTTGAGCCAAAGCTTCGAATAATGGGGACGCGTTAAAACCATCAGCAGATACAGACATTGTTATTTAATATAGTTATTGATATATATAAAAAAAAATTAAGGGCGGATTTCAATCTCTACTTATACCTCTTACTGAGTATGGGGTAGCTCTAAAAATTTCACACTACAAGAAGAGAAGCCGACCCCCCCTCACTTTTTCGTTCCTCGCAATATACACTCCTATCCGCACTAAAAAAAATCGCCCATTCACATGTGATCATGTTTATATTTGTTTCCGCCAGTTACATCTGAATGTATTGTGATTTGTGGAGTTAAATTTCAGCATGTGCTAAAACAGTAATATTTCCTCTTTGGGGTCACCGAAAAACGCTATATTGCTATGTTAGCCTCGGTTGTTCGCAGTATGTAAATAATTGTCTCTGAATGTGCCACAAGAACGCGCAGCGTCTGGTTGCTCTGCTGGCGGGGGGCACTCTAGCACAAGCTTGCCCAGCATACTATATATCTACGGAGCTGCTTTTTGAAATCACGTGCAGGCTCATCTGTTTATGAAAGTGGGCAACTATTTCATATGAAGCCAGCGGCACCTTCTGCGTTTATGAAAGATCGCTGATAAAGGACCCGCCAGTCACATGGTATCCTTGGGGACCTCCCCTCTAGTCCCAGACCCCCATTAAATCACGTGAGGCTCATCTCGCATTTGTTAGGAAAAATCACATCGGAAAATTAAGTCATGTCATTTGCATCCAACGTCTCGAAGGCTCAGGCCCAGTCAACGGTCGCCAAGTTGTTCTCGACCATTTTACCAGAATCAAATAACCAACAGGTAAAAACTAAGAAAAAAGTCAGGGCGTCCGCTACAGAATTACTTGCCCAACAATTTAATCATAATGTCTCGAAAATTGATAGACAGCACCAGTTGAAAAAGCAGAAACGTATACTGTCTTCAAAGATTAGGAAAGTAAAGGAAAACGAAAAGAAGTTCGAAAAGCATATCAAGTATAACATCATTAAAAATCATTCTAAGCATTCGGAAGAAGAAGCAAAATATTTGTTCAAGCTACAGCGTAAAAATGTCAACCAGTTGATTAAGTTATCTGAAGTTGACGATACAATAATAGGTGATGAAATCGATGATATAAAGACTGAACTTGCAAGTCTCGTCACCAAGAAATCGCATAGAGTAAACCCTAACCGTGAATTCTCTCAAGATTTGAGGGTTTCGGGTCTTTCTGCCTCAAGAGACCACCAATTGGAGGCTTTCAACAAGAGAGTTGCCGATGGTGTACTTGCAGTTCCTGGTTTAACTCCTGGTTTGGCACCAGTCGATTATGATGATGAGGATGAAGAGGATGAGTAAATATACTAAGTTATATATTAATATTCATACAAAACTTGTCTTAAATCAGCAGTTAGCTTACGCACACTTCTCTTTCTATCATCCAAGCCCAGTTTTAATACCTTCAAAGAACTCTGTCTATACCCATGTAACTCTTTGAAACTTTCGAATATAGAAATAAGACTCCTTAATGCTAACACCTTACTTTCCTCGCTATTGCCTGGGAACTCGGTCATGGAAATCTCAAGTAAGGTCTTCACCACAGATTCAATCTCCTTCTCTAAAATCTTGGTGTTCTCAGACACAACAACATTTAGCGTACTGAGTGAGGACTTCAAGATCATCTTGGAATTGCGTACACCAAGCCCATGAACTATCATTGGTAAAATAGCCTCCAAATTGTTAACCAAGATTTTATTTGACACATTTTCAATCATCACAGATAATGTGTTCAAGTAAAGTTCAATTCTAGGTTCCTTAAAGTTTTCGATTAATCTTGGGACAATGCTTTCAAACATTTGTTGTTTGTAGAGCAATTTGACATTCAAGTTGTTGACCTTTGAGATGGAAGGTTTGACCTTGTGGCCGTTGACATCGTTGGTGAAAACTTTCAAATCCACAAAGAGAATACGAAGAGAGTTGGAGATCAAAAGTTGCTTGTCGATGGAGGTGTTTGCATTGAATAACTCTTCAACGAGTTTGGCAAGAATTTCTTTACCTTCGTTCTTGACAACCAAGCCCTTAAGGTTCCAAATTGTAGTCTCAAAAGAAGTGGTTTGGATCTTCTCAGCTCCAAACTTGTTATTCACCAACGCTAAGGTTTGCAAGTATTGAACTTTCAACACGTCATCTTGTAAGTTGTCAATAATAGATACCAATTGTTTACAAATATCAAGAGATTGGACCAGTTTATCAACATTGGCCAACACTTTATTGTAGACAGCAATGAAATAGTTGGGGTTGTCGAGAATTGATTGGAAGTTTGCAAAGTCATCCAAGATTTGCTGATGCTTTGATTTGTCGATGAAGCGGATGATCAATCCAAGCAAATCAGAACTACATTCAAGTAACCAGAGATACTCTTTACTGGTAGGGTCCACCACTTTATACAACAGGTTAAGAAACTGAGGCACAAACGACTTGTACCAAGTGCTCATCAAGAACGGAGAGATAACCTGGACTTTTGAAACCCAGTCCACCAAGTTTTCCACAATCAACTCGAAAATTGACTTTGTAGATTGTTGTAATTTATTCAAGAGACGAATGGAAAGAGTTTCCAAGATTTCCGGGTTGACAGCGAGTTTTCCAATTAACGTGAGAACCTGGCCAAATTCTTTATCGCTCGGTTGCGAATCCAAAGAGTTTAACAAGTTGGTCAACACAATCTCAACAACTAGTTGTTGGGTGGAGGCATTGAGAGAAATAATAATAGCCAAGCTTCGGGTAATTTCTTCCACCACCATATCATTTGTAGATTCAATCTTACCAAGGAGATCATCGATATATCCAAGAATCAATCTAGTTTCATTTACGTCAAGGAGATCCTGAATTTCAATCATCTTGGTCAACTGACGAAGAATCTTACATTTTAACGTTTTCTCCAAGTTCAGCGAATTCATAAGAAGCTGGCCCATAAAGATTAACAAATGATCTTTATAGAGAATCAACTCATTACTTTGCAGGAAATGCAGAACAAACTGAGAAGAAGAAGAAGATTCGGATAACTTTTGCAAAAGGTCTTGATAAGCAGTCAAAATGAAACCTATGTTATCAATAAGATCTCTTTGTTTAGAAACATTCAAGATCGAGTCAGTCATGTCATCATCATCATTATCATCATGGTCAACAGAACCTTGGATATACTTACCCCAGACCTTATAAGAAAACAACGACGAAACCACCTTGTTAAACGAGTGAACTCCATCTGCCAGAACAATAGAGAGAAGAATAACAGATTGCTTTGACTTTTCCTTCAACTTGGAAACACTGTCGGAAAGTTCATCAATGCTAGTTTTCAAAAAGTTATCCAATTCATTATCAGATAACTTTGAGATGAGGGTTCGGATGATCACCATGGTGATCACAAGAGCCTTGTTTTCGTCTGTATCGTCTATATCGTCAAAATCCTTGGGAATGGTACTAAACATCGACACATCATTATGCAAGATCTCAAACTTCAATGCGTTCCAAATAGTCAACCAGTACTCGTTGATGAGCGTGGAATCGTACTTCTCAATACACTGCAACATCGTCTTAAGAACATCGTTCCGCACAACAGGATTGGTGGAGGTTAACTTTTCAATCAAGTTGGGAATGGAGTCCTTGATGTAGTAGGAATTGGCCGAAATGGCATTTCTCAAAGTGGTCTTAAGAGTCTCGGCCGTAATCTTGTATGGATCATTTGGTGGGGGGGTGAACGAGATTGGAAAGTAGCAGAAACACACGTCAAACAAATCGTCCAAGAACTCGGCCAACTCACCAGTGAAATCAAAGTGTTCACTGAAATAGATGTTCAACTTCAACAGAAGAAGCAAATTGCGTGGGTCCTTTTCGCCGGACGCCAAATGTAGAAACGTCTTCACAAACGCCCTAGCTGTCGCGGACGTGGCGTGCGCAAATGTCGCCTCAAACAAGTTAAACGCCTGGTATCTAACCTTGGCAAGGTTTTTTCTAGGATCATACGCCTCCAATGCACCCAATATCTTTTGCGTCGATTGGGGAAGAAAGTGCTTCATGCGAACCAAGTACCCAAGACCCTGGAAAATCCACTGCAAGGCGTCGCCTCCTTCGTCCATCTTGTCTACCAAAAACTGAATCAACACCGTGATGTCCTGTTTGGATAAGTCAAGCGGTTCCAAGGTATCTGTTAAACATCTAATGGACCTAATGCGTAAAATCTTATCTTCTTCGGTCAAATGCGGTCCTAATGATTGAATAAGTTCCAAGAGAGAGATCTCCTGGTTTAGGATCATGTTGGATAGTTCTTCCACATATTGGGAGGACTTTTCCTCACTTATTATGTATTGATTTATAAGCGTCTGTACCTTTTCCATTACTTTTTTTTATCAAAGTCACAACGCAAACGAACGAAGTGAGTTTGGAGTGACTTGTGAATCAAAATTTTGATATTCGTTAAGAAGTCATTGAGTTGTTAGTAATACTAAAACTTGTTTAATAACTCATGTAGTTGTTGGTAAGACTTTTAAGACTTCTTGGTTTTAAGTTTACTTAAGACTTGTTTAATGATATACATATATCGAATAACTGATAAGAAAAGTAAACGCCTTTGAATATCGCATAAACTACTAGCTCATTTATGAACTGACTTTTACCATTTTCATGAATGGGCTCTTACTGAGCATCAAATCATAATTCCAGATGGGGCAATTTCTCTAAAAATTAATATTTCGAATACAATTCACATTAACCTAAGTCGACTAACATATGCGTAAACTTAAATAACAATTCATCACAGGAATTTCAGGTATTGTTGATTTCATGTTAACTAAATCCAGTTATAAAATATTTAGAGAAGCAGAAATATATCAGAATTATGCGATAGTAATGATAAACAGTAGATTGGACTAATAACTCAGTGCGTTAGACTAAGTTATTTTGTTAAACGATTACTTATTATGTAGAATGTATAGCTTATATCATGCATAGCTAAAATTCTTAACTAATATTCTGTAGTTCATTTTATAAATAACACTCATTTCGTACATGCTGGCTAGCCACAAAATCACAAATCCACCAAATCATGATCAATTAACAAACCATTAATACACAAAAATCCACACAACACATCATAACCAGTTCAGCTATTCCAGTACGATGTCGCGTGATTCGGAAGTTAACTATGCGTTCATGCACATTCTACTAAAACTGTGTCAAACACAATCCGATGAAAGGGGGTACCACAAAGTACGTTGCCAAGTGTTGTCTAGTCATCCAAAGAATGAAAAAAGTGAAAAGTAAAGAACATCTAACATCAGGTTATCAATTCACACATTTCCTAAAAAATCGGGCGCAAAAAAAAAGGCAACAGGAATCGATCTTAACAACACATGATCGAGATACCCGACTTAGAAGCGTTTGATGAAGCCGGAGGGGCGGCGTTACATCGACAGTTCCATCCATATCCACAGATCAACATGGACAATCCCAATGAGTCGTTTGATGGACCCAGCCAGCATAAGGGGTTGCTGGATCTATCATCACCATTCCAGGAAGCGTCACAATTTACAAGCAAGGGCTACGGAGAGGCTCTGCCGGTACAGACACAGGCGGATCACGTAGTACCCCCTGGTCACGACGAGATTTCACCTTTTTCTAAGGATTCGCCATATTCAGGCAAGCCGTTCCAGTTCAACTCGAAGGTCTTGAGCTATGATAACACGCCAAAAATCCACAAGTCCCCTCAGTTACCTCCTATTAGACAGCCAGAGATCAAACCTCTAGTTCACAAGAGTCATGCTACCGATTTGAAGACCCCTGCAGAGTACACTCTACATATCATATTTACGCAGTTTGTTCGCCACTCTGAGCGGAAACTCAACATGTGTCTCGAGTATCCATTGAATGAGGAGCCACCGATCATCGAGCTCCTTGCCGAGGGAATCGACCCACACTTTGACAAGATCATTAGTTCGTTGGGGTACATTGCGAGGCGGAAACCCAAACCAGTGATTGACAGTGCAATGTTCTGGAGAAAGCTGAAGAGTGAAGTGGCACTGATGGCAGCATTGGAGGTGGAAAGGGTGATGAAAACATCCTTCATTTCGGCACTGAACCCAGGCATCATCAAGAACGGAAACTCAAATGCAACCTCCAAGCGAAGTTTGAGTCTTATGCGCACAAAAAGCTTTCTGAAGGTGTCTCACAGAAGAAACCAGCTGGCTAGCTCCGCACCACCCTCGGTGCTGGACGACTTGGATGTTTATGATGACCATGTCATCCAAGTTCGAAAAAATGCAATCCAGGCAGACCGTAAATCTTTGGCCTCCATCTACATCTTGTGTCGCGTTTTGATCGAGGTGGTCAAACAGACCTCATATGAAACCATGGGCGAAAACTTGCAGGGCAAATTGGAGGAAATCGTCTACACCCAATTAAAAACAACAGACCCGATCACCACCAGCCAGTCGTTGGTTCGCTCTGCTAACTGGAACTTATTTGCCGAGTTGCTTGGTTATATGTCGGAAAAGAACTTTCTCAGTGTTAGTGATCGTTTCATCTCTGATTTGGAAAAGGTTCCTGTTCTGCTTAAAATAGAAGACGAGCCCAAATTGCATCTCCTCATTCACGGCATGCGTTACCTCAGGTTGACCAACTACCCGTTGGACAAGTTTGAGGAAAGCGCAGATTTTATCCAGTCTTTGGCCAAGTTCTTTGCTCGTGCCCAGAACGAAACTATTATATTTGCATACTGTGAGATTTTATCAAGCTTGGTGTTGCCCTTGGCAAATATCCTCACTGCTGAAACAAACCATCCAACTTGGGTGGAAGCTATCGATAAGATGTTCAACAAAGGGTATCAAGTGTGGATCCGTGCTATCTCAGGTAGCGGCTCTGCGTCGTCATCCTCCTCTTTCTCAAACTCATCACTGTATACCATCAACACAAACAATAGCTGGAGTTATTCTCTTCATTTGATGACCTCAATCTTGAGTGTATCTCGCCGCGAGCTTTTCTCAGAACACTGGTTTAAGCTTATCGAGGATAACAATTTCAAGTTGAGACCAAAGATTGATGTTGATGACAAAACAACGTATATTGTATGTGTCGCAAGGTTGACTTGGGTCTACATTTATCGTTTGCCTGATACTTTGAATAACACGGTTAAGAAATTGGATAGTTTGTTTTCTTTGCTTTTATTCAACCAGAGTAAAAAGAACCAATGGCTTACGTCCGATACGTTCTTAATCAACTCCATTGTTGAACTTGTTCGCATCATTGGGTTCCAACATTTAAACTACGTCTTGGATAATGTTTTGATCACTTTACTCAAACTAAGCTTTAATGGTATTTCCCTTGAAAACTTGGTTCCAGAGCGTATCATCTTATGTGTTAAATCGTATTTGGCAATATTGGAAGATTATGAACTGACCAAGCGTCCTGATTTTCCCACTGATGAACTTATAAGTACTCCTAGAAAATTCCAATCCCAAGATTTCACTTTTTTGGCAAAGTCTGCTGCTAACGCAGCTTCTCATGATGAAATCTCCCGCACTTTTTCTCAAATCCTCAAGTTATTGGATAAGGAATGTGGAAGCGATATTTGGCAATCAGAATCTTCCAGTCCGACCCTCCCAGTCACAAAGTCTCTGGCTTTGTCTGCTTTGCATCATTTGGGTCTTGATTTCAATTATCTGATCACAAAAGAGTTAAACATTGAGTTGTTTGCCACTTTGATCAGCGCCATTCCTTGGATTGCTGTTCTGAACGACACTTCCAGCTCTCCTTCTTCTTCCTACTTTTCCTTTAAGAGTGTGCTAGAATTATTGACTCGTAACGCTGTTCATTCAAACACTTTGGTTGCCCAAGCTTCTATCACCGCCTTGAAGAAGTTGGCTATGCGCAAAAACCCAAGTAGTTTAATAACTACTTTTGCCAAAATAGCTTTTAGGTTTACCGATAAACCCGGCCCAGAGTATAATTCAGACTACATCAATTCTCAAGAGTATAGTCGACTTTTGAAAGTTTATGTCGATTTATTACACTGTTGGTTGAAACAATTGAGTGAGAAGAAAGAAACAATCAATCCTCTTGCTCAGGATGACGAGATGATGAACCAGGACGTTTTGAACGATTTGTATCAAATTAACCATAAAAAAGAAGATATTCCGGAAGACCCCGAAAAAGCAAACCCTCGTGATGAACTTGAATGGAAAACAATAGTAACAGTCATCGAAGAGGTTGAAGGTAACGGTCTCTTTTTCTTGTGTTCGCAGGACCCGAAAACAAGACATTATGGTGTTTCTATTCTTAAAATCGTCGAACAGTTTGATCTGGCCATTTACAAAGTTACTGATATGGAAGCAAGAGTCCACACTCATGCTCGTAGCTCTTCAAAATTTGTTGCTGACATCGGCACTCGTTTGATCCATATCTTGGAAGATGTGGATTTCGTGGAGTTAATCAAACCTTATCGTAAATATCTTAGCGTCCCGGAACGCACAAGATTATCAAAGTTGAAGAATAAAAGAAACATCTTGGTTCGTTTGGCTGAGTCAGATTATGGTATTGATTCAACCATCTGGTTTCGTTTGTATCCAAAACTTTTGGATATCTTTTTTGAAAAATGTCCAATGCCTGTCGCAATGTGTCGTCTGATTGTATGCGTGCGATTGGTTCAGATGCATGAATTGGTTCTCGATTACTCGGAAAGCTACAAAAACTATACAAGCTCCTTGTTTTCAAGATCTTCCCAATCTGCTCCTCCAGAACTTTTGGTCAATCAATGGAAACTTTATCTTATCTTTGCATGTTGCTCTCTTACTCTGACAAATGAGCAAAAGATCTCTTTCCCTGACCGTCAGCAACCAACTCATGGACGCAAAAGGTCTATGCAGATGTTCATTCAACATCAAAAAATTACTAGTGCTAAATCCGTTTTCAGAATGGTTTTACCTTTGCTTAAATCAGAGCAACCTATGGTTCGTGATGCTGTTATCTCCGGTCTAAGTTGTTTAAACATTAACATTTTCCGTACACTCTTGGAAAATATCCCCGAAAGTATCAACGATTGGGAGTTAGCTAACAAGAAACGTGATGCTGGTCAAGATAGACTTAGAATTGAGGTAGTTCATATTTTGAACAATGTCACTGATAGATTTAAAGGCAATTCAGAAATCTATACTGACGATTGGCAGGTTACAAACCTTATGACAATCATCAAAAATGTCAAGACATTCCTTTCTCTTCCTTTGGCACAAACGGATATTGCTTTCCAGCGTCTTCGTAGGTACTTTTGTGGTTTGGTTGAAAACGTCTTTTTGGGTTTACAGCAACATGGTGATTTGAACAAATCGTTTCCTTTTGAAGCCCGGATTGGCTGCTTCAATTATCTCAGGGAATGGTGTGGTTATGGCGATGTGGAACTTATGGAAGATAGATATAATGCTATCATATCTAGGGTTGGTCTGCAAAAAGAACAAACATTGGCTATTTTAGAAGTTGAACGTAAATTACTTCAATTTTCAACCTTAAGCTGTATGTCTGCTCTTTGCTCTGCTCCAATCTTCCAACATTTGGAACTTCCAGGTCGAATTGCACTTATGAGTTTTGATATTCTTGTGGTGATGGCGTGGATCCGTGCTTTATTCTTACTGCCAAATGAAAGAGCTCAAGAAATCGGTAAGACGGCACTCCATAACATCTTAACTTTAAACTTGGATAATCTTGAAATTCATGAAGAAATCATCAAGCAATCATATGAAAGCACCGAAAACTACTTTCCTATTTTTGTTGACGTCTACTTGCAAAGTTCCAAGTTTTCTGTAAAACCACCAAATGACATCATTTGTTTGGCTGTGTTTTTAGTTGGACATTCAAGATATGACGTTAGATACTCAGCAATGCGTTTGTTAAACTTTTTGGAACAACACTACTTCCATTCTACTTCTATCGATATATTCAGTGAATCCATCCTCAGCAGAACAAGGGCAGTCTATAAAAAGGCAGTCATGAATGTTTCCCTGCATTGGGAGAATTTGGATCCCGAATCCGGCTTTATTCGTATCAGTTACATGTGTAAATATTTCAATTTGGTACTGACTGATATGCAGCATGAGATCTTAACATGTTTGCTTCCATGGATCCAACATGTTACATTGACAGAAACTGAAAGAACTTCCACAATGGTTCTTAACAATTTGTTTGAAATTACAGTCAAGTATGAAGATCAGAATTCTGTCATCGAGGCTCTTTGGATAGCTTTAGGAAACACCGCTAGCAACTATGATATTATTATCAACTACATCCTTGTAACGTGTTTGGAAAGAAGAAACCCTGTTTTTATTGAACATTCAAGGCAGATTATTGACTTTTTGGCTCTCCATGATCCTATCTATGTCATTGACAAGCTTGTTACTAATTTGCAACCAAAACTGATGGTTCCACTTCAGTCAAACACAAATGCGATCGAGAGTTTAACTGATATGGATGACTTGCCGTATGTCGCCGATCTTTGGCATTCTGTTGTATATACAGACAAGGATGCTTCATTTTCACTTGGACAGCTTTCAATAGTTTTTCTTGTTGACTTGTTCACAGTTCGGAATGATCGTATGTTAGAGCACTTGCCTTTGTTGTTGCACATGACTTTTCTGTTACTTGACCATTATTTGATTATAGTACAAGAACAAGCAGGAGCGTTGTTGATACGTCTTATTCATTCGTTGGCACCATTCGAACCCAAGTCATTGGAAACCATTGAATCTCTCAGAAAACGTGATAACGTCAAATATCTTTGGATCTATGATGATTTGAATAATGACAAACGTGGGGCCAGGACTCCAAAGAACATGGACTTGTTGGCTAGAAATGTTTTGGATATCTTCAAAGGCATTGCACCTACTTTGCAAGAAGATTGGTCAAGAGTTTCTCTTCAATGGGCCACCACATGTGCAGTCAGGCATATAGCATGTCGGTCGTTCCAAGTCTTCCGTAGCTTACTTTCCTTTTTGGATCAAGGCATGCTCAAAGATATGTTACACCGTTTATCAAATACAATTTCAGATGAAACGTTGGACATTCAAGGGTTTGCTATGCAAATCTTGATGACTCTCAATGCAATCACAGCGGAGTTAAACCTGGATAAATTGATTGATTTTCCTCAATTGTTTTGGTCAGGTGTTGCATGTTTATCAACGATTCATGAACAAGAATTCATCGAGGTTTTGCTGACTTTGTCGAAATTTGTATCCAAGATTGATTTGGATGCATCAGATACTGTTTCATGTTTGATATCTACATTCCCACCAAAGTGGGAAGGGAAGTTTGAAGGTTTACAACAAGTGGTACTAGTTGGGTTGCGTTCTCTGAACTCATGGGACACGACTCTTCGGTTCTTGGACAAGTTGAACACATTGAAAGATAGCGATATTATCGGAAAGGGTCCATTACGTATATTGACGTCCTTACTTGCGAACATGCCACGATTCCTTCGTGCTATGGATCAAAAGACCATTTCAAAAGATATAGTTGAAGCTGCCACGCTGATGAGTAAACTATGCGAAAGTTCAGGATACGAACTGTTATCTCGTATATTAATCTCCCTTGCAAAGAACAGATTCAGATCGAAGAAAGACTTTTTGACGCAAACTGTGCTGACAATTCGACTCTCCTTCTTCCCACAGTATGAAGTACAACTGTTGGTACTTTTATTGGGGCTTTTATCCAATAAACTTGATTGGGTCAAGTTGGAGACAATGAATCTCTTGAAGCATATATTCCCAATCGTTGACTTGCAACGTGATGAATTTGTGGGGGTTGGAGCTGACTTGATTTCACCATTGTTAAGACTTCTTTTGACGGATTACGCGGAGCCTGCGTTGGAGGTGTTAGACGAGGCCTCTGTTATATCTGGGTCACAGATCGACAAAGATGTCTTGCGGATGAGTTTGGGTAACCAGCAGATGAAGAAGGAGTATGAGAAGACAGCAACGCTTTTTGGCATACCCGATGAAAACGGATGGGCCATTCCAATGCCCGAGGTGACTGCATCGTACACCAGAAATAACATTCACGCTGTGTTCTCAACATGTGCGGTTCCTGTGGCCGAGGAAGAACAGATACAGGAAGCTCCCGAGATCCAGTTCCATATGGAGGACTACCGGATGAGCAACGAGCCTCGCCACAAACACACAAACAGCCAGCAGGATATTGGATCAGTGTTGGTTGAGGAACCTGATGCATCGTTGAGTAACGTGTGGGCAGCCTTAGATGACTTTGACTCGTTCTTCACCAAGGACGATCACATCACACAGGTCAAGAACACCGGTCTTCAGCACCCACACCACTTGCATCATCAACACAGTGCGCTGGTGGACACAAACAACTCAAGTGACAACACAATCACCCCGATCGATTCGGTTCCGTTGGTTTACGACAAAAAGGCATCCGTGATTTTGAACAGAAGCTTGGCACGCACACAAAGTAACACTTCCTTTAAGAGCAGTCTAGCGGATGTGATGGTTCAATACCCAGGCTCGACGACTCCAAGCACACCGGTGGCTTCCAGCTCGCCATTGGCAATGAAGAGATCATACATCCCGTTCAGAAACAGTAAGCTGGTGAAGAAAACAGAGGTGACTTTGGATTTAGACCAACAAAATCAACAACAATCCCCAATCTCACCTTTCAAAACCCCAAACATCAATAGTCCAAACTTTAACAATTATGGAGGCTCTCCAAGTTTTGCAAGTTCCGAACTGACACTTGAGAATCGGTTTGAGAATTTGAACATATTGAGCAAAAAGAGACTGAAGAAAAAGTTACAAGAGGCCCAAAATGGTCAGTAAAATATGTATTATATTTAGGATTAATTCATTGGTTATATATGGAATGTATATTAAGGATTTTAAGGTTTTATTAATGTGGGATATAAGATAACAGTTAATTGCTGTTTTTGTTTATAACAATTTCTTGTATAAACTGATCATAATATAACAGCCTGTTATTTCATTGACAGTCTTATTCTTCATAAACAGTCTGTTAGTTTACAATTGAGAGAACAGTTTGGTGTTGATTTAAATCCGCTAAGAAAATTTAACTTTAAGGTTGAGCGGTATGTTCAGCAATACTACGGAGAAGTGTAAGGTGTGCCCTTGTGTAAGATTAAGGAGTAATTAGCACAACGGGGCCTTTGCAATAAGGCTAATAACTACTGCAACATGTTTAATCAAATTCACACTATTAATATAACAGTGATTTGTTTCCTTATTCATAATTAATATAGTTTATATTAATTTCATTACAATAAATACAAAGGCTATCGAACCTGCGACCCTTCGATTTGGAATCGAAAACCCCACCATTGAGCCCACTTCGTTTGGAGTGTTCGCAGTCCCACGACACTCTTCTCACGACATACACATCAAGAAAAATTTTACGACATCATGTAAATTTTTCATCATGCCTCCAAAGAAGAAACCACAAGTCTCCGATAAGAACAAGGCCAAAGCTAAGGCCAAGGCCGTAGACGACAAGGTTTTTGGTCTTAAGAACAAAAATAAGTCCAAGAAGGTTCAAGGACAAATCGAACAAATGAAGGCCGGTGCAGATGGAGGATTACAGAAGAGAAAAGAAGCTGAAGCCAAGGCTCGTGCTGCGGAAAAGAAAGCATCTGAAGAAGCCAAGAAAGAGACTGCTGCATTGTTTGGTATTGTGCAGCCCAAAGTTCCATTTGGAGTGGACCCCAAGTCGATTTTATGTGAGTTTTTCAAGAAAGGTGTTTGTTCCAAAGGGCCCAAGTGTAAGTTCTCACACGACATCAATGTGGGCCGTAAGGACTTGAAGAAGGACTTGTACACTGATGCCAGAACAGAGAAGGAAGAAGACACAATGGACAATTGGGATGAAGAGAAGTTGAGAAACGTCATTATGTCCAAGCACGGTAACCCAAAGACTACCACCGATATTGTGTGTAAGTACTTTATCGAGGCTGTTGAAAACAGTAAGTATGGTTGGTTCTGGGTGTGTCCTAACGGAGGTAATGAATGTAAGTACAGACACTCGTTACCAGCTGGTTTCGTGTTGAAGACCAAGGAACAAAAGAGATTGGAGAAGTTGGCAGCAGACCTGGCTCCAAAGATCACTTTGGAAGACTTTATTGAGATGGAAAGAGGTAAGTTAGACAAGACCAAATTCACTCCAATAACCATAGAGTCCTTCAACCAATGGAAGATAAACACCATCAAGAGAAAGGAAGCTGAGGCCCAAGAGGCCCAGAAAAGAAGTGGTAACAAGCGTGCATTGACAGGAAGAGAGGTCATCTTGAATAAGTTTTCTGACAAGTATTACACTGAAGAAGAAGATGATAATGGAGAGACCTTTGATTTGTCTCAATTCAAGTCTGATTTACCGGATGTTGAGGAGAATATTAAGGATTATGGTGATGGTAAGAATGTTCAACTGTTTTACCAGGCTAGTTAGATGTATAATATACAAAAGGCAACGAACGATAGAGTTTGTTGTTTGGGAGATAAACAAACGAAAACAAACGAAAACTAAAACAAACGAACAGAGTGAGTTTGTCAGAGTCATAAGTTATCTTGTAAACAAATCAAAATGATCAAAAATTAATAAATGAACAAAATGATCGGTTAAGTTAAGAGACCTTCTTTCATAATATTCAAAATTTACACAGGTTAGTCTATTACAAAGCTAATGGAATGTTTTTGTATCTGCCAATTTTATGAGGATTTCATACAATAAGGAATACTAGCGATCTAGCGATATGAAGTGTTCGTTTTTGTAATAACACATTTGAAACTCATTTCGTAGTAACACTTGTTCTTATAATAACCATCTCATAACACTCACTCTTATAATAGAAACCATTAAAACTCACATTGAACGGTTCAATGGGTTCACCAACCTTTTTGCCTCATCAAAAAACACATCATCCTCGTCATAAAACAACCGAACGATAGTTTCCGTTCCATCAAGTCTCTCTATTGCCTGGATAACCCTCCGAATCCATTGAGCACCCCGCTTATCCATCTCCTCCAACTCAAAAAATGACTGGGTGTTCATGATGTCGTACAAATCCGAGTATGACTCCTTGGACCTTTGAGGAAGCGGAGGAGGCTTCTCCACCACCGTGCCTCTCAAACCGTCCGGCTTCTTGGGCACCAACGGAGGAGGTAACTTCTTTACGTCCGCATGTGCGATTTTCCTCCTCTTCAAATTAAGAAGCTGAGTGATCTCGTTCATGATCTTCGAGTCATCCATATCAGAAAGCGAGTCTGGTACATACCTAATATAAATAGCTAATATCTGACGAGGATACCTAACAGCCAAGTCAACATACGCCTCAAAGTCCATTTCGCCCGAATCACCAAAACACACAAACTTCTTGTTGGGGAAGTCTTGTAGGATCTTGTAGAGCACGGGTCTTTTACGCAGAGAGGACGGCTCCATCAAGGAGCTGATGATGTTTCCTGTGTACTGTTTCAAATGGATGGAGGACAATGGGAGGTTGGCCCATTTCAAGTAAGCACTAATGGTGGAGTAGAGCTGCCATGGCGAGTTGGAGACGTAATGGAAGGACAAATGTGTGTTTGCCGCGTACCATTTTGTCATGCTTGGGATGTTCCATTCTGCGACATCTTTCAACAAGAGACTGTGCATGATTTCACGCTTGTCGCCAATGACCCCGGTCAACTTGATTGTGTCATCGATGTCACTGATCACGCCGATTCCGTCGGACGCAACAACATCCACATTCTGCGAGGCAAACAAGGTGTCGTCGGTGGTAGCACGCACCTCGACAAACAATGGTTCGTACGCAGTGGTGATGCGGGTCTCGAAATGACCATACGAGTCGGTCTTCAACTGCGTTGTTTCGAGTGAAGCCACCGCAGACGCCGGCCCCACCGAGATGGTCAAGCCCGCAAGCGGAATCGACCGGGAAATAAACGACGCCAACCGCTCCCGCACTGTGTCATCCAGGCCCGATCGGATCGAGGCCGCAGAGTCGCCCGAGCTGGGTGGCTCAAGCTCCCCCGTGCGGTCCAGCTCGCCATCAAACACATCCTGCTCCAATCTTCCCGACGCCAACTGGCTCACAGCCGCGCCGGAATTCGGGCTGTACCGTGTGATCTGCTTGGCCAATGACAAGATTAGTCGATTCTTACGGGTCATAAGCCCCGGACACGACACCCACCCCTTGACGTCCACCGCCCAGTGGTGTCCGTCGTACGTGGTATACGATGGAAACAACGTGATGCTGGTATCCTTGGGAAATACCAAGTTTCCACTCTCGTCGTAAAGTCCACCGTCCGCAGATCCCCCGCGTGACTGTTGGACCCGCAGCTGCACATCCTGTGCGAGCTGCTGCACTGTGTCCGAGATTCGCGGCATGTATGTATCTCGGGTCGTACGTGCAAACCCAAGTAGCTTCTGTCTTCTCAGCATTGGTTGCTCTTCTGTAGACATTCTTCTCCTTTTTGCCCACGCCTTATGAAGTTGGAGTTGATTTTGCCCAAATGGTTTGTAGAGTTTACGGTACTCCTGGTAGGTGTTGAAGAGGATCCGAGCCTTGGGTTTTTTAACGAATCGTGTTAACGATGTGAGTTGTTTCAATGTGATTGTGTATTTTATGATATTTTTCTGATATGTATTCTGATTATGATAACTTTCTGATATGTATGATTCATATACCTTTCTGTTATCTGTATTCTGATTCTTATACCTTTCTGTTATCTTTATTTTGATTCATATACCTATCTGATATCGTATTGCTGGTATGCCTTTTAAAGATGCCTCTTTATCTTGATATTATCTTAGACTTGTTCTTGTTTTTCCCAAAATTAAATCATGGCTGAACTATCAATTGGAAACGAACTTAAAGATTCATACAAACAAACATCCAAATGGATCCATAACGGGATCCATTGGATTGCCGATATAGAGGACTTCTATAAGGACCGTGCAGTCATTGAAAAAGAATATGCAGACAAGCTTCGAGAATTGTGCAAGAAGCACTTTGACAAGAAACTGAAGGTATCCGCCCAACTATCTGTTGGAGATGAACCACAAATCACTCCCGGATCATTGGAGTCTGCGTCCATGGTGTTGTGGACCGATGTGTTGACTCAAACAGAGGCGATAGCCGACGAACGGGTACAGTTCCAAAGGGAATTGACGCAAAAGATCTGCGAGAACTTACTGAGTTTGCGGACCAAACTGACAAATGTGTGCAAGAAGATCGAGCAGGTGAATGAGGCGTTGATGACAGACAAGAACAAATCGGAGGAGGAGGTGGCGCGGGCCAAGAAGACATATGATTCGCTCTGCAGTCTGACGGAACTGGCGCGCGAGAAGACGGAGAGAAACTCCGGGGAAAAGTACCAAGCGCGGTTGCACGACAAAGAAGTGGAGATGAACGTGGGCAAGAACGATTATTTGATCAAGATCGCACAGGCCAATCGGTTGAAGGACAAGTACTTTTACCAAGACTTGCCTGAGGTTTTGGACTATTTCCAGGAGCTCAATGAGGACCGGGTTTCCCTTTTGAACAAACTTCTCAAGAATGCTTCGATCATTGAAAGGAATGCCAATGACAAGGTCAAGGAGAAGTTGCATTTGATCGACGGCACCATTGACCAGAATGTTCCGCTGTTGGACACCCTGATGTACATCAAGCACAACCTTCGTTCGTGGAAGGAGCCCCAAGACTTTTACTTTATTCCATCCACTATCTGGCACGACGACGAGTCTCTTGTGGTGCGGGAACCTGAATTGACGGACCTTAAGAAGCGTCTCCACAAGGCGTCGCTGGAGTACGTTCGGCTCGAGGCTGCGTGTCTCGATAACAAACAAAAGTTGGAGGAGTCCACCTCCAGCAGAAAGGCGGACTCCACAGCAATCACCCTCAAGTTCGACGCAAAGTTGTCGGATAGCTTGGCTTCTTTGCAGGCGTTTATGAAGAACGACTCGCAGAGAGTCGCCAAGGAGGTGGAAATGGAAATCATCCAAAACTTTGCGGGAAGTCAAGATTTGCTGTATGTGGAACAGACGCAGCAGACCAAATCACGCTTTGGGCTTTTTAAGAAAAAGTCGATCAAGAGAGAGGAGGTTCTGGATGTGCACTCCATCCACACCGTGACTAGTTCCACCCTGGGTGCGTTCAATTTGCGTAAAAAGGCACATTCCATTCTTTCGTCCGCATCTTCGGGGCCACTGGGTAAGGCTCTTTACGAGTATGTTGCGGGTGGAGATGATGAGGTTTCCATTCACCCGGGCGATACCTTTGGTATTTTGCACGATGACGATGGCAACGGGTGGACTCAGATCCAATTGCTGAATGGTAGCCTGGGGTTGGTGCCAACTACGTATATAGAGATTACTAGAAAACAGGGTCCTTCGGTGGCTCCAAAGAGGGGGGCTAAGAGAGTACAGTATGTTGAGGCGATGTTTGATTATAATGCTGATGGGGATGATGAGATTTCCATTCGGGTTGGCGATAGGATAGTGCTTGTTCAGGATGATTTGGATGGGAGTGGATGGACTGAGGGGGAGTTGAATGGCGAGACTGGGATGTTTCCGACTAGTTATGTGAGGAAGGTGTAATCCGAATCACAATCAACGAACAAAGTGAGTTGATAGGTGATTAACGAACAAAGTGAGTTGATGGGTAATGAAGTGAGTTGATGGGTAATGAAGTGAGTTGATAGGTAATGAAGTGAGTTCATAGGTAATGAAGTGAGTTCATAGGTAATGAAGTGAGTTCATAAGTATGAAGTGATTCGTTCGCTCATAAGTATGAAGTGATTCGTTCGTTCAGAAGTATGAAGTGATTCGTTCGTTCAGAAGTATGAAATGATTCGTTCGCTCATAAGTATGAAATGATTCGTTCGCTCATAAGTATGAAGTGATTCGTTCGCTTATAAGTAATGAACTGACTTCATAAGCAGTCAACTCACTTCGCTCGTTGGTTAATGCGTGGTGGTCCAACAAAGTGGTTCAACTCACAATCAATTGATCACATCACGTTAATCTAACGAAAGAAAATGAAAAAACACGAAGAAAGAACGAAACTCTTTGTTGTTTCGACGCTCTCTACAACTTCGTATTAGACAATAGACATATGAATGGTTTGTGTAGATTAAAAACAGTGATTCACAAGAAGAAAATTGAAAACACTTCAAAGTGAAAAATTTAGTTACTGTTCTTAAATTTATCATCTCAACTCTCAACTCACATCGCTCGTTGACAGTTACAGCTACACACATCACATTACAGAATGTATTAATACCACACTATACACCTAGTAGACGTCACCTGGGATTTCGAAAACAACTTGCTTACCGGTCAACTTGTTGTAAACTTGTTGGAAGGATTCCAACTTGTAGTCGACAGTGGTGGAGTCCTTGGAGTCCAACAAGACCTTTTGGATCTTGTTACCACCAACCAAGTATCTGACTCTCTTACCAACGATTTCGGTTGGGAAGACAAGGTCTTCCAAGACCTTGTCGTGGACAGCAGACAAAGTTCTGGATCTTGGTCTCTTTTGTTGAACTCTGGACTTTCTAGCTGGCTTTGGCAAGATTCTTCTTTCAGCCAAGAAGACAACGTGGTAGTCGGAAAACTTCTTTTCCAATTCTCTGGTCAATCTGGTTTGAACCTTTCTGTATGCTTGCAAAGATGGGACTGGAACAAAGATGGCAAGAGCCTTCTTACCGGAACCAACTTCGATTTCCTTGATAGACTTGAATTGCAATGGTCTCAATTCAGCCTTGAGGTCGGCTTGGCCTTCCAAGTCGACGAAAGCTTGAGCAACCTTCAATTCCAATTCAGATGGCTTTTCAGACAAGATCTTACTAGCAGCAGACATATTGTGTTTATGGTTGTGTAGGAAAACTTTTTCTTCAACTGTAGAGAATTTTTTCGAAAAATCGGTTGGGTGCGTGCGACGTAAAATTTCTGGCGGGTCAGGTGACTATTTCGCTGTTAGTGGCATTTTTTCGAGCGATGAGATGGTCTGGCTGTGTGCGGGTGTCCTGTATGCCGGATAGGGCGCCAGCCCTGTGTGTGTCACATGGGCTGTCACCTCATGGTTTCCGCTCTCTGCCCCACATGTTATTATCGCAAAGGCACTTCCTTGGCTTCCGGAAACAATTACAAAGAAACATGACTTCCCTTGTTGAGCAAGCAAAGAAGACCGCAGCCTACAAGGCAGTCGACGAGCACTTCCCAAAAGACGCCAAGGTCGTCGGTATCGGTTCCGGTTCTACCGTCGTCTATGTTGCTGAGCGTATCGGCCAGTTGCCAAACAAGGACTTTATCTGTATCCCTACAGGCTTCCAATCCAAACAATTGATCATTGACAATGGCTTGAAATTGGGCACCATCGAACAATACCCCAAGTTGGACATTGCATTTGACGGCGCCGATGAGGTTGATAAGGACCTCAACTTGATTAAAGGTGGTGGTGCTTGTTTGTTCCAAGAAAAGTTGGTTGCTGCTGCTGCTGATAAGTTTGTTGTTGTTGCTGACTACAGAAAGAAGTCTAGTAGCTTTTTGGGTGCCAACTGGAGACAAGGTGTGCCGATTGAAGTTGTTCCAAACTCGTATGCCACTGTCACTGACCAATTATACAAATTGGGTGCAATCAAGGTTAACTTGAGACAAGGTGGTTCTGCAAAGGCTGGTCCTGTTATTACCGATAATAACAACTTTTTAATTGATGCTGATTTTGGTGAAATCAAGGATCCAAAGAGTTTACATGTTCAAATTAAGTTGTTGGTTGGTGTTGTTGAGACTGGGTTATTTACTGAGATGGCTGATATTAGTTATTTTGGAGAAGAGGATGGGCAAGTTCTGTCATGGGGGAGTAGTGAATAGGATGTGGATGTTTTGATTGTGTAGGAGAAGATAGAAATGGATAACGAATACGAATACGAATAACGAATGAATAATTTATACGAATAAGGATTGATTAATAACGAATAAGAATTATTTAATAATTAAAAAGGAACAAAGAACGAACAAACAACAAACACAATAAACGAACAAATCAAACAAATCAAAGAACAAATCAACAACAAAATACTTGAATTTGAAAGTTTTTGCGACTGTGGTTTGTGCATGTGGGTTTGTCAATAATAAATCACTTGTCATTAGTGTATAAATCACTTGTGATTAGTGCACAATTACACTTGATTCGTAAAATATCTGTATCACCTTTACAAATCTTGGTTAGTTGTGAGCTTTGAAAACGTTATCATTATCAATTATTATCAATCATCATTAATAATTATCAATAATTACTCCACCCCTCACTTTCATCGACAATCTTCATATTCAATCGTATATTTACTACGCTCTGCATTCGCAGCCATACAAAAGTAAACTCGATATTAATTAATAACAAGCCCCCCGGGCATTATGCTTATTGGAACTATGGTTTGGAGTGGCTCGAAATCCAGTTCAAGGTTTCTGCCAAACCAGTACCGTCTACGGCAATGGTTGGAATGACGGACCATGTGTGCTCTCCGGTCAAACTGTTCAAGTCAAACTTCTCAATCAACTCTTTGGGCTTGATGGATCCCGCAACATCCTGCTTGTTGGCCAACACCACAAGCAAGCAGTCGGCCAACTCCTTGTCGCTGATCACACGCATCAACTCCTTCCTGGATTCCTCCAAACGGTCGACATCGCTGGAGTCAACGACGTAGATGAGCGCATGCGACCCCGTGTAGTAGTGTCTCCACAATGGTCTAATTCTTTCCTGTCCACCGCAATCCCACACAGCAAATGAAACATTCTTATGCTTAACAGTCTCCACGTTGAACCCGACGGTAGGGACTGTCTTCGATGTCTTCCCTAACTTTAACCGGTACAATATGGTGGTCTTACCGGCGTTGTCGAGTCCAAGCATCAAGATTCTCATCTCACGATTCTTAAACAACTTTGACACTAAATGTCCCATTTTCTTCTATCTATTTCAAAAATTCAATTTTCAAAAAATTATAAAGGATTACGTTTCTCATTAATAGTTTATGGCGTTGCACAAAAACGCTTGAACCGAAAAAAAAAATAAAAGGCCAATGAAAAGGAATTAAACGATAGACGATACGCGCCCCAAAACAACAGCCGGCCAGTCTATTTTTTTTTGATCTCCTCGTTCTTTGACGAAAAAGGAAGTAATTTGGAGTAGGCGTACGCCCGTTGACCTTTCTGGCGTTTTCATAGTAGTATTTTTCCTGGATTTCTTGTTTGGGCGATATCTTGTAAATGAGGTGATCTTCTACATAGATCGTCCGAATATTGGTCGAGGTTGCTAGGGTATTACGCAGGGGAGGATGCGAGTAGGGCTTGATGTACAAAAGGTCTCGTGATGATGATTTGAATGTTAAATGATCTTGTATGAATCTTATATTAAATGTCAATGTTCTTAACTGTTCTTAGATGTTCTTAAATGTTCTTAAATGTTCTTAAATGTTCTTAAATGTTCTTATATTAAATGTTCTTATATTAAATGTTCTTATATGAAATGTTCTTATATGAAATGTTCTTATATGAAATGTTCTTATATGAAATGTTCTGATATTAAATGTTCTTATATCTTATATTAAATTTTCTAATATAAATGTTCTAATATAAATGTTCTACTATAAATTTCTACAATAAATGTTCTTATTAGCATAATTTTTATTCAACATTCTTATTATCATAATTTTAGAAACGTTCTTATATTTTATAATAAACGTTCTTATATTTTATATTAAACGTTCTTGCGTTCTTATATTTTATATTAAACGTTCTTACGTTCTTATATTTTATATTAAACGTTCTTATCACATTTTTATGTTTATATTTATAAAGAATATCATAAACCAAAAATATAGACCATCATAGTTCTATTATGTCAAAGTTAAATATTACATATCCTTGATAGATTCTACGCCATCTGGCTGCAACTTTCCCCTTATATTTTTTAGAAATCTTAAATAAACTTTTACTATATGCACTATCTTCCTACTCTATCTAATACTCTTTCTAACAGTAACTTGACATCACCCTTGTTGAAATGATCCAAATTATAGTATTTTGGGGCGATTTCCACCAACCATTCAGGTTTAACATTGGTGATAGTTCTGATGTAATTCTTGGAAGTAAGTACAAATTCGTTGTAAATGGTCCATTCGCCTTCCTTGGCAACAACAGTAGATGGGTGGATCAATACATCTTGGTTATCTTTAACAGTAAGGTAGCCCTTGTTGCCCGACTTCTTCTTGGCCACTTGCATGAAAAAACCAGCACATAAGGCCTTTCTGATGTTGGTCCAAAATTCACGATCTTCAAAAGGAGTGGAGATGAGAGAGATGTCGTTCTTCTCCATAAGTCTGTAGAGCTGAGATCTAACGCTTCTGGAACTTTGCAAGGAACGATAAGATAAGAAATTGTCCCTGCACCACTTGTGGAGACCATCGTCATGTTCTGCGTTAAATTCATGGTAGACGTTAAGCAAGGTCAAGTGGTCGCCATCAGGGTGCGCAAAGGCCATTTTGCATTCATCCGCTCTCTTCTTGGCCAGAGCAGGACGCACAAACACATTCGGCACGGAAAGCAATGCAACTATGGTCAAGATTTCTTCCGAGCATCTATATTCCGGGGACTTGATCAACATGACAGCCAAAGTCGGGTCCAACGGAAACTGCGAGGCTAGTCTACCCAAGCTGGTCAAATCGCCTTCGTCAGACAAACAGTTCAAGTAGTTCAACTCCTCCAACGCACGCATCATGGTTTCGGGGGCAGGAGGGTCCATGAAGTCAAAATGAACCAAGTCGTCGATCCCCAACTTCTTCAACTCTAACACGGTCGACGACAAGTTACAGCGCAAGATCTCCGGGTACGACTGCTCAATCAACTCCTTTTGGAAAGCCTCCTCTGTGTAAAGTCTGAAGCACTTCCCTGGTCTTGTTCTACCCGCTCTACCGGCTCTCTGCTGGGCAGACGCCTTGGAGATGGGCGACACAAGCAACGACTCGACTCGGATTCTTGGGTTGTACACCTTTTGCTTGGAGAACCCGGGGTCCACAACATACACCACACCGTCGATGGTCAACGATGTTTCTGCAATGTTGGTGGACACAATCACCTTCCGGCCAGGCTTGCTGTTGTGCGACTCTGGGGCAGGCTCGAAGATCTTTTGCTGCTGCGCTGGGGGTAACGAGCCGTACAACGGGTACACCTTCAATGGGCCGCACCCCTGTTCCCTCACCAACTCGTCTCCCTCCAACGCAATCTTACGGCACGCATCTTCGATCTCCTCCTCACCAGTCAAAAACACCAAGATGTCCCCCGCGGTGTCCTCGGTAGCGTGGATCTGCAAGACAGTGCGGATGGCCGCATCCAAGTAGTCGCGCTGGAACTCGGGTGTGTAATAAATCTCCACTGGGTGTGTTCTACCTGGCACAGCCAACAACGGGGCGCCCTCAAAGTACGTTTGGAACTTCTCGGCGTCCAAGGTGGCCGACATCACAATGATCTTGAGGTCTGGTCGCTTGAGCGTGACCCGCTTCAAAAGCCCCATGAGGATGTCGGTTGGGAGCGTTCTTTCGTGTGCTTCATCCAAAATCACAACAGAGTATCTGCTCAACATCGGGTCGTCCATGGCTTCCTTCAAAAGCATACCGTCCGTCATGTACTTCAAAACCGTCTTGTCGGAGGTCTTGTTGTCGAAACGAACACTGTAGCCAACCTCTTGGCCCAACTCAACGTCAAGCTCATCGGCCACCCTCGATGCCACGGACATTGCGGCAACTCTTCTTGGTTGTGTGCATGCAACCTGTTTGCCCATTAAGTGTGGCATGTCATCGTACAATACAAACTGCGGAATTTGCGTCGTTTTACCAGACCCCGTCTCACCCACAAACACCATGATTTGCGTGGAGTGGAATATCTCAAGAAACTCATCTCTTTGGGAATGCACCGGCAAGTCTCTTCTGACTTTGAGTATATCAAAGTACTTTTGGCTGAAATTGTTTCCATTGAATGGGTTAGATGCTGCTGATTCCAATTCATTGGCTTGTTTCGTGGTGGTTCCATGACGTAACATCGATGAAAAGTATCCTGATTCATCGTTTACTGGTTGAGGTGGTGAGACATATTTCTTTTCTTGGTTTTCTTTCTTGTCTTTCTTGTCTTTCTTGTCTTTCTTGTCTTTCTTGTCTTTCTTATCTTTCTTGTCCACCTTTTGCTTTTTGAGTGTTCTTTCTGACATTGCGATGAGATGAGTTTTTTTGATTAAAAAAATATACTAAAAAACAAACACGAAACGAACGAACGAAACAAACGAACGGAGTGAGCTAGTTTTTTCGTTAGTGAGGTTTTGAGTTTTAGTTCGTGAATTGTGAATTGTGAATTGTGTGTTTGAAAGTTTGTGAGTTTGCAAGACTTGCTCCTTAGTATTCCATGTTACTTTATTATATCTAAAACCTATTTTATTACTTTAATAACTTTATCAATTAATATCTATTATATTATATTATATACTTCTATTATATACTTTTATTGTACTATTATATACTTCTATTATACTATTATATACTTCTATTATACTATTATATACTTCTATTATACTATTATATACTTCTATCATATTCAACACAACATAATATAATCCATTACGTCAGCTCCAACATATCAACTGATCTGACCTTGGAAGTTTTACAGATTTGTACTAACACCCCGTACACTATAGGTATTCTTTCTGTAAAATCATTACTTTGCATTCGCCTTAGTCGACTGATTCATATATCAACTACTTTTGCATAAACTAACGCAAACATACGTCACACCTAAGCCAAACATCATCGAAAATGTAGGGGTTCCAAAAAGAAAAGAAGAGCCGTATTTATCAAAAAGAAATATCAGAGAAATACACTTTATGATCCACTTCTGCCACTTCACCTCGTATCACTACTTCTGCAACTTCTCCTATCACCACTTCTGCAACTTCTCCTATCACTACTTCTGCAACTTCTCCTATCACTACTTCTGCAACTTCTCCTATCACTACTTCTGCAACTTCTCCTCCAATCACATACCACTTCTGCAACTTCACCTCATATCACTTTATGTACCACCACCTATATCGCCTTATGTACCACCTATATCACTTTATGTACCACCTATATCACTTTATGTACCACCTATCACCTTATGTACCACCTATCACCTCATGTACCACCTATCACCTCATGTACCACTTTATCCACTTCTTCACCTCATTACGCACTTCTTCACCTATATTCCACTTATCACATCTCCGCATCCACTAATATATCCATCCACATTCCCCAACGAACTTCATGCAAAAATGACCTGATATGCACCTAATAAAAAGAAGATACTTTTGTGATAAAGATATGACCCAAGGTAAACCAGAAAACGAGTACTGATCTGCAGAAATGGTTCTTACAAAGTCTAGAAGTCATCAAAAGAGGATCTCAGATGAGTTGTGAGCCCAAACAGAAAAAAGAATGCACGAAGACTACTAATGATGAGACATGTTGGACACAAGAAGGATATGCCCTGATTAGGGACAACCGAGTCGAATCAACAATAAACCTTCGATCAGGAAAAAATCATACAATCAACGCCAATTGTACCCTTGTAGAGATAAAACACAAACTTGGTGTCCCCCATAGCCTCAAACATGTGCACCGCAACACACTCAAACGAGTGCAATCCAGCAAACGTAAAAGCCGCGAATATGAAGGCAGTGTTGCGTGTTGCGTAAACAAGCAATGGTTAAGAAATCTTGGATTGCTTAAAGGGAATCTCGTGCCAAGTGAATCATGATCGAAGCAACCAGCAGTGCACAAAGAGAGTTTCAAGAGCTTATGTCACACTAATGTAAACACCCCCTCGCATATCTTTGTCCTGCAATTCACCCAATGCATGCGAAAAAAGCAATAAAATACACGAAAAAAAAAATAAAAGAAAAAAAAAGGCGAGAATTTCGTCTTCGTCACGTGTATTTGTTTACGAGTATAAAAAAGGACCAGCACCCGCCAATCTTTTGTGCTGCTTTTCCAACGAAGTTTTTAAATTTATATAACCCAACTTTTGTCTCTCCTTTAACAAACTTTTGTCACTCCTTAAGATGAAGTTCACATTTGCTGCTATGGTTGCGTTCGCAGCCACAGCCGTGTCCGCCGGATGTACTAACGACGGTGGTAACTGGTACTGTTCTGAAACCAAGAAGGTTATCTTTGAAAACGTTGGGTTCTCTGGCTCTTACCAAGATGTCACCAACATGGATGAAACCAACGGACAATGTTCGTCGCAGACCAAGTCCTTCAGTGGTAACTTGACTCCATTAGATGAGGAGTTGAGTGTCCACTTCAGAGGTCCACTTCGGTTGGTTCAATTTGGTGTGTACTACCCAGGCTCCAACTCCAAGAGAGACGAAGAGGACTGTGAAACAACCAGACACCACATGCACCACAAGCACAAGAGAGCCACTCAGATTGTGGAGGTTACCCAGACTGTCTTTGTTGACGGTCAAGGTAATACCGTCACCAGTCAGGTTGCAAAGACTGTCGATGCTGCTACTGCTGGTGCTGCTCCTCCCGCTGACGAGGCCGCCAACGAGGCTGCTTCTTTCGGTGTCAAGCACGCGTACAGACTGGGCTTGAGCACTCTGTCTCTCCCAACCACCACCCTGGGTGGCTCGGACGCCACCTCCATTCCGTCCAACGTACCTGCTGGCGCGTGGACCAGAGGCTCTTATTATACCCCAGGCACCGCCAACAATGTTGTTTTCCTCAACAACTTTGGTGGCTCCGGCTCTGGTACTTGGTCCTCTACCTTTGGTAACTCCTTGAGCTACTGTAACGCTGACGCCAGTGGGGGTGCCTCCTCGCCAACCGTCTTGAACGACGTTACCATCAAGTCCAACCAGGAGTTTGTGATCTTTGCCGGCGACAAGTGTGCTCCAGGTGACGCCAGCTGTGGTTACTACAGAACCGGTACCCCAGCCCACCACGGTTTCGGCGGTGCCAACAAGATCTTTGTCTTTGAATTCTCCATGCCTTCCGACGGCAACACAGGCTTCAACGGCGACATGCCCGCAGTCTGGTTGTTGAACGCTAAGATCCCAAGAACCTTGCAATACGGTAAGATTGAGTGCTCTTGTTGGGCTACTGGTTGTGGTGAGTTGGACTTGTTTGAAATCTTGTCCGCTGGCTCCAACAAGTTGATCTCTACCTTACACAGCGGTCAAGGCGCAAACGGTGGTGCTGGTGGCGGTGGTGGTTCTTCTGACTACTTTGATAGACCAACCTCCGGTACCTTCAAGGGTGCTGCTATCTTTACTGGTTCATCTATTCACATTTTACAATTGGATGACAGTACCAACTTTGGTTCTGTTTTGGACGCTGACACCGTTGCTGGCTGGATTGCTACCCCAGGATCCAAGGCTATTCTTCAAGGTTAATTTTAGTATGTTTTAAAAAATGGTTATTTTGTTTAGACCTGTAAACAATATTAGGCGAGCGTTTTAAAAAATAGGAGTATGCATAATTTAGCCGACATTCCAAGATCGCCCTAACCAATTTTAGTATCTCCCGTAATGTTTAACTTGCAATAACTCTTTGTCTATCTTTTGTCTAATTTTGATGAAATTCTGTTAAATGTTTAAACTTATGGAATGTCTTGTTTATTTGTTTCATGTTTGACAGCATGTTTACAGGTATCATGTAGTTTGAATTTACATCATATTGTTATTTTACATCATATTGTTATTATACATCATATTTATATGTTTACTGATTTTAGATTTTACCATGATGTCATATTCTACCTCAATACTATTACATAATACATTACCAATGAATTCAGTAGGAATAGATGTCGGAACTGGCTCAGTTCGTATCTACCATGATTCGCTAATGTCAGTCAGAGAAACTACAACTACGCGCCGGGATGGTCACATTACCCAATCTTCTAGAGAAATATACTCACTTCTACAGGAGATGCTTCCGTCTGTTCCTTTGTCCATATCTATAGCTGCCACTTGCTCCCAGGTTGTATTACAGGCTGTGCGTAAAGATGACGAAGAATACTTTGTCGGATTCGACTGTCTGACAGGAGCCCCTGGGGATCAAGACATTCTTCTATGGATGGACTCTCGTAGTGTTGATGAGTGCAGTGAAATAGCCAAAGTGTTTGGCGAAAAGCACCCGGTAGAGTTGGGTCGCCTAGGTGGCGCGTTGGTGCCGGAGTTGGGTATAACAAAGATGAAATGGGTGTCGAAACGGTTTTCCGGTCTCTACATGTTTGAGCTACACGATTGGTTGAGTTATGTCTTTTTGGCGGGTGGATTCCAGAAAGTGGGTCCACACTGGGCTGTTCGGAAGTCTAACCTGGCCTTGGTGTATTCGCACAATGTGTGCTTTGACGGAAGCATTAAGGGGTGGAGCAAGAACTTGCTTGCAGACCTCGACATCCGTGTGAAAGTTGGAGGGTGTCTGATTGACACTTCCATTGGAGTTGCGATTGGCTCCAACGACAAATACACTCTCTACAACGGGTGCATAGACTGCTACGCAGGCTGGTTGAATAGCCTGCCTCCTGCCGGTTACATCTCAATGGTGGCTGGTACCTCGACATGCTTGATCTTCCAATCCGATTCCCAAGATCCGATTCCCGGCTGGTGGGGACCATTCAACTCAAATGGCTCTTCTTTCTTTGAGTGTGGCCAGCCAGCTTCTGGTAAGCTTTACGAACGGCTCTTTTCAAGGTATGAAAACGTCATCCAGCACCTACAAACAGAAAACGTGTTTGGATGGCTCAATAACGAAACATCCCGACTTGAAGCTCTCCATGGTAAAAGCATCTACCAACTAATAAAAACATACTTCTACTATGGCGATGTTTTTGGAAACAGAAGCCCGTACATGGATTTCTCTATGAGTGAAATTTTCGTTGACGGCTACAACTCCAGTCAGTATAAAGGTGTATTAAATACATCCGTCGAAGGTTTGATCATTGAATATAACCTTCTAATGGAGTTTTTGGTTTTCCAAACAAAACAGCTCTTGGATTTGGTTGCTCCAGAAGGCATATCGATAACTGGCTCCCAATCTAACAATATGAGGTTTGTAAACTTGCTCGGTAGTTTTACTCAACTACCTATTGTTATTATTCAAGGTAAGTATAATGTTGTCCGGGGTGCGTATCTCGCTGCCAAAGGAAATGATGGGTCTTCTGCCAGGTTAACGATTCCACCTGGCGGCCCACTAAAGATATCTGAAAAGAGATATAAGGTGTATATGGATATGATCGAGACCCAGCGAAAGTATAGAGAGTGGATGAATTAAATATGTAAAAACAGTGAATACGAGGCTATCCGTTACACAGTGAATATATAGAAATAAATAATATACTCCCCGAATCCAAAAAATATAAAATACTAAATAACTTCATGAAATTTTACAAATTAGATTGATTTACTAGTCAAATGGAAAGTATTAATAGAAAACAAATTCCACTTTGTCATAATCATCACAGTAAATTACATTTAAATCATCTATTTTACATAACCTCAGGCCTTTCAGGAACCTTGCCTCTGCCATAACCATCCTTTGCATAATAATCCATTGGATAATACAGATCCCACATTTTGTCCTCTTCCAACATAACCATAGCTTCATAAGGTGTGAGTAATGGCTTGTGGAAAGCATACCCCCAATCAATCAGAAGTCTAGGACACGCAACTTGGACAAATGCATCGATGTCATCGAACATGGCCAACTTCTGTGGAAAGATCTCACTCAAGATGATCTTCACCACCTGGATCCCATGCAGATTGAGCTTCAACTCCAAGTTGGACAAGGTCACCGGGTTACCTTGTCTACCCAACGCACCGAGAATAAGGCCCACCTTTCGCGCTCTGGTGGCGGTTTTGACCGCATCTTCACGCACCGCAACCAACTGTTTTTGGTCGTAGTATTCGCGGGTGAACTTTCTGGAATAAGGATCGTATCTGTACGTGGGGATATCTGGGTTGTGAATCATGGAACTCTCCATATGGAAACGTCCATCTCCCACATACAACATACCCTGGAACTGCAGTTTGTCGAGTCTGGCAGACGTACATCCCAAAACTTCTCCCTTCAGCAAGGGTCTGCTTTGAGGGGGAATCAAGTAGATTGGTTCCTCTTCCTGCTCCAACTTTGCCTTGACACTGTGGATGGTGGGGTTGAACTGAATGGTCCCGAACACCGCCAATTGCGTCCCTTTTTCAAAATGCTTCTTGATGGTGTTGATCAAGTGAGTTTCGTCAATGTTAATGGTCACAAACACATATAGCACCTTGATCTCCGTAATATCGATAGGAACCAAACAAGAGTGTGCATAATGGATGATGAAGTCACAGTCCAACGACCGTGCAGTGTAGTCGTCAATGCAGCACGCACCGTACGAGACATCTCCCATCACTATCGTTTCCACATTGCAGAATTGCTCGAGAATGTCTGATATCGTAAGCGAGTAGATAAGTAAACCTTCAGGCATCTGGAGCGCCACTCTCTTGGCGTTGGCCTTTCTTACATTCCACACAGTCTTGTGGATTTCAAAGTTATAGTTGGATGGAAGTAATTTCATGGCCTCATTGAGGTCTTTGTCATTGAGGATATCATCTGGTATTTGATTCATAACTCTACCAACGTGTCTTTTACGGTCAGTCTTAACCAACAGGACTCCATCATCTTTAGCCTCATCTGGTCTTTGTCCTACAAACCTTCTCTTGGGTATTTTGGTATCTGGCATGATGACTAAAAAGTTGCGATGATCTGTAAAAAATGATTATATAAGATAAAAATGTACAACATAATTGGTTGTATAAGAGTAGATGTAGAAACATATGAGATGATTGAGTTGTGAAAGGGTAGTCTAATCAAGAATTTGGAGTATTAAAAGATTAAGAAGATAACAGAATCAAGATTTAAGAACAGAATCAAAAACTTAAGAACAGATTTAAGAACAGAATCAAAAACTTAAGAACAGATTTTAGAACAGAATCAAAAACTTAAGAACAGATCAAATATAAACAAAAGATAAGTTTAATACTAGATGAACCTGAACACAGTAACTTAGCATAAAAAACATTACAACTTCTACATTTATCAAACCGCGATGAGCAAAAAATAATGATTACACCATACTTCACCATCAACCAAGATGAAGAATTCATCTACATCGATGTGAAGGTATCGCATATACGATTCAACGCACAGAACATCGAGATGATAGTTGAAGGACAACTTTTCATCTTCTCCCTTGTTCCATACTACCTTCGTATTAGACTTCCATATTCATGCGTGGATGATGAGAGATCCAATGCACACTACGATTCCACCAGTGAGTGCATTAAGATTAAGTTTGCAAAGGAGATTAAGGGACAGCACTTTCCAGACCTTGATCTCACTACCAAGCTTCTTGCCAGAACCAACGAAGAAAGCAAGAAACCATTGATCGAAGAGATGGATGTGGAAAACCAATTCGAGGCAACCGATGGAACCAAAGAGATCGAAGAAGAGGGCGAGAATTTTGACTGGGAAATCGAACAGAACCAGCAGACAGCCACGGACGAATTACACTTGAACAATCAATATGGATTCAACAACCAGTACTCATCGATTGTGGGAGTGTCAGCCACCAACGGTAATGACATCAATGAATTGGCAGACCCGGAGAAGACGCGGCCGGATCGTAGAACCATGGAGCGTCTTATACAAGAAAACATCAAATTTGACCCAGAGATCTACGCTGCCGACTATATCATGGAAAAGTATCCTAGTGCAGATGACGACAAGTTCTTTAAAGACTTGATTGAGTGGAAGAACCCAATAACTAAGAGGTTTCTCAAGTGGTACAAGACGTCGAACGGTATGGACTTGATGCCTGTGGAGTTTTCGGCCTCTGAGCAGGAAAAGATGATTGCATTGCCCAAAAAGTCGTACATAGTGGAGAACAAGCCGGAGATGCTCTGTGTTGTGATATCGATACTCTTTGCGTTTCACTTTGAGATGAGGGAGACTCAGGGTGAACACACGGTGGAGTCTGCGTGGACGATTGGCAAGTTAACCCCACAGTTCTCGCACTTAGACTCGCAAATCGCACAGGGCTCAGATCTTTTGAAGGCTACAGCCATAACGCTGATCAGAAGAGCACTTTCGTATCCTTTGCATCGGAACTACAACATGGTGTTAAAGGTGTGGGACGACGTCTACTACAACTTGCGGGGAGGAAAGCGTCTTATTGTGCAATCACTTTTGGAAGCAAAGGAAATGTTCCGTTTCCACGATGTCTACTACGTCTACGACAAGATCTGGTTCGAGGACTTATGTGCGTGGATTATTCTGGACGGTGTTCTGGAACAAAACATCCGTGTGTTGGCTCATGATTTGAAAAAATCATACACTTCATTGAAGAAGTCGGAAATCACATTTGAAAAGGCCGAGGATGAAGACGAAATAGTTGCATTAGATCTACAGGAAATCGAGGACATGGCTGAACAGCTGTATAAAGACTACTTGAACCAGTAATTTTTTTTATGCATCCACAATAGAACAATCTTGCCAAATCCGTAAAATGCAAACAATTATCTGCATCCAGTAACCCTTGATCAAGTCCGATTGTTAAGTCTTCATATCAACGCAAACAATTAATGCATGATAAAATAATTAACGCATTGTGCCTCGCGAATATTATCTTACAGACAACAATAGACTAATATTTATTCCGACAATACTCGTGAAAGTATTAGCGGGATAGATCCAAGACCCAAAAGATTGGTTGGACACCCCCTTGCGTTGATTTACACCATCACGCTGTATTGTTGAGGTTTTTTTATGCTAGTGAACTTACAACTATTGTGTATTCGGGTTGACTACCCAGGTGGTATAACTGGTCTATTTGTAAGAGAGAATGTCATGAGGATATCTGCCCACATTCAGCAGACTCCTTCTATGAGATGGGGCTTCTTCTTCTGCCTCTAGAATCGGCTTTTCTGAAGGAGTATGAGACGCACCGCGAGGACGCTGCACAATCGAATCATCGATTTCCGCTACTGGATTTTCCAGGACTGTTGTGTTATCAACCTCATCTAGGTCCATTGTACTGTCTCGGCGGTCACTATCGTCGGTTGTATCGTTGTTACCCTGCAATGGGGTTGATGTCACGATGTCTTTTTTGAACTGGGGTGCAGGAGGAGACGCATGTCTCTGCTGTGCGGCCTGCAACCTTGTAGTTCTTCGGTTTGGCGATCCTAACTCCATTGATACATCCGATTTGTGCCGTTTATGCGCTGGCGCAGGAGCCGTTGGATACGTTTGTGCTTGTGCATTTTGAACAGGCAATGGCGGGCCCTCGGGCTTCCAATGGTGAAATTGGATTATATGTTGGAATGATGTCATCAGCTCTTGCAGAGGAGGCTGTTTGTTCTGCTTGTGAAGCGGTTGTGCCGGTGATGGTTTCACTTGCATTGTTGTGGTCAATGGTGAATTCGATGCTGTGAGTGGAGGTGGTACCAACAACCCTTGTTGTAGGTGCTTGGGCGTACGTTCCACGCTGCTATTGCCTGTTTCAACGGGCATTGAATAATACCGTTGATGCTGTTGATATCTCTGAACTCTACGTGTGTTCAGCTGATTTCCCATGACTCCGCCTCTAAACGGCAGAATCGGCGTTGCAAGATTCGCAACCGCTTGTGCTCCCAACTTGGCTGGCGAAAGTGGTCTTCTTTGTGATGTACTTGCTGGTGAAGGTGGAATACCTCCAAATCTATAGTTTACGGGTGCAATTGGGCTAGCATTCAAAGTATCTCCCGATAAAAGACTAGTTCCTCTAGAGTGTGTCTTAAACTCTGCTATTTGGGGTAGTCCAACCGGTTCTTTTGCTTGGAATTGAGCATGCTGATTTTGGGGATGAAGATGTTGAAGAAGGTATTGATTTGTGTTTTGGGTATTCTGTGGATTGTGAGTGTTGTGAGTGTTGTGAGTGTTGTGAGTGTTGTGAGTGTTCTGAGTGTTGTGAGTGTTCTGAGTGTTCTGAGTGTTGTGAGTGTTGTGAGTGTTCTGAGTGTTCTGGGTATTTTGGGTTTTCTGGATGTTCTGCTGATTCTGAACATTCTGAACATTCTGAACATTCTGAACATTCTGTAATTGTTGCTGCAACTGAATTAATTGTTGCTGTTGCTGTTGCTGTTGCTCTAAAGTTCCAGCAACACACATCAAAGGAATCATATTTCCAGGAACTTGAGCTTGTATAGCATTTTGAAGAATATTCAAGTTCTTTGTTGCAATCTCCAATCTATAAAACTCTTGCTTTGTTCTCTCTTGCTCCATACGTAATTTTAAAGACTCTATGTATGCTTCCTCAGAAAGAGGAAATGACAGAACTTGAGGACCAAGCAATGAAAGAAGTCCACTCTGCTTTAAATCAATATGCCTTTCGGATTTACTGGGAGATCGTTCGTACAACTTCCCTGGAGACTTCTCCGGCGACTTCTCTGATGACAGCCGTTTTTTGGCCAACGGCTCCTGCGGCAGCACACCTTGAGAAAACTTATCGATAAGGGAGTGAACGCTCATCGATGACATTTGGTTTGATGAGGGGAATGTTCCCTAGAAATAACTGTCGATCCTATTTTTCTTCTCTTCAGATATGGTTGGATTCGATATGAGAAGCTTTCCTTCTGTTCCCGATTCAATTTACAATACAATAACCGACAAGCTGACCGTTGTCTTGTTATTTTGTGCCCGTGATTTGTTTTTTTGTTTATTGGTTTTCTTGAAACAGTGCAGCGAGTCAAAAAGGTTGCTCTATTGTTACTAATGTGGGCGCGGATATCTTTTATATTAAAAAAAGGTAACGGTGAGCGAAGGTTCTCAAATCACGTAAGTTATGAAATTGGCCTATTGAGGAAGCTTACATGTTATGCTCAAAAACCAAAAAAGCCAATATAAAGTTAGGCTATTATTGACCAGACAGAGTGTCTGCAAGTGTATTTATAAAAGGTCCGAAAATGTAAAATATAAAGAGCTTAATTCGTATTACTCTAATTATAACTATGTAAGTAAATCATTAATCTTCATACTTCTCAAAAGAGGCTTGTCTTCGCTGAGTGTTGCAGCCAAGAGAATTGAGGAAATACCTGATTTCTCCTGCGTGGAAGATGTAGTGTATTCAATCAGGATACTTCTCTTGTGGGAAGTGGTGTTTATGGGCAGCACATCGGGCAGTTTTTGATCTGTGGTCTTCAACAGTTGAAGACATCTGGACGCGTTGACAATGTCCATCATTTCCGAGTCCTGCGACATTTCCTGTGGTTGCTTGGACTGTGAACCGTAGGGAGGGGCCAAAGCCAGCTTTGGCTCCGGTTCTTCAAAGTCCTTTGTATCCACACTCTTCACCCAGTCACTTTTGCGCCAATCTTTAAAGTCAACACTCTTGCGCCATTCGCGCCAGTCCTTCAAGTCGACACTTTTGCGTATTGCGCCCTCCGAGCCAAACCTTTTCTTCCGTCTATCAACTGTAAAGCTTCCTTGAACAGGATATGCCTTTTCGGGGCTAGGTTTCTCGTGGCTAATACTGGTGCGGTTAGAATGGTAGCCAATGCTTCCACGGTTGGAAAATACGCTTCCCCTGTCGGAAAAGACACTGCCCCGGTCCGAGTACTGGACACTTCCACGGTCTGAGTAGACACTGCCCCGATATTTATCCGTGGTGAAGTTGCCCTGCACAGGAAAGTGCGATAAAGAAGTCCTTGCAGAGGGAGGACCGGACGTAGACCCCGAAGGAGAAGACACCTGTGCTTGTAGATTCTTGGGCGATGTATTAATCAATGGCATCAGCGACAACGACACTTCCGACTCCAAATCATCTAATCTCAATTCACCATAACCATAATCCACTGGTTTCAAGCACAGATCCACGAAATCTGCGCCAAAAATAGGGATAAGCTCGTAGCGAATGTGATAGCAAAAGCGTCTTGCCAATATCTTGCACATGTTGTAGGGTAACCAAGTGCCCTGGATCTTAAGAAATCCACCTCGAATTCTCTTAATGTAGGGGTGGAATTGCTTTGGGGTGGATTCGAGGAGTTTCACAATATCTGCTTTGAGGTTGGAGTTGGTGGTGAGTGTATTATTATTAGTATTAGCTTGGCTCAATGCCGCCTTCCAAATCCCAGTCAAGTGCACAAACCCGGTTTCGTAGTCCCAAATCACCCAGTGGTTGTTAATCAGATACTCGTACACAGTGAGGTAGTTGCGGAGTGGGTCAATTGCTCCCGTCGAGTACTTTTTCACCTCGATACTTGGGTACACTTGCCCTTTCAAGTAGTCTATTTTTTCACTGCTAAGATTGAGTGTAGGTTGGTGGAGTGGGAAATTGACTTTCTGGTTGGCCGTTATGGCTATGGCGTTGTTTTCCTTCTTGGGCTTTTTAATGCTTGGAAGCGACTTGGACTTCTTATGGCGCTTAAAAGTATATTGATTAAAGTTCCCTTCTGAAATTGAATGGTGATGTTGACGACCAGCGCCATAGAATACTTGATAAGGCACCTGAGGGCCCGGTGTTGCCTGTATTGGCGGCATAGGCTGCATTGGCTGCAACGATTGCAATTGCTGCGGCGGCTGCAGCGGATGCATTGGTTGCTGTGGCAATTGTGAAACCATACCCGGACCTCCTCCCATCTGTCCCAGCTGTCCCAGTGGTTGTGGAAACACAAATTGAGGATAGTAATACTGGGCTGGCTGCGAATATCGAAATACCCGGCAGAATTGACTCTGATCGTTGTAGTTATTAGGGATCATGTCTCTACAATTTTTCAAAAAAAATTCAATGTTCGGGCTTCTCTGTATATATATACAATAAGGGGCGCCGATGGATAAGGAGTAGCAAGATCAGATCGAGCAATCAAGTGAAACGGAACAGAAAAAAAAAAGTCTAGAAGGGTTGTGAGAATATACGAGATGAATTAGGAAATAGATGAGTGCGAGAATACCTTAGGGGCGGAGGGGGTGCTTTGAGAACTAATTTGTGAGCTGATCTGGCTCGTTTATTATTAACATGGACATAAGTAGCTACATAAATTGGCCATTGTTTTCTCTCCAAGCTACGCTAATCCCATCGCGACCATTGGATCGTTATCCCGGCCCATTATTGATTCTTCTGTATTGCCTGGATTCCACAAAATCCAGCTATTGTTGCAAATCTGCCCTCGGCTGGTTGGCGAAAAAAAAAAAAAAAAAAGTTGAAACATTTTTAAACATCTTCTTCTTACATGGACTCGATATGACTCTGCATCTTTAAGGGGTTTAGTGCTTTTCTTAATTTTTTATTTTTTGTTCATATATGAAACGCTGGCTAATAATTATATTGTTCACAGGGATACTCAAAACTTTCCGATTGTATTTTTTGGACATATCGGAATAACGAATACTGTATGATAACAATCGAGTTTTTTGACAATAGTTTTTTTTGACAATAACCGACATGAGGAACATTGGATCACAATTATAAAAAAATATCTAGCCAGCCATGCGTACACAAAAAGTTTATTTCTCCACATAAAGAAGCTAACAAAATCTACATAACGTTCCGCGAAAAATCCCCCTTCTGTTTGTCCTGTCAACTTACTGATTAAGGGCATGCGACAACTTATCGGAGACTGCGTCCAAGAACTCGGTGGTAGTCACATAAGCTTCTCTATCTGTTCTGCCGCTTGCCAACGCCAAGTCCTTGGTCATGATTCCATCTTCTTGCACAGTGTCGATCGTAGCCTTCTCTAAAGTGTTAGCGAACTCAACAACGGCTGGGGTTGCGTCAAGACGTCCTCTTTGAGCAATACCACGGGACCAAGCGAAAATAGATGCAATCGAGTTGGTCGATGTTTCCTTGCCTTGCTGGTGTTGTCTGTAGTGCCTGGTAACAGTACCGTGCGCTGCTTCCGATTCATAAGCCTTACCGTCCGGAGTCATCAATGCGGACGTCATCAACCCAAGGGATCCAAACCCTTGGGCAACAATGTCCGATTGAACGTCACCGTCGTAGTTCTTCAATGCCATCACATACCCTCCCTTCAGCTTGATCATCTGTGCAACCATGTCATCAATGAGACGATGTTCGTACCAGATCCCAAGTGCTTCGAAGTCACGTGCGTAGTCCTTCTCGTATATCTCGGCGAAAATATCCTTGAAACGACCGTCGTATCTCTTAAGAATAGTGTTCTTGGTTGACAAGTAAAGTGGGAGTTTTTGGCTCAATGCCATCTTGAATGACGAGTGGGCGAATCCGATAATCGACTCCTCGGTGTTGTACATAGCCAACCCCACTCCAGCTGACTTGTAGTCGTAAATGGTGTGTTTTTGTTGTGCTCCGCCATTCCTAGGTGTAAAAACAAGCTCGAGTTTACCCGGCTCTTCAATCACCAAGTCCGTGGCCTTGTACTGGTCCCCGTGTGCGTGTCTACCAATAATAATTGGCTTTTCCCAGCCGGGCACCAATCTAGGAATACGTGGAATGATAATCAGCTCACGGAAAACTGTACCATTCAATATGTTTCTAATAGTACCGTTGGGTGACACCCACATCTTCTTCAACCCAAACTCAGCAACACGTTGCTCATCTGGCGTAATCGTAGCACACTTGACACCAACTCCATACTCCTTGATGGCGTATGCTGCGTCGATAGTAATTTGATCGTCGGTTTTGTCTCTAGCCTGAATACCTAAGTCGTAATATTTCAAATCGACGTCAAGGTGAGGATTGATCAACTTGTCCTTGATACGTTGCCAGATGATACGGGTCATCTCATCTCCGTCCATCTCCACAATTGGATTGGCCACCTTGATCTTACTACCAAGGGCACGACTACTTGAAAGGTTTCTAGTGATTCTCAACATTGCTTGTTAGAAATATTTTCTTTTCGGTGACTCAACTGTCCGTAACCGGAGAAAAATTATTCTCATTAAACTTTTTAGACTATTCTTATTCAGTTTACCATTGCCTAATATTCATTGCCTAATATTCATTGCCTAATCATTCAAATTCTTTTATTTTACACTTTTTAAGTAACTTTCACTGTTTTCACACTTTTTTAGCAACTTTCACTGTTTCAACACATTTTAAATAACTTTCACTGTCTTTTTACTTTTTTGTCAAAGTTTATAAAAATTCAAAAACGCCCTTTAAAGACAAAAAATGACTCCTAGGCGGTTCGAACGCCTGCATCTTTACGATAGTAGAACTTGAGTCTACCGCCTTAACCACTCGGCCAAAGAGCCCTTTTATACAAGGGCAAAATGGATGCCTTCTAAAACAAGATGATAAGTCAACATTCCTTCACCAGGGTTTCCAGAAACGTCAATCTCCGTCATAATCCCTCTCCATCTTCTAATCATCCACAAACATTCTAAAAATGACTTGGTGTCACTTGTTATAAAAAAAGTTTACCATCGCGAATAAAAGAACAAAGTTTTCAATGGAATTCTCTCCAACGCATTACCAACATCAGCTTAACCAGTTGACGATCAACTCGCGTGCTCTCATAACAGAGCTCACGACGTTGGCCGAGCAGCATGTTGATAAGTGTGACGAAATCAGCGAAATGGTGGAACAACGTATCAAAAAAGCACTCCCCCAACATAAACTCTATGTTGTCTACTTGATGGACTCAATATGTAAGAATGTGGGTAACCCCTATAACGTCATCTTTGGCAGCAAGCTCTTTAAGATCTTCACCGAAACGTACTCAATAGTCACCGATACTCCCACAAGACAACACTTGATAAACTTGTTTAAGACATGGATAACCGGGAAAACAACAGCTGGGGGTGAGTTGTTTCCTCAGCCCGTACTTTCCAAAATAGAGAAATTCATTATCCAGGCCACTCTGTTGAATGAAACAAACATGAACTCCAAAGCCGCCCCAGACATGTTGTTGAAAGATGCCAGAAGCTTGCTTCAGTTTATCATCCAACTTCTGTACAATATAGACGCACTCCAGATAGCTGACAAGCTTCTGCAGAAAGACAAGGAGTTTTTGGAAGTGAGCGAGCTCCGCAGGAACAACCTTGTTGGCGTGGTGAACGATATCAGTGATCAAATCATCCAAGACATGCGGGATCACGGTTCTTTGGATCCTAAAAAGTATACTCCGGAATTGGCTGACATCAGAAAAGAGCTTTTTGAGCAGCAGAACCGTCAGAATGAGTTAAAGAAAGGAATCACGGGCAAATTGAACGAAGAACAGCAAAAGGCCCAAGCTGCTTTGGAGAGAAAGGCTAAAATCCAATTACATAGAGAGTATATCGAGCAAAACAAGGTTTCATTTGATGAAAACCCCAAGTTGAGTATTTTTGACAAGATAACACTTAGTTTTGAGGATGATGAAGAGTTTAAAGATTATGTTTTGAATTGGGGCAAGGTTCCAATTGTCAGAGAGGTTGCTAAGGAGGAGGTTAAGGATGACTATACTAGTTCTTTTGGGTTTAGTTTTGGTTTTGATGAGGTCGAGCTGGAGGAGGAGAAGAAAGTTAATGAGATAAATGGGGAGGGTGATATCAATGACGAGGTGGGAAATACCAATGATGGGGCAGTGGGAAATTCTAATGATGCAGAAGTTGATGAAAATACTAATGAGAATGAAAGCAATAAAGTAACTAATACGATTGAGAGCAATGAAGAAAGCAATAAAGTAACTAATACGATTGAAAGCAATGAAGCAACCACTAAGGAGATTGAAAGCAATGAAGTAACCACTAATGAGATTGAAGGCAATGAAGTAACAACAAATGAGAATAAAAGCAATGAAAATATTCTTGATGGCACTCATGAGACTGCTGAAATCTACAGAACCATCGAGATATCTAACAAGGAACAGCTTCAACAGGAAGCGATGTATGATTCCGACGAAAACAACTACCAATTGAGCAGTCGGCCAGTAGAAGAATCTGATGATGACAGTTACTCGCCTCCATCGATACGATCTCCGGAATCAGACCCGTTGGACGAGCTACAAAGAAACGACGAAGAGGACGAGTACGACGAAGACGCAGATTACGACCCCATGGCCGAGTTTGCAGAGGAACAGCAGAAGTTGGTTGCTCCCCCACCTCTGCCTCCGCAAGACATAGTGTACGAATCTACAGGATACGTTTTGGAGGACTACACTTTAAAATCGATTCTCAAGAGAAAATCAGACGGCACACAAGCAAGGCATTCGAAACGGGTAAGGTTTAACATATGACATGCTTAATGGACTATTTTTTAAAATAATATTAGATTAAAAGATCTATGATTTCTTCTCTTATTGTTCGCATCCTTAACAAGTAGTTAATTGTTAGAGATTTTGTTTATTGTTCTTTAACATGTTGATTGTTCTTTTAAAATATTGTTTAACACAGTACTTGGCATATTGGTTCTTACAACTTTTAACCTTTCTACATTGTTCATTTTTCCAATATTGTTATCTTTAATCAGATTTTTTGCAACCTTGAAATTCTCCACTTATTTTCTACCCCAACAAGCGTCTTGTCTAGATAGCTTCTTCAACGATTTGTCTGTGTAATTTCAGATTATTATTTATTCATGTGGTGAAGGAATTAGCGAAAGCTGGTTCATTCGTGATGGACCAATTGACATCTACATGGATAACCTCAAATATTCATTAGCTATATAATTACTGGTCCAAGGAACCAGACTTCTTCAAGTGCCACCAGGACGACAAAAATGGGAAAGCAAAGAAGAAACCAAGGATACCATAGAAGTAGACTTGGAATGGAATGAACTTTCTGCCGTGGACTTGGAATGGCAAGTTGGAGTATGGACCTTGCTTTGGAGTACCGTACACAGAATTGGCGACTCTGGAGGTGCTGGAGAAGTTTCTACCAGCCTTGACTTGGTTGACTCTTAAAGCTCTAAACATTGCTTATATCTATTTTTTTTTTTCCACTTGTCATGAATGATGGACTGAGAAAAAATTACGTGTTGTGATTGGCTCGCCTGCGAATGAGCTGATTCTAAGTTATCAAAAAAAGCACCTGGAAAAAAACTTTACCACTAACATGCCTATTGCTCCAATTACTGGTACTCTTAAGAGAAAGATCATCACTGACATTGCCACCGGCTTCGGTGTTGGCTTTGTTTTGGCCACTGCTTACTGGCAATACGAACATAAGCCTTTGGTTGCTAAGAGAGAAGCTTTCTACGCCCAGTTGAAGGCTCAAAAGGAAGCTGAAGATGCTTAAATTAATACATGTGCTAGATGATTCAACTATTGTAGTTGGTATCCATATTGGATGCTATGTAGAGAGGATGAATTGGAATGACTAGTATCAATTGGTGAGTAGTGAATGTAATAATTAGGAATGCCCAGGGGAATACTATTACGAGCATAATATTATGAGAGCAAAATGAGAATATTGCCTTCAGGGGAATAGCTAGAATGTATTGTGCAATGGAATTCAAAATGGTGAATTAGCGGAATGGAAAATACCAATTTGGACTAACATACCATAATTATCCCCTGGTAATCACAGAAAACAAGTCCAGTCTAGCAACAATTGCATTCGAAAGTACAGTAACCTTCTTTCCAATTTTCTCACCCAAGTATTCAAAACATGCTTGTTCAGCTCTGGTGACACCACCCAAAATGACAATTACCAAATCCAGCGATTTGTCATTCTTTCTATTCCTATCCAGTTGGTCATCGATGTTCTTATCAACAATGGCACCGTTGAACATTGTGGCGAGCGGAAGGTTTTCCCAGTTGGGTCTTCTCTTCGTGCTTGTGGAGGGCTTGTACGTCAAGAAATCGCGGTAGTAGAGCGATTCTACAAGCCGCATGATAAGAGGAACCGTGGCCAGAGGCAAGGCAAACGAAGGCTCAGGATATATCTGCGAAATCTTTTCCTGTTCTGCCTTTGCATCCTCTTCGTAAAATGGGTGCAAATTCCAAAATTTGTCCACAAGAGTAAAAGTAGCGCTCAACAGGTTTTTAGGAGAAACCAAGCTCTTATTTGTATCTGTTATTACTGGATCGGTGACTCTACCAAAGAAGTCAGTTTGCTGTTCGTCCAATTTGACGATTTTATACTCCACCAACTTCTCAAGACTCAAGGCTGCCGCCAAGCCGTAGTTGGTCATGATTTTATCGGTTAATACTTCAAATTCAGCTGGCTTAATCCCGTCATGTGCCAACGAAACAAGTGCAATGGAAAAAATGGCATCAATCTCCGAAACATTCAAGTTGAGGTACTGGTGCAAGTTGAGGAGCGTGGTTTTATAGTCATCGTCAAACAAATTGTTTTCGAACCGAAATGTGTCAACAATTTCACTGGTAGATGTAATGATGCGCTCACTGATAGAGGTGTGCTTTTTGACCAACTCCTCTCGCGACGTCAAGTCGCTGAGAGACGACACAAACTTTTTCATCGCATCAAGGTCCTCATTATTTTGCAACTGGGCAGACGAGTACTCTTGCTTGACCAGCTTTGCCATATGGTTGAGTTTCTGTGTCACTACACTCAAGTCCAAGTTCTTGACTAGTTGAAACAATGGGTCATCCTTGAGATTTTGCTTGTCGTTGGTGAGCCCGTAGCTCAACCCGAGAAACTCGTCAATATGGCCAGCATACGTGACTTGGTGGAAAAGCACAGATAACCAGTCAATATTCCGGTCCAACACCACCAAGTCCGTGTTGCTCTGTGCACTCAAGTTGTAGAACTCCAACTCAAGCGGCGTCATGTGACCACTCGTATAGTTGGGGATCTTGATGTTTTGTAGGTTATCTACAAAGAACTCACTCAAGTCGCCCTTGGCAAACACGTTCTTGAGCTTTAAGTTGTTCTTAAAAAGCACAGACACCAATGAATCTGACAAGTTGTTGGTCACCTTCAACGGATCGGAAAAGTACTCCTCTAACGGGTCGCCCGTGAGGTGTGCAGATTCAATCTCCAAGTACGGAAACTTCCAGTTATGGAGCTTGACCTTGTAGGAGAAGCCAGCAATGTCGTTCTCAAGAATTTCAGGAAACGTTTTGTTGCCTCCCAACGCTTTGTTGAGTTCATAAGTGTAGGATTTAGTCAAGTTGGGAATCACCAAGTATATCCTTTTAGCAGACTTGTGGAGTGTCTGAATGTGTGCGAGGTTGTCGTGCGACGGCTGGAACAACGTTATAGCCGAGTCGTATGTATTCAATGGCGGCGGCAGATCAAGCCATGCAGTGTCTACGAATTTGTTGAGACTTTTGAGTGTAGAGAACGGTGTGAGGTAATTGATCATAGGCAGAATCCCATATCTATCAAGAATGAGTAGATTATTGGATCCAGGGATTCCTTTGAGGATCTCTTGAAGAGTTTCAACTGCTTGTATGTTCATATGTTTTTGAAATTCTTTTTTTGTGACCCCGCTGATTTAGCTGTTAAAGGGTGACAAGTATTAGAAAGAAGACTTGATTAGAGATTATAGAAATTAGTAAATTTGATTTGAAAGAATAGAATTCACTAGAAAGAAGGTAATAAAGGATGAATATTTCAGTTACAGAACATGATATTATCATTTAATACAATTGTATAGAAGATGATTATCATGATGATATTATCATTTAATTCAATTGAAGAGAATATGAATATATTGTAAAACATAATTATATTATCAATTGACTTAATTGTATAGAATGTAATGTCTTGACAAGTGATTGTCCTGAAGCTTACTGTTCCAAGAAATTTCATAAGCTGACATAAAAATATACAAACCTCTTAAACAATGATACTCTTATATAGAATACAATGATACCCTTATTTAGAATACAATAATACTCTTATTTAGAATACAATATTAGTGTTCTGGAAAATACAACTGTCACGGAGAATTATTATACCCGTAAATTACTAACTAAAGCTTAGCATCTCTCTCTATACCATTGAAAAAAACCGTTCCCTCTTGAACAATAGAAGCCACATGAACACCGGACTTATTATATAATTCACCCTCAAGCAAAACTCTTGTATTTGAAAAACGGATTGGCTTAACCAGAAACCCGATCCAATCGGTTACATCGAAATCATCGTCATGAAAGTAAATAATGTGATCCAAGGATAAACTCATGTAGTGGACGGCATGAGATAAATCAAGGGTTTTCAATCTTAACAGACGGGCCAATCTGGTCAATATCAAGGAATCCAGTAGGGCAGCCAAGCCGGCGTATTGATACTCCGCATTGACCCCGGTCAATTTTACCCCATCTTCCTCAGCACCCCACTTTGTTAAAAATGACATCTTACGTTCGGCTATGGACAAGTTAGCTTCCTCTTTCTCAGTAAGCAGGAGGTCGTACATTTCCGGAAGAAGCTTGTGATAGATCAAGATCGGAGGTGCAGGTAAAAAGTTTGGAATGCTATCAATGTCGTGTCTTTTGAACCAGTCGTGGTACGGAGTTTGGAACTGGAACGGCTTGAGAACCGGGGGTCCTCTTTCGTCGTCGTCATCGTCGTCGTCATCGTCTCTGTTTGCATCCTCAATGGCCCACTTTTCATACTCGTCTTCAGCTTCCTTATAACTGTTTTTCATGGTCAATGAGATGTTTGCATAATACACAATCTTACCATGCTGATAGCCACGAATATGTCTGTTGGCAAAGTTCTTGCCTTGGGAAACCAGATCAACAGTCCATTCAACAGCCACATCGTCTGTAACTGCCCAGATAAAGTAAGAATGGAGTGAATGAGGTCTAAAACCTTGTGGGACAGATTTTAATGCTACAATTACCGCCTGGGCTGCGGCATATCCACCAAAGGCACCTCTCAGCTGCTCGTGCGGTTTTATCAACGGCCTTTTCCCCCGATACTTGTTTGGCCCAATCTCAACTACTCCCAAAATATCCTCGGCGTTATATTCATCCATGACTATGGAGCAAAAAAAAGGAAATCAATTGAATTTATATATTTTTAGGAGGGGATTCCGAGGGTGCATTTTAGTCTACTATTGTGTAGCACAAGACCAATTTACAAACAAGTATTGACGGAACATATCATGTATTACATAGCCGATTTGAAATTTATAATTTATTGATTCCATTAAACCTGGTGGTAGTCTCCTCATCCATAAACACCAAAGCCTCCTGAGTGAACGTAGCCACCAAGCGGCCGTCAAGTGTATAGGCCAGACAATAGCACAAGACCCGGTCATTTTGAAGTCTAGGAAATCTGTACTCCAAAAACATCCATTCGTCGGCTTTGTAGTCGTTATCATGGAAAAACACAGTGTGATCCATAGAGACCCTGAAAAAATCCTTGACCTTTTGCAATTCCAACCAGTCCTTGAAATTAAGCCCCATTGGCGAAGCCATGGACTTTAAATATGTGGCATCCAGTGCATAACAAAGCTGGAGAATACTGGCTCGAAACGCGTCCTTAGAAAGGGCAAGCGAATCATTCACCCTAAAGAAAAAGTTGAAAAGTCGATTGCCCGTGGTATCAAACGTAAAAATATCTGATGAAATTCCTTCTTGTGCAATCATTCCCAGCCCACCCATTGTTTCCGTAGGATATTTAATATGCATCAAGTCATGTGTATGCGCGACCAATGGCAAGCTATCCAATTTATCTCTGTATTTGGTTAAAATCTCCAACGGCTTTGTTTGAAAATTAATTATTGCCTTTGCACCCAGTTCAAGTCGCTGACGGTACACGTTGTTTCTTGCAAATGAAACTTGAAGTGTTAACATCACTTTACCATGTTGAATTCCTTTCACCAACCTATTGGCAAAGTTCCGTCCATTGCTAACTATGCTAACTTCCCATGTCACGGGAATCTCCTTATCCCCTGCGCGAACAAAGTATGAATGAAGTGAATGTGGCAGAAACTCTTTGTTTTCAATTGTTTCCCAAGCTGCAGCCACCGCTTGCGTGAGACTCTCACCCCCATAAGTCCCTCTGGCTGTGTCTGAATAGGGCTGAAGTGGATATTTTCCAACAAAAGTGGCACCTTCTTGACTGGAGCATACCTTTTCCACTTCAAACTTAGTTTCAATGATGTTGATCTTATTCCTGTTCTTGAATATTTCTTTAACCAACATGCTATAATTTTGTTTTTACCGAGGGTCCAAATTTTTCAGATCAAGAGTTTTGAGCATGTGAAGAGATGCTAATGTGTACCGAGATCATCATTTCCACTTGCTGTTTTTTCTTCATTCTGCACTTTTCTTCCTTCTGCACTTTTCTTCTACAATTTTGATCTTTGCATTTACATTGTTTATTCCTTTCACCGCATTTTCTCTATATTTGTTTCATTTGCTGATTCGTTATTTATTTATTCTGTCACATAAACCATTCTTTCTCTTTCTCACAATTCTTTATCTTTCTCATAATTCTCTCTTTTTCTCATCTACCATTCTTTCTATTCCTCATCTACAACTTTGAATCCCTCTCATTCACATCATTCACATCATTCACATCATTCACATCATTCAACTTCTTTTCAATTCCCTTGTTGAAAAATGTTAATGCCTCTTGCGTAACAGTTGCAATTAACCTTCCATCCAATGTGTAAACCAGCATATAACACAACACTCTATCATTACTCAATCTTGGGAATTTATACTCCAAATATAACCAATCATCCGATTGAAAGTCATTATCATGAAAATACACTGAATGGTCCATTGAAACCCTAAAAAAATCAAGCGTTTCAATCATATCCTTCCATTCAATCAACTTGACTCCAATCACCCCAATCATAGTACCCAAAAACGTAGCATCCAGAAGAAAGCAAAGCTGCAAAATTTTGGCTTTGAGCTCGTTTTTACTATTCTTAAGTGAATCGTTCATCTTTATGAAAATCAGAAGAGTACGGTTACCTGTTGTATCGTAGCTCAAGTGATCTTCATCAATACCAATTTGCGAGATCATCCCATTCAGAAGCACAGATTCAAATGGATACAGATCAACTATCAAGTCATGGGTGTGGGATCTTTGTGGTAAATCATCCACCTGGTCCCGATACTTTGCTAAAATATCCAACGGCTTTGTTTGGAAGCTGATTGAAGGTTTGGCTCCCAGAGCTATACGCAAGCTGGCCAGGTTCTTGCGTGCAAATGAAACCTGCAAGGTGAACATCACACTCCCATTTTGAGTTCCTTTCACCATCCGGTTTGCATAATTTCTTCCATTACTAATTGTGGTTACTTCCCATGTCACAGGCACGGTTCTATCACCGGCCTTAACAAAATATGCATGCAACGAATGAGGCAGGAATTCTGCGTCCATGACTGTTTCCCACGCTGCATTCACCGCTTGTGAAATGGAGTCTCCTCCATATGTCCCTCTAGCACCTTCATCAAATGGCTGGAGCGGGTAGTTGCCTATATAAGTGGTGGTTTCTCTGGTTGAGCTAACCTCAGTCACAGAAAATTTGGTTTCTATGATGTTGGTAGAGTCTTTATTGGCAAATACTTGGTCAAGTGACATTTTGTCTTTCATTCTTCCTTTTTACCTTTACTTATAACCAAATAGCAAGTGGTGCCCCCCCTCCTCATTGCTGCATGTGATTCTGATACGCTCTTTCCGCCGCGCTTTTTTCTCAAGACTACCCCGGGTTTATCACTCAGCCGCATATGTTCATCTCCGTTGCATCCTCGGTAGATTCCCCAGGATTATTAATCAGTTCTTCACACTTCTACTAATTTCCACGGTCCCACAGTTGTCCCACAGTTCTGCAATTACAATCAATCTACAACTCTTCAAAAACAAAATCCTCCATTCACTAAATAGTTACACAGAACTAAATCTTTGAATGAATCTTCCTAACCCTTCCTTCCATCTCATCGTTTAAATACGTTAATGCTTCTTGTGTAACAGAAGCCACCATCGTTCCATCCAACTTGTAAATCAGACAATGGCATAAAAGTCTATCGTTGGAAAACCTTGGGTATCTGAACTCCATAAACATCCAGTCGTCGGGCTGGAAATCGTTGTCATGGAAATGAATAGTGTGATCCAATGAAACTCTAAAAAAGTCCATTGTCTTGATCAATTCCATCCATTCGGTCAATTTCACCCCTAGAGAAGCCACAAATGACCCCAAAAACGTAATGTCCAGCGCAAACGCAAGCAGCAAGACCTTGGCCTTGAATTGGTCTTTGGCAAGACTGATGTTGTCGTTTAATTTGAAGAAAAGCAGCATAACTCTGTTTCCAGTCGTGTCAAAGCTGAAAATCTCCTCCGGAACGCCTATCAGAGCAACCGATGCAGGACCGTACATTGTTTCCGGAGTGAAATGTTCATGGATCATATCATTGGTATGTGACCGGAAAAAGAGTTTGTCTATGGAGTTCCGGTATTTGAAAAATGCAGCAGACGGCTTGGTTTGGAAGTTGATGTTTGGTTTACCTCCCAACGCAAGTCTTTGTTTTTGGATGTTGTGCGCTGCAAACGACACCTGAGCAACCAACATCTCTTTGCCGTATTGAATACCCTTGACCAACCGGTTGGAGAGTTTTCTTCCATTGGACAATTCAGTAACTTCCCATGTGATTGGTCCAGCCTTATCACCTGCCCTCAAAAAGTAACAGTGAAATGAATTGGGCAGCATATCCTTGTTGTCAATGGTTTCCCAGGCTGCACTGATGGCCAGAGCAACCGAATCCCCTCCATATGTCCCTCTTCCGTTTTTAATGAAAGGCTGAAGTGGAAAGTTCCCCACAAATGTGGTTGTCTTGTCTTTTGATTCAACTTTCGTGACACCAAACTTCTGTTCAATCACGTTCAATTCATTCTTCTTTGCAAAAACGTCTTCAAGAGTCATCTTTGCGAAAAATTTGGACTATTGAATTCCTTAAATAGCTTGATCGGCAATTACGAATTTTTTTGCGCCGTTTTTTTTCCATTAGTGTATTAATCTATAAACGATGAACCCGCATCAAAGCTTTGCTCTTCTCTCCGAACCTCCATGGAAGTAAACCAATCCTTCCTGAACAACACTGGCAAACAAACGGCCATTCTTGTCGTAGTACCCAGCATTCAACATAACTCTATTATTAATAAATCTAGGAGCCTTAAAAGAGACAAAGATCCAATCATGGGGGTCAAAGTGCTCAGCATGCACAAATAACGAGTGGTCAATCAGCACTCCAAAAAAGTACGGATTCTTACCTCCTGTAATCAGAATCGCTGGAATCGACTGGCCTGGGTTGGAAGGATCCATCCCCATGTATGGTAAATCAAGTAATCTTGATAATGCAGCAAGAAAAATCGAATCTGATATCGTCCCCAATCCTGCAAATTTGAATTTGGACAGAACTTTGGGGTGGTCGTCGTCTCCGATCCTGATCCAAAACAGTAGTTCCCGTTCTCCCACACTCTTCTCCTTTTGTTTCGGATCCAATGTTTTAAAGTTGGGTGGAATTTTATGTTGCAACAAGCCTCCAAAATCAAAGGTTGTCTCTATAGGCAATTGCGTGTGATTGTACTTGTAGAAAGTCAGGTTCACGGGAACCTGAAACTCAAAGTTGGAATCCCTGCTCTTCTTTTCCTTTTCCTTGACGTTGTTAGGCGTCAAACTGATCATCACAATATACCTCAACTCTCCTTTTTGCAGCACACGAACAAGTCTATTCTTAAACTTGTTCCCGTCACTTAACCGCTCAATATCAAACTGACACACCTCATTGTCACTGCCTGCCTTGACAAAGTACGAATGCAATGAGTGGGGGACACAACCTGGTGTATCTTCCATCGCGGCCACAATTGCGGCCGCACACAAATTTCCCCCAAAAACTCCTCGGCTCACTGCTGAAGGCTTCAGTAATGGTGATAACCCTTCATACTTGGCGTCCGCAAGCTTACGGACAGCAAAGTTCTTCTCTAACTTTGATGCTTTATAGGTACGAGTAAAAAGCAGCATATTCGTTAATTTTCAATAGATATCTTTTGGTGTTTTATAATAAACGATCGTTATCATTCCCCTCTTTTTTTCTAAGCAAACCTCGCCTTCCTCGCTAAATATTTTGTTAGTGAGAAAAAAGAAAAATTCTGGCAGTGTGTCAGTTCCGCAGACTGTTGGAGAACTCTAAAAATAACATTGCACAAAACGACTCGAGATAAGAGGGGAATGCTGGTTGGCTTTCACTAGGGTATTTTTAGTGTGTTCTATGTATGGTGATTTGGTACGAGTTTTTTGTACATGTGATATTACACCTCGGGCGCGAACGGGAGAAATCAAGCAAGGGTCCAAGGCTGTGAGGGGAGTGGTCAACAAATGTGTATTTATAGCAATCTCAGAATGTTGAATGTAAATGTTGAATTATTGTTTTGAAGTAGAATACGATGAGATGGAATATTGAGTATTGTGATGTTTATTTACAATATTTGAATAGTAAACTTTATTTGAAATTTTGTTCAAAATTTCAAATAATCAACATTATAAACCTTTTAAAATCTATAAATTTGCTTGGAATTCAGGAATATCTATAATTCCATTTAATAAATAGGTCAAACCCTCTTGAATTACAGTAGCAGCCAATTCGCCATCCTTATTATACATATAACCTCGCACCAACAGTCTGTTATTCCCAACACGCTTAAATTGATACAGAAATGCAACCCAGTCCTTCACAACATCTAATGAATCCATACCATCATGAAAATAGATATGATGATCCAAAGACATGGCATTGTAATGAAATATATGCATAATGTTCAACAGATATAGCATCAAGTAGTTTGAATCTCTTGAGTCATCATCGTCCAACTTTGGATTGGATTTGGTTGGGTTTGTTGGAGCATGAAGAAGACGCTGCATGGTAGTTAAAAGAGCCGAATCGGTTAAATCGGCAAGACCAACATAATTAAACAACGGGTTTGTGAACAGCTTCTGGTACTTTGGGGGAATATGGTGGGTGATTTTTTCCAAGCCCGGGATGCCTACTTTTGCATCCTCCACTATGTCCAAGATGAAGTTATTGTTTGGGATGGGTTCCGAGACGTCTTCAGCCTTGTATTCAGGCAGGATGACATTGTTGATTCCACCCCAGACGGTGATCCATCTTTTGGAAGCCGGAACCTTCAACTCGTGTGAATGATTCTTGTATTCGATGTATTCCCTAGGATATGCATTTCTGATAAAGTCGGTGTGGTGCACTTGTTGAAGGTGCAACGGGGCCGACTTGTGGTATTTCAGGAGCCACGCGCTTTCTCTATGCGCGGCGCTTGATCCGGCCGCCGGGTGCTCTGTTTTCCTCTTACCCTGCTTCAATATGCTCGTGACGGTCGCACGCACTTTGCCCTTCTGGAACAATCGAATGAACAAGTTGGCTTCCAAGCCGTCCTCGGTTGTCTTTTCAAACAGCTCCACAACATACTCAACGGGTAGCCGCGGGTCTCCTGCCCGAATAAAATGCAAATGGATCGAAAGCGGACTCACCTCTTCCCACTGCTCACGCTGGTGCTCGATAGCCACCAACAACGACTGTGCGATTATGTGCCCTCCATAGACACCCCTAGCAAACTTTGCCGGCAACCTAAGAGGATGGTTTCCTACGTATTTACCTGGTGCAACCCTCCTCACCCCAAGCGCGTCCTCAAAATCGTCTTCGTGTTGCATCGATGCCTATTTTTTATGCTGATGCCGGGAATTATATACTTCTACAACCCCACATTTCATATGAAATTGATAATCCAAAAAAAATAAATAAATCTGCATGTGTATTACTCGATGTTGAATTCAATGTTAAAGTTTTTCTTGAATTGTAATCTTTGGTTAGCTGTAATCTTTCTGCCTGCCGAGTTGAGGTTCGGTAACGGCGCAGTATCGCCGGTACTATGCAGGGCGACCACCACCTCGTCTCCTATGGTCACTACGGGCTGATGCGCCTTGTACTTGGGCATCTGTGGTATGGCCTTGTTTTGTAGCTCATATTGTCTTTGCTTGATTAAAAGTTGGGTCTTTTCATCTTCGTCATTTAATACCCTCAACCCAATAAGCTGTCTCTGTCTGTTGCTCAAGGGCAAATCTTCACACTGGTCGGTCCCCTTGATGATGTACACACCTGAAATCACTATCAGAAGCAAAATCCCACTGAAAACTGCAAATTCAATTCCTTTCAATACCACAGACACCTCCGCATTCGGCCGCACCACTCGCCATATTTGGTACCCTTTCAAGAAGATCGACCGCACCAACAAATACACCGCAAGTAGGAATGTGCGGTGCAATGCTCGTTTCACGTGTCCGTCCCACTTGCTTTGTCTAGCCAAGGCAAGCGTCATGAGTTGGTTGGTCCATTCTCCGGTCGGCACCGTCTGCACGTCTTCATCGTCTTCCCGTTCTTCGTCGGTTTTGGCCATCTTACGCCTGGCCATCTGCACGTCTTTATCGTCTTCCCGTTCTTCGTCGGTTTTGGCCATCTTACGCCTGGCCACTAACGGAATGCGGTTGCTGGGCTTCATCTGCACAGTTGGCGGCAAGAACTCCTGTGTTATTCCAAAGTGTGTACCGGAGCTCTTCGATGGTGGTCTGTAATAGATGGGCTCCTTCTGATGGCCACCGAACGACTCGTTCCGCTCCTGTGCTTGCTGGTTCTGAAGACGGATCTTGGCCTGTTTCAACTTGAACGCTATGTTCTGCGGTGTTTCGTTGAGGATCTCACTGTTGTTATGTACCGGCTCACTTTCCACCCGCCGAATCTGAAGGTTGGGCGGCGGGTTGTTCGCAAGTTTGCGGAGATGTGTCCCACCTCCCACCCTATGAGGGGTGCTGCGTCCGTACTGGAACGATTGCGCATCTTCGTAGATGGTGGACCCACTGTCGTTCATGTTCACTTTTATTTTCAATGTCACGTGGAGAAGGATGAGCAACCTCCACCACAAACTACCCAAATGCCCTACCTGTACGCGCGGCAACTACCCACTGACATCCTTCTATGATCCATCATTCATCAACCCTTCTGGTTGAACCCTACTTTGCGTGTTACCCGGATTTGGAGAAGTATATAAACTTGAAAAATTCTTTTAATTTCTCATCACAAGCTTTTACTACTGAGGACAGTAGTGCTTGCTTGAGCACTTTTAAATGATGAATAAAATGTTTACACAGACCTGTACTGATTATTATGAAGTACAACGACATGCCTCTTCTGATTTAAGTGCTCAAGCAATCATAGCTAAATTGTAGATGAAATGTGCGAATTACATGGTCTAAATGAAGAATCTACTTCAATCGCTGTGTTTTTATGATTGAATGGTGATTTTTTGAAGCGAAATCATGATCAGATAGTAAAATGAGTGAGTGAACATTTTTCGTGTGATTGTAGTGTAATCATATTTATGTGATTTGGCAAGCATAGTTTTTTTTTCACAGAAGTTGTTTTTCATAGTACAACCCGAACAAGTACAAACGAAGTACGAACAAGTACGAACGAAATAAGTTATTCTCATGATACTACAGCTCACTTCGTTCGTACTTCGTTTGTACTTCTTTCTTACTCACTTTGTTCGTACTTCTTACTCACTTTGTTCGTACTTCTTACTCACTTTGTTCGTACTTCTTACTCACTTTGTTCGTACTTCTTACTCACTTTGTTCGTACTTCTTACTCACTTTGTTCGTACTTCTTACTCACTTTGTTCGTACTTCTTACTCACTTTGTTCGTACTTCTTACTCACTTTGTTCGTACTTCGTACTCACATCGTCGTCATTATACGAAATTTTATTACTTTACATACTTATCATGAAACTACTTCTTAGCAGTCAATCTTCTCAAGTAAAAGGCCAATTCTTCACCCTCCAAAATGTAACCGTCAACTCTACCAGATTGACCTGGTCTAGAGGAAACAACAGCATACAATCTACCAGCACCGAATTGAGAGTCGACAGCTGGTTCGATGGCAGCGTTGGCAGCTCTGGAAGCCAACTTCTTTTCAACAGACTTGGACTTCTTGACAGGTTCAACTTCATCCTTCTTCTTACCGAGGGAAGAACCGTAGTGGTTTTCGTACCATTGTCTGAATGGAGTGGCATCAATTTGCACAACAGCAGACTTGGTCAAGGTGTTGGTTCTAACCAATTCGTTGTTAGATGGGTGGTAGACAACACCAGCAATTCTGGTCTTTCTAGCAATACCCTCAGAACCCCAGGAGAAGTTACCGGTTTCGATTCTCAAGGCTCTGAACTTTTGGTTACCACCTCTGGTTCTGACAGAGTGGATTCTCTTTGGACCAATCTTGGTGTTGGAGGTTTGACGACCTAATTCAAACTTTCTCTTCTTTCTGAATTGGGCTCTCTTAGCACCAGTGGCAGAACGCTTGTGACGAGAATCTCTGGAAATACCCATGTTTCTATATGGTTAGTATGTTGAGGAGTACTATTAATAATACATACACTGATGATCACTAACTGTAAAGAAATTGAAAACTTTTAAAAAGATTTTTTACTTGAGCGAGAGGAAAATTTTTCGGTTTGGGTTTCCTGCAGATTGCGACGCTGCGCCTAACAAAATGTCTAACCTGCAAAAAACACAACCCAAAGCATGCAAACATGCAAAACGCGCACAGGGCGCGAGCCCTAGTCACGTGATTACATAGCGGACGTGCCAGCCGCAGTTGACAAAAAAAAAACAAGATGCTCATCGCAAATGGAATCGATCTATGATGAAATAGAGATTGAAGATTTCACGTATGATCCCATCACACAGCTCCTACAGTACCCATGCCCATGCGGGGACCGCTTTGCGATCTCCTTGGACGACATGAAGGACGGGGAGGACATCGCAGTGTGTCCTAGCTGTTCGTTGATGGTGCGTGTGATCTTCGAACCAGAAGATTTGCTCGAATTCGACTAATCCAGTAGCGTTCGGCAACCATGTTGTGTAAAACGGCCAACTTGGTCCCGGACAATAGCCTCCGGATTAAAATTACAACTTCGCAAGAGATATATACCAGCGCATTATCGGGTAAATAGAGTAATATAAGAAGGGGTGCATGCACCGATGTAACATATATCAACGTATATGTTATAGACAAAATAATACATGGTTGGCTCTGAAATTGGGCACTACTCGGCAATCGTATCACGTGAGACGGCTGCATGGCACTTCTCGACAATCGTAGCACGTGAGACGGCTGCATGGCACTACTCGGCAATCGTATCACGTGAAACTTCTGCATGCCCATTGCCGATTCTTCAGTCCCGTCTGTATACACGCATGTCTCAACCTCGCAATTCGTGTGTGCAAATGGGGAAAAATGATGGACTGCTAGACCGCATTTGAGTAACTTCGTTACTTATTTTGAGTTACTGCTTGACGTGGGGTTTGAGTAATTTGGTGGATCTTTGAGTTACTTTGGTTTGCGACGGAAAATCCTACACTTAGAAAATATGCAAGCATGTCACTTCTACTTTTACCTCATTTTCTGCCAGGGGTACTGGCAAATATCATGTCAACCCCATACTTCTTCCCCCCATAAGGCGCGATGGCCCCCAGGTCCTCCCGACGCACCTCCATAAATATCACCCCCCACAAATTAAAGCAAAATATTATCTCCAAAAAATATTTCATCATATTTCAAGTCACTTCCCCGTGCACGGTCTTATAATCTCTGCGTAGAAACGAGCGTTGGGCGCCGCTTTGCGTACGGTTGCTGTTGAGATTCTCGTGTCTTTGTAGTATTGTTAGTATTGTGTTCCAAGTGCCTACATTGTGGTATTCTGAAATTCATCTCATATTGTTCTGTACGGTTTGGGTGTGGATATTGTTCCATTGTTTCTCACTTTTGGCCACTACTCGGAATGACTGAGTATTGGCCCTCACCCTTCATTGTTGATCTAATTGAACCGTTTTTTTTATATATATCTCTACGTACTCTATTTTATTTTGGCTACTTTACCTTTTTCTTTTTTATTAAAAAGGAAAATTGTCATTACATTTACAATCACTTTATACTTTTGGATTCTTTTTATTTTTTTATCTTTTTTTTGTTTTTAAGCAATCATTTTCTTTAAAAAAAAAAAAAAAATAAAAAAAGTATGTACAAGGTACAAACGATGGTCCAATATCACCATTCACCGAAGAAAGAAGAAGGCATGCCTTATCAGTATTCCCAGATACCACAGCCGATGGCGGGGCCCCCGGGGCAAGCAGGTATAGCAGTGGCGGGTCCAGCACCTCCTCATGGGCCTCCTGGAGCAGCACCTTCACTTCCTATGCCACAACAACCTTTAGTTCAAATGGGCCACCCTGTAATAAACCACGCAGGACCGTATGGATATCCAATACATCCTCTTCAGCATGTTCCTATGGGACAACAACCTCCTATGATGATCGGAGTGCCTGTTCAAGTAAATAACAATAGTGCCAATACTCGCCGAGGACCTTGGTCACCTCTTGAGGACAAGAAATTGCTCGACTTGATTGCAATCTTTGGACCTACCAATTGGGTTCGCATATCCAACTCGTTGGCAACAAGAACCCCAAAGCAGTGCCGGGAAAGATACCACCAAAACCTTAAACCGTCGCTCAACCGGTCGCCCATAACGATCGAGGAAGGCGAGTTGATCGAGTCCCTTGTTGCCAAATATGGCAAGAAGTGGGCCGAAATCCTGCGTCACTTGAACGGACGGTCGGACAATGCCATCAAGAATTGGTGGAACGGAGGTGCCAACCGCAGAAGAAGAGCCAGTTTGGCACACCCCGAGGATGACTATGGCAAGTTGGAAATGTCCCATGGGAACTCTTCCAACGGAAGTATTAGCGAAACTGAGAAGGCGTCTCCAAAACTTGCAGCGGCAGCGGTAGCCACGCCTGCAGCGGAGGGTGAAGCAGTCGCACCTGACTCGCAGGTGGCCGGTGCTGCCCCACCGATCGCAAAACAGTTTCCTCACGTACCGCACCTTCCTCAGATATCGTTCAATACCCTGATGTTTAAGGACCAGCCGGCTGGTTCAACTGGTTCAACTCCAAGCACGGTCCCACCGTTTTCTGCGGGCCCCAAAGGCCCCAAGGGCTCCACCAGCTCCACCGCGTCTGGCGGCTCGGTGGGCTCGCGAAGCTCCATGTCTACAGGAAACACCACGGTTGACGACCTTCCTCCGCCTTCCTCGGCCTCAGTCCTCCCTCCGTTGATCTCAACCAAACGCCGTCTTCTTGAAGACCCCATCATCCGCAGACACTCGACCGCAAACTCAATCTATAATTCCCACGGCCACTCCTTGGCTACTTCCTCCCACCCGAATCTCTCCTCAATCCTCCATGGAGGCGCTGGCACCTCCTCCACATCAGGTACAGTCACACCCCCTCACTACGGCTCGCCTCTCCTATTGAGCACTCAGGTCCTGCGCAATAACTCAATCTCCCAATTTGAATTGTCCGCATTAAACTCCACAAACAACCTGAGAAGACTGCTGCTGATAGCCCCCGACTTTTTCCCAAACCCTTTGAAAGACTCGGTCCCCAGTAATCTTTCCCACAAGAGAAACGTTTCGCAGAATCTGTTCAATCTGCCTCTGTTGACTCCCCTGACACGCTTCTCGGTGTCTTCGGTCGCTTCCGCCGTCCACCAAAGCCAATACTCCAACAACACTTCGCCTCTAAGCAATACATATAAAGATGGAAGTGTCACAAGCTTGGATGAAAAGAAAGAGGAAGACGATAAGGACGTGGAAATGGAAGAGCCTAAAAGAAAAATAGCAGTCTCCTCTCTTATCGACTGATCCATTGATTGGATTTGAATCATCACTTAATGGTTAGATGTGTATGTATTCTAATTAATCGAATATTATGTAATATTGTATGTATTCTAATGGAATACTATGTAAGCTGTGTATTCTAATGGAATACTTTGTAAGATGTGTATTCTAATCGAATACTATGTAAGTTGTGTATCTTAAAATTTGTAATATGTGTATCCTAATTAATCATTTCTTACGTAATATCCGCTTTCATGTATGAGCTCGCCTGAATCGCATGTATTACTTCCTATATCGACGTCTGCCGTACGCCCCATTTTCGCTTCAATATAATTCTTCTCCAGAATACGAATATTTTTAAGAATCAAGTATCTGCATGAAACATCCCTAAAGAGCACATGAAACGAGCCGCATGTCAATGGCATACTGATATCCGACTCTCAAATCGTACCATAATTCCAGATCCTAAGCGCAATCTTGCTTACGCCTCCCCCGGTAATTTTCCCCCCAATTTCAAATTGGCCTTTGTCAAATACTCACATCGTGAACTGCCTCATTTCTGGTATTCAGTCTCCTAACGGGAAACTGTATTTAGAACACTGAATATCCTTTATGCATCTATCGGACGAGGCATGTGCTATTCCAAGTCTCTATGCATGATGAATCTTATTCTTTCATACCTCATCGATATCCGCCTCAGCAATATCGGCTTTATTCGATTATATCATATCATGGCTTTTTAGCAATTTCGACATGCCATCCTAATTTCATCCCGGCTTGCTCTTGCTATTTCATTATTGCTCTGTTGCCATGATAATATCGATCTGATTAATTCACATCTTGAAACCTTATAACTGTGTAACGGTTACCCGTTTCCGGTAATAATTGTCTAACGAAACTTTAACATTGGTAAAGGAGTAGGGCATTACAATAGAGAATTACTGCAGGATATCAACGAACACAACTATCTTTTTATTTATTCATAACCATTATGAGGTTTTCACCTTTTTTCTCGTGACATCGCCGTTTCTTCTTGCTGCTTCATTTCAGAAACTTTCACGTCTTACTCCCCTTATCAAGATTACGTAAGCAGACGCCATTAACTCGATTACATAAACATCGCAAATTAAAAATCAATGACGCTTCTCCATAGTTCCCTAGCATCAATCGCCACTCTGCTGCTGCAGATGAAGCAGAGTCTCGGTGAAAACAATCTTTTACTGGCTCTTAAGCATTGTTCCAACCTACTCAATGAACTCCGTACCAGTAGTTTGTCCCCAAAGGAATACTACGAAATGTATATTTCAGCCTTTGACCTGTTGCAACACTTGAGTTCTTATCTTGCTAGTCAAAACCAAAAGAAACACAAGAAATCTGGCTCCAACTCTGTTACCTTTCTTCCCGACTTGTATGAAATGGTCCAGTATAGTGGAAACATCATTCCTCGTCTTTATATGATGATTGTAATTGGCACAACATACATGTCCTCTCCTGAAGCCCCAACTAAGGAGATCGTGAAAGATATGATTGAAATGTGCCGTGGCGTTCAACATCCCATTAGAGGTTTGTTCTTACGTTATTATCTTTCCCAAAGAACAAAGGAGTTATTGCCATTGACAAATGAAGTGGATTTCGGCGAAACGGTGGATTTCTTGATTTCAAACTTTATCGAAATGAACAAATTGTGGGTCCGCTTGCAACATCAGGGCCATTCACTGGAGCGCGAGGTCCGCTACCGTGAACGTAAGGAATTGAAGATTTTGGTCGGCTCCAACCTTGTGCGCTTATCACAGGTCATTGACGAGTACACTGGCGAGGGTTATCTGAGTATTGATTACTACCAGGCGAAGATCTTTCCGGAAATTACTGAACAAATCATTCAATGTAGAGATCATTTGGCACAGTCGTATTTGATTGATGTTCTAATTCAAATCTTCCCCGATGAATTCCACTTTGCTACATTGTCCCTGTTGTTAAATAACGTGTTTGTTAACTTACACCCAATGCTCCAAAAAAGTGAATTGGTCTCCACCTTGATTGAGCGTTTCATAACATATAACGACAAAACGAGTATCCACTTGTTTTCCTCCTTTTGGGAATATTACCTTAAGTTTTACGAGGACTTGCTGATTGAGGAGCACTCAATAATTCTAAAATCTTTCATCAAGTTGACCTTGACTTTCGATGAAGATTACGAAAACTTAGACGTGATTTATAAATTTGCAGCTGAAAAGTTGACTTCGGAAGAGGACTCACAAGCAAACTCCCAACTTTGGCTCCAATTGCTCATTGTTCCTATCGCCTACTTCCCTTTGATTGGTCTGTTGTTTAAGCTATCTTTCTTTCATGAACTCTACTTGAAGATCACTAACCCCGATCATCAAAAACAAGTATCTCTTGCTATCATAGACAAGCTTCTTTCAGGAAACCAAGAGTTCTCCCAAACTTTGGAAATCGATGGCATCTTCAAATATCTTCTTGTACTCATCAAAGATACAAGCAAACCATCAACCGCTCAACTGCTCGGTGTTGTAAATGTCATTAAAACTAGAGATCCAGAGGTCAAGGTGACTCAAGAATTCCTCAACAATCAAGAAAAGATTTGTAAAGTTATTCAAAGGGTCGATTCGAAGGACCCTTTCAAATCTATACAGAACTTGACGTATATTCGCAAAAAGTACCTCAACAAGAGAAGTGAAAACATAATCTACACATATCCAACTCTTATCAATAAGATCTTGAACAAATTAAGATTAATTGGTTACTATGTTAAAGCATTAAAAACGAAGAAGGGTAATGAAGATTTCTTGATTACTTCCAACTTTAAAAACTTACTGTTAATCATTGATGAATTGTATCAGCACCATCAGGAACATCACTCAGAACTCATTCTAAAAATATACTTGGATGCTGCCGGAACTGCAGACCAAATGCTGCAACAGTCACTTGCTTACGAATTATTCAATCAGTGTTTTGTTGTATATGAAGAAAACTTGATTCTGAGTGCAGGCTCCCCTGCTGCAAAAAGAGCTGCAAAGCAATTCACCCCTCATGATTCTGCAAATGGTGGCTCCGTGGCTTACGTATCAATCCTCGCTATTGCAAACAAGTTGTATACTTTGCATAACTTCAACAAAGAGAACTTTGAAACTTTGATCACCAAACTCACATTATACGGATCAAAATTACTCAAGAAGCAAGATCAGTGCAGAGCAGTGTACTTGTGCTCTCATTTGTGGTACTGGTGTGAATACATACCTGAAGAATACGGAGAAGAAACAGTTAGAGATTTTAAAAGAGTGTTGGAGTGCTTACAAAAGTCTTTAAGAGTGGCTGACTCATGTATGGATCCATACTTGTCTCTTAAACTTTTCATTGAGATTCTTAATAGATGTCTCATATTCAATGTCCCTGACGCTGAAGGAAATTCTGTGATTGATGCTAGATACATAAACGGCTTAATTGAATTGATCAGAACAAATGTCGAAAATTTACAAGATGGTGACGATAATGAAGATGAGCCTGAAAGACAATTATTCAAGCTGGCCATGCAATATTTTGATCACACATTGGAATATGTTGCTGAGGAACAAAGAGAAGAAGGCTTATTTCAAGGTGTCCTGTTGTGATTTTATTTTTATTTCGGAACAACTACACTTATTGTGAACATGTCTTTCATGATTTGTTTTGCTTGGTCTTTCATGGTTTGTGATATTTAAATCCTCTTGTATTATTGCTTTATATTCACAATTTGTGATTTCTTTTCAGTTGCTACTATATTTCTGGCAAAAACATCATCAATATTGTCTATGATCAGTACATATTGTTTTCAAAAAGTCTTTTCCATTCATTGTGTATTCTCTATTGTATTTGGAATAAAAAAAACAGCCATAAAACATCGTATGAATGGATCAAAAAATTTGCAGAAAACGTAAACGATCATTATTGTTAAAATATAACCTTCTGCATGGACATTTAACTGCAAGATTTTAAAAACTGTGCATTAAGCATACGATTTATGTGAGGACAAAGTCGAACGAATTTGTAATACTATTATAGAGATGTGTCAGGTGCAGGAGTGTCAACTCGGGCATAAAATGTTACATGTCGGCAGTAACGCTGAATAATCATGTGCTATGTTATCATCACGTGTAATTAACCTGTCATGTGGAAAAACTTATCACGTGGAAAAAACGTCAAATTCAACGATTTTTATAGCAAGTCTCAATGCAAGCAAGGGAAAGCTCAATTTGGAACTTTATTTACCACGGAAAGGCGAGGGTTCCTAAGCAAACTTCGAATTATGCGCCCCAGTTGTATTCTGTCAAGCTAGAATATAGTAACGAGAAGGCTATAGATCTAGAATCCGGGAAGCTATTATTAGAGAAGAAAAGCACTAAGACTAAATTTGCCGCCCCCTTAATAGCCACAACCATTGTATTGCTATATATGTTTGATAAGGTTAAGTGAAATTTTGATAATAATGTGTAGGGTATATAAGCTTAGCAATTGTATTCGAAAATCAAAAAAATAGAAACAACCATGGATTTGGAAAGAGGAAGAATAAACAGCACGGCTATCCACAGAAGGCACTCATTGGGATTGTTCTACAAGGTGTTACTATTTTTGAGTTTGGCCATTGTTTGTTTTAATTTGCACCCAAATGAAAAAGTTCACTTGGCAAAGCGTGACGGTAGTAACACACCATCAACCCCCCCGCATACACATGATATTATTGATCTTGAGCCTCCAGTTTCGGATTATGGCGACTCCGTATATTCCGAAACCCTTTTTAACCATACATTTGGTAACTCATATGGTACTCCGTATGTAGGAAATTGGGTTCCTCCTAAGGAAATTGAATTTAACAGAGTTGTGTTGACATTGGAAACATATGTTCTTGGTAGACAGTATGACCGTTTAGAACATTTTTCCATTGGTGGAAACGAAATCTGGAGACCTTCGACTATTGAACCCTTTTCCAACAAAACTTGGGCCCATTCACTTTATTCAAAAGACGTTTCTTTATACTCGTCCTTGTTTCAAACAGAAAATACCTATGTCTTTCAATTGGACAATATAGTCGAAGGTGTCCTTACTGGTGAGTTTAAAACCAATTTTAAGATAGACTTGTATTATGTGGAGGACGAAGTTGAACTTTTTGGAATCAACAGACCTGCAGATTCTGTTTATCTGTTAACTTCCCAAGGCTCCAAAAAAAGTGCAGATGTATCGATCAATTCTACTTATTCGTATTCCCTTCCTCTGATTTCCACAAACACTTCTCGGTTGTCTGTTTCTATTTTGGCACTGGGAAACGGCAACGAAGAATTCTGGTACGCTCTGTTACTTAGTAATTTCGATCCCACTCAGTATGGGCCAGTCCGAATTATCCATGTCTACGTTAATGGCCAGAAGGTGGCCCTGCAGGCCCCAGAACCAGTGATTTTTACTGGTGGGATTTCACCTCTGTTCTGGGATCCAGTTGTTTCCACCAATGCCTTTGATATTCCAACTATCGACATCGATTTGACTGCCTTTCTTCCTGTTCTCCAGACAAGTTCATCCAACAACATTTCCATTGAAGTGAGTAACGGACTTGGTGAGTACGGGGATGCTGCAAACATCACTGTCGGCGAAAACTGGTTTATCAGCTCAAGCTTATTGGCCTGGGAAAACGCAGACCTCAAACTGGTGACGGGAATTGTGGGCACGCCATTTAGCAATGCTACTGGTAACCTCATATACTCCAGCTATGGAAACGGCTCGAATGAGAGATATTTACAAACAATTGATTCTCACCACTACGCTGGTGTCGCTAGTAAATTACAATATATTTTCAAGAATAGTTCCAAGTTGGAAGTTGAAGTTAACCTAAACACTACTGCTCTAACCACCAACTCCCAGATTGACGAGGATACATGGTCTTTGCTTGGTCATTATGGAAAGTCTATAAACACCATCACCATCAGAGATGGTGATACTAAGTATGTTGATGATGGGTTTGAGGGCCGCTACCCATTATTACTTTTAGAGTCGATTACTGTGTCTGATGCTAAAATTAGAGATAGTGATTACTTTATCTACCATATCAAGGGCATTAAAAAAACAGGAGAGCAAGATTTTAAGGAAACTGCACTCCAATACTCCAATGTTTCATTGTACTATGATCTTAAAACTAATAAGCTGGTATCATCGAATATTTCATTCCACGATAACCTTCAGTTTTCGAATGGTTCTAGCCCCATTAGCTACACCGACTTGAGTGGTAATAACAATAATGCACATCGTATTGATCTGATAATCTCCAACAATAGTGGAGTAGAAACAGACTTTAATCCTGATGAGCTTTTGGACTTTGCAACTTTTTTTAAAAAGATTTGGGACACCTATGGTTCCCATCTTGATTATTACGGAAAGAGTGTAGATGATACACAAGAGCTTTTGGAAAATGCCGCTCAATACTATTAACTTTCAGTTCTTAACCAAACCCTGCCCATTGAATGGAATAAAACTTCGGTTTGTCTTTTGTTTTATCTGCTATTACATACGACTTTTTAACACTTGTAGCAAGACGTCCACCGATCACAATATCATTGGCTGTGATAGTGTCTATTTTTACAATAGAATACGAATGGAATTTTAATGGGTCCCCAGGGTAGATGACAAAGTCACCACCAAATTTGAGCCCCGGCAGAATAAAGTATCCCAAATCCTTAAGTTCTTTAAATATGCTGTAGTTATCCATGTCAACGTCTGGGTTGGCCTTTGAATATGCATTGGAAAACTCGGATAACAGGATTTCAAACGATGAGTTTGCAGATGAAAACTGATTTGGTGTTGCAATAAAGTTTGAATCTGAATTTCCAGACTTTCCCAGAAGAAGTAAATGCTTAGAGTCCATATTAACCGCCAGTCTTTGTTTCACGTAGTCAACCAACAGTGCTACTCCCAACTCTACCAAGTATATCGCTTCCCATACCATCAAGCGGAGAGGAACCAGAAGAAACACATTTTGCTGTGGATACTGAGGTAATGTACCCACCAATGTGCCTAGAATCCCATGGTTATCTCTCAAATATCGTATATCTTCCACGTCAAACACCAAGACCTCTGGGTTTTGGATGTTTACGACTGGGAGGTAAATCATTATTTTGCTGCTTATGTAAGACATCGCGCTGATTTTGGCATCAGAATATTCAGTGACCCTCAAATTTTCCTGTTCTCCTTCAGATACTTTATGTAGTTCCCCTATTCTCCCTTGTTATCTTCAGGTAGTATTATATTTCTGGGATGTTTCTTAAAAACATCCCAGAAATTTCAAACGCTCTAGTATGGAATTGGATATCTCCTATAACGAACCAGAATGTGATTTTCATGGTTGCAAAAGCATATAGAGAAACAAGATTTCATAAACCATTCAGAAATGACAGTTTGTTAGATTTCATTATCAAGCCAAATTGTTTCACTGAGTATTTACAATATAGGACTCCAGCTTCCTTACTTTACAATCCTAAAATCCTGGCTGAGATTTTACAATTAAGATATGGCAAATGAGAAGAAATCAAATATGACACACCACTTCAAGGAGTTTGATATTTGGCAACTTTAAAAGTAGTGTTGAACAATCATGTTACCGCTGATGAAGATCCTACATGTTTTTTTTTTTTTTTTTGAAAGTAAGATGTTGTATTAAAGGGGACTGTTTTGTAAAAGAGACGTTTGTAAAAGAGACGTTTATTAATTCTGCGTCAGCATCTGCAAAGAACTCGAATAGCGTATTCAAAGCCCCGTTTGATGGAAGTGAACAGTCATCTCAAACTAGAGGGCAGTTCTATTCGGATAGTATATCACTTGGTGGTGGATTAAGATTAGATAATGTTATGTTTGGAGTGGCAAAACACTCAAGCCTTGGTGGAGAAATATTGGGATTCAGCTATCTTCTATTACTGCTGCATCGATAAAACTCGCATTCCAAGTACGAATATTCGTCAGATATTAGCTGAGATTATTTCCAAGAGTGTGTATTCCGTCTATTTAAGAAGTTTCTGGGCGGTCCAAGGAACTATTTTATTTGGGGTGGTTGTTGACACGAAATGTACTGGAAAGTCGGTAACTGTTCACATGACAAGCACTTTATGTTTGCAGCAACTGGAATTCAGACGTTGTCAGGGACTACCAATAGGAAGGTCTAATACAGGATCCCGTATTGTTACCTACCCAATAATGTTTATCAACTTATTCTTTCCAAATATGAAATAATGTAAGATGCAAGTGGACGAGAGTTTTTCAATTGCAGTGCAAACCCCAGCTGGAAGGTTTAAAGTTAACTTTACCAAGAATGCATCTATTTCAATTCCGATTTCTATGGAAACATGTGCTCATTTGCAGCGAGGCCCCCACTAGTTGGAGCATCTTTTCGTTTGGGTATACCATTTTTAAGAAATGCGTATGTGCGAGTTCTATTTTAAAAGGGGTATTCATGCAGACACATGCACAATGAGACATTTTTTTGTCTGAATTTGCAGCCACTACAACAATGAATCTCTATAATCGTTAGCATTAAAACGTATTTCAAAGTATTAGCATAAATTAGGTATTTTACAAGTATTAAGCCTTTCTAAAGAAGTGGTCCAAGTCGTGGATGACCATACCGGCGATAGCGGCGGAGATGGAGGTGGAGATACCACCGGAAATCAAAGCACTCATGATGGTGGCAGAGATGTCCTTAGCTCTGGAGTTAGCAGTCAATGTGTTTAAGACACCCAAGGTAATACCAAGGGAACCCAAGTTGGAGAAACCACACAAAGCATAAGTGGCAATCAAGGTACCTCTCTTAGACATCTCATTGTAAGGAGCTTCAGTGATCAACATGTCGTAAGCAACGAATTCGTTTTGGATAAACTTGTTAGCGATAAGCTTAGCAACGTGGAAGATTTCATCTCTTGGGGTACCCAACAAGAAAGAGACTGGGTACAAGATGTAAGACATGATCAATTCCAAGGACAAGTGGTTGATGTTCCAGAAGTTACCGAACCAGGTAAGGACACCGTTAATCAAAGCAACCAAACCAATGATACACAAACATTGAGCCAACATAGTACCAGCAATTCTAACACCCAAAGTAGCACCTTGGGAGAAAGCTTGCAAGACGTTCTTTGGTCTAGCTTCTTCAGGTTCAGAAGATTCTGGAATGATAGAGCTGCCGAGAGACAATGGAGTTTCAGTTTCTGGGTATCTCAACTTAGAGACAGCCAAGGATGCAGGAATAGACATGACACAGGAAGAAACCAAAGCTTGGGCGTTCAAACCAAGACCGATATAACCGACAAGGACGGCACCGGAGATGGTGGAGAAACCAGAACACATAACTTGGTGCAATTCAGCCTTAGTCAAGTGAGGCATGAAGTCCTTAATCAAAATAGCGGATTCACCCATACCAATGAAAGGAGATGCAGCGGCGGTGACAGATTCAGCACCGGAACAGTTCAAAGCCCAGTAAAAGAAGAAAGCAAACTTACCAATAGCCCATTGGATAACACCAAAGTAGTACCAGATGTGGACAAAGGCAACGAAGAAGGTAACGGCTGGCAAAACAGCAAAGAAAAACATTGGGTAGTTGGCAACTTCCTTGTTGGTCAAGAAAGAAACACCATCTCTAGCGTAACCAAGCAATTCTCTGGCCAAGGTGGAGATAAAGTTGAAAAAGTCGTAACCAGCACCGGTTCTCAAGACGAAAAGAGCAATGATGAACTGGATTAACATACCAGCAATAACTGTTCTCCAGTTCACCTTTCTTGGGTTATTAGAAGTGGCCCACAAGGCTAAAATAGCGACAATAACACCAAAGAAGGAAACAGCTCTGTCCTTTCTCTTAGAGTCAACGGTTTCAGATGGGACAAAAGTACCAACAAGAACAACAGCAACGGTGATAGTAGCACCGGCAATCAATCTTTGGTATTCTTCAGGTAAAATCTTGGTGTAAATAGTGTCGACAGCCTTGTTCCAAGCACCGCCGACAATACGGACAGTAAGTTGTTTAGCCTTGGTGTTCCAGGTAATCAAACGAACCAAAAGCATAATGTAGAAAACGGTTGGAATCAACCACTTGTGTCTGTGCTTCTTTTGAGCAACGATCGAGACCCACCAAGCAGTGAAAAACATGAAGACAAACAAGTGAACCAACTTCTTGTAGAATGGAACCTTGGTCTTAATAAAAGTGGTAATGGATCCGACAGAGAATCCAGTAACACCTTCTTTGGCTTCAGCATGAGTAGAAGCAGCGCTGGAAGAGACAACTTTCAAGTCTTCAACCTTGGCTTCTTGTTCATGAGATGAGGCCAGTCTTAATGAGGCAGCTTTTTCGTGTTGAGTGTTCATATTAATGTACTGATTGTAAATAGTTTTTATGCTTATACAACATACAACTCTGCGTATTTGCCAATGGTTTTTAAAAGAGATGTCGATATGAACCTTCTTATACTCTAGCTAAAAATTGCTTTTTCTTTTACTTTCTTTTTTTTTAGGATTTATAGAGATGCCTGTGTAGAACGGCAGTTTGTGTTGTGTAATGTTTAGATGGGGTAATGCACAGCGGCCGCACCATACTTCGACCGGGGTATTTACATACTCTATTATCGCTGGACCTGCTTAAATTTAAAACAAGCCCTGATTCTAGATACCTATAATTGCTGAATTGCGGTACTTTAGACGTTAGGAGCCTATACATTCCCAGGTATTTTGATATGTTACGCCTTACGGTTTTCGACTGGACATGTACCATCCTATCACAAAAAGTGTTTTCTTTCTTTTCGAGTTTTTCTTTATTTGACATAAAATGCCATACGGGTATTGTTGCGGTAAACAATCGCTTGATAGATCTTCCTGACTGTATATGCAAATTGTCCCCTCTCTCGGGCTTCTCCTTCTCGGGTAGTAAGGTCATATTTAATGTGACCTCCCGACATAATTATCTCTTGCAATTTTAAGAAATTCAATTAATCTTCTTATCTTTAGTAATTAATTAAATTGACTTCTACCTGTACACAAAAGTGAAAGGCCGTTTCGTATTCAATTTGCTTTCGTGATCTTGTTTACTTGTTCATGGTGGGCCGGCAGAGAGTACCATTTTGTGTGAGATGAGCTGTATTTTTACGTCTGGAAAAAACTTTTGCCTATTGTTATGATAAGAAATATTTTTATCCCGTCTATGAATCGCTTGACATGCTACAGTTCACATATGTAACATGTTTTTTTATTTCAAGAAAAAACTTGTAGGGATGATCAAGAAAAATAAGTGGCCCTATCCTTCTACAGTTTCCAAATTCGGCAAGTTTTTGGGGCCGCTGCTAAATATTCCCGTACTTTTCTTGAGCTTCGCGTAAATCTCTAGAATCTATATTATTCCCTAGACCCATCAACGTTTTCAGAATGGCCTCTGTAGTTCCAATCATGGGTCTGAGTACTAGTAACGGCAGATTTTGAAGTACAACCTGAAATGTGTCCCGCACAGATTCAGCGTCTTCAAGCTCTTCTAATAATCGAAGCACCCGCTTTTTGGTCTGCTTGATATTCTTATCAATGGACTCATATGCAAACAGAACACCTTCGTTTATGTTCGAAGGTTGGTTCAGATATCTACTAATTGGTTTGTTAATTGGCTCTTCCGTGTCATCGTCTTCCGTGTCATCGTCTTCGTCATCCAGTTCGATATGCGAGTAGAGTTGAGTCAGCTTGTATTGATCATAAGACTTGGCCAGCGCCGAGATCATCTGGGATGACTCTAAAATGGTTGGTTGACTTTTGCTTTTGACTTTCTTCTTCCGTGCCTTTGGCTTAGGCTGCAACAATTCCTCGCCTTGTTCAAGAAGGGTCTGGGTCCCTGTACTCAATTTGACGCCAAGCCGAACCAATTCATATCCGGCACTCTTCAAAAACTTGACGCCTTGCTTTTGGACGGATTTTAACTTTTCTTCACTTTTGATAGGGATGACAACCAAGTCTTTGAAATTGTTACCTAAGTTGTATATCAGTCGGAACATGCTTAACCCTATAAGCAACTTGACAACCTTGCTGCTGCTATTTTTTGAGAAAGATGCACCCCACAATTGCCCTAGTTTTTCCCCAAGTTGTTCAAAGCCTCGAATGCCGAAAACGGTAACCCGATCCAATCTGATTTCCGACCCTTCGAGTGTGAAAAAATTAAGAAGCTCCGCATAGCGGCCACCACGAATTCCCACATAATCCACATTCTTAGGTTTGTAATCGATCTTCAACCGGAATTCATCTAATTCCACCTTCTCAAAATATACTTCTTCTTCTTCCCGATCAAGCACAAATCGGTCATCCTTGAACCCAAAAAACCGCTGGAGGAAAAGCAACATGTCTTGGTCAATGTAGAGCCGGAGAGGCATCACTCCTAGCTTGAGAATAGACTCACCCATCGCCAATTTAGGATCGGTTTTGACATTGCTGAGTCGGAGTTTCACCATTTGTGTTCCCACTTCCCGCTTACTTTCATCCCCATCATATCCGAGTAGTTTATGCCACAGTGACGTTGGGATGTTATCGTATGCGCTAACAGTTTCGACACTCATTTCAATCGTACTCAACTCCAGCCCCCCTTCGTATACTTCAATTGTGACTTCCAAATTCTTAACATCAAGTACACATTTATGTGCCTGCGACCTAAGAAGCTCCAACAACTCGGTTGTTTCATTTTCTTGCGTTCCAGGCTTCACCTGCTCATTGATATGCTGTGCAATGTTGTTGTTGGACCCACTGGATGATGCTCCTAAGAAGATACTCTGGAATAGATTTTCCTCAATCGAGTCATCATCTGATTCAACATCCAAATATTCAACAGAATCTTCAAAGTCAAGCTGCGTGAATCCAAAAGCGGTTTCTTCCTTCTTCTCTACCTTTGGCGTCGGAGTTGCCGAGTTCTCTTTCCGTTTGCTCTTTCTTCGCTTGATCTTTTGCTCCATCTTCTTCACGGCTGTTCTAATGGCTTCTCTAGTCTCTATCCAATCATATCCATCATACAAATAGACCCGAGTCTTGCTCAAATTCACATTAATCCGAACCAGACTTTTGGCTTGTTCTTCACTCATCGCATGCTCGAAATGATTCTCTTCAAACAGAAATGATGATCCAGACTCTCCTAAGACCAGCGTTTCTGACGATGGAATTCCTTCAAGTCCAGCGTTAACATATTCATCAACTATGCTGAAATCCTCTAGTTTATCCTCAATTCCTAATCCCTCTTTCCATCCAAACTGCTTCTCGTCGATACCCTCCAACAAGTTGATTTCTTGTGAAAGTTCAATCTTCATCTTTTCTTGATCTTGATACTTCACTGGTAACTTCAAATCTGCTATCAACAGAAGTAAACAATTGGTCAGATCCGCACATACGTCCACTCTCTGTTCATCCGAGTTTACTATGATATTAACAACATCATCTTGCAACAAGTTAACTCCAAGATGCAAGAGGTTTACATTGACAACTTGTTTATACCCAAGAGATGTATAGTAAACTCCAGGTGGATTATATGTTGGGATTCCTGGAACTGAATCTTTAATTGGTTCAACTACCTTTTTGGTATCATCAATCAAATATGCAGATATATTTCTTACCGACGATTTCGCAAATGTCTTGCTACCTGCTAACGTCAAATCTGATTGACACCTTTCAATGCAAACATACAATTTCGAATCAAGCGTTAAAGGAGTAGCTGCAAACATACAGTCTACAAACACAAACCGTATATCGGAACCTTTTGAGTTTGTTGACTTAGGCTTTGTTGGCTTAGACTTTGTTGGCTTAGACTTTGTTGGCTTAGTACCAACAGGATTGTCTTTTGAATCAAGTAACTCCAACCAACTTGTATAATATTCAACCAAGAAATTTCTAAAAGTGATCTCTTGGTTTCGGTTATTAATTCGAACAAGAACCATCGGTGATTCTATTGTTTCAAAGGTATGTCCTTGATATTCATGGACAACCTTCTGCTCGTCTCTTTTCATCAAAACATTTAAAATAGATCCAATGGTTTCGTTTGCCGTTTGTCTGATGCTTGTATCATACACATAAAGTGTAAAAAGACCTAACTGATCAGAAAAAACATTGACTTCTATGTACTTGACAAGTAAGCGGAACGTGCTGGTGGCATGTGATGCAATGCTCGAAGAAGCCAAGCCTACTCGTTTCCGTGATTTCGGCAGATGTGCACGGTGACTCAGACTTTCTAAGGACATTTCTCCAGATTCATTATCCACAATTTCCAGTGTAAACTCCCCAAGTGCAACCAATAAAACTTGCAAATCATCAATGTGAATTCTAGCAGCTTTGATTTCTTCCACAATTAAATTGACAGTGCTAGCAACCTTCACCTCGCGAGGAACAAAGTTTGCATTGTTTATTTGAGAACTTGATGATAAATTATTGCCAGGAGAACTATGGATATATGCTTTAAAATCCATAAGTTTGGTGTAAAGGTTAATTTTGGAGATTTTCAATACGTCAAAAGTGTTTTGCCCAATGCATTGAATGGCAACCTCTTCGATACTTAATTGATCATGACGAAGGTTATAGTTCACAGGGGAGACTATCGCTTTTAAACTGACCATTTCCAGAAGTTTGACTGCAGCAATGATTGAAGCTGTTTGGAACAAGACTTGAAATTTTTTTGTGCTTTTAGAGGGCTTCGACTCAATGAATTGCTGGATTTTGTTGTAGCTTGACAATATCGAATCTATGGATACGTTAAGATCGATCAAGTCCAGTATGGAAGATATGTCCAAGTTTAGGTGAGCTTCTTTGGAACATAGAACAGTGACTTCGGTTGAATCGTCCGGTTTGTTGAATAGCTCAAACCGAATATCTGCTTTCGATTGTTCATGACCAAAATGAAACACTTTATGCTGGTTTTGAAATATTTCAAAATGCTCTGTTCCTCCATATAAAGTGTCGTCTTTCAGTTTAATGTTAATATTACTCAAAACAAGACTCAATGAATCGGAAAATGCAAAGTCTCCATCAGCTGAAAGAGACGATTTAGTGTTGACGATAATGCGATCAATGTGTAATTTTTGAAAGAACAAAGGTTCATCTGGATCTGCTGATACTGCTTCTTCGGGCTCAGAATCAAGCTCGTCATCTGCATTGTATTGAGGAAAGCGCACACTAGGCACCTTCATCTTAGCAGTACGTCTTTTCTGGTAGCTTTTAATTTTGAGGGATCTTGTGATACTATCGAAAATGGAAATAAGTGTTGGAGTTATAGGAGTGGTTGCAAATTTGACTTCTCCAACATGTACTTTTAAGTTAGATATGGTCAGTAAACCTTTGAAATCAACCAGAACCGTGTCCACATGGAAAAGAATGGGCGGGTCGGAGCTTTTGGATTCCGTCGTCTCGTGGAACGACTTGGATGTAGCGCTCATGTAGATCAGAGACGCCTCCTCGTGGGTGAAGACCATACTATCCATTAACGAGGCGCCTTTGTCGTCATTGTCACTCAGGTTATCCATGTAGTCATCGTCATCATCGTCACTCAGATCACTATCACGTGCAACGCTGCCATCACGTGAACGTTCGCCTGGGTTCACGGTCGGCTTGAGAATAAGCAGACGGATTCCATTCACCTCAACATGTCTAATTCCATTGATTGTAGAAAAGTGAACGTGGTCTACTTCAACTAATAAGTCCGTCATCTCAGACACTATCTTAATCTTCAAATTGTGGACATTTACGTATAAACGCAGCAAGGCCATTTCAACTGCTCGAGCCATCACTCCGCTCAATGCAGTACCTGCAGACGTGCTATTTGATCTACTCTTGGGAGGCAGTGGCGAGTCGTCATCGTCATCTCCTTCTTCGGTCTCATGATTTTCCGCCATCATTGTAGTTGCCAAGTTTGCTGTACTCTGAGCAAGCAGAAAAGCCACACTCTGCGAAATATCCTCAGTGACATCGAAATCCGGTGATATAACCAATTCAACGTCATGGGCATCAATGTAGACACCGCCATTTCCTGAATTCTGAGGCTGGCGGGGGGTGGGTGATGTTGAGCTTGGTCCACTGGTACTCAATTCAAATAGTCTCACTTGGCCATAACGTAAATGACATCCTGGAAGTTTGCCTACTTTCTCAGGATCTATGCTTACATCTCGAAGTACAACGCTGTTTAACAGTACTTCTTCTAAGTTCGGCAAGTCTATCTCGGAAAAAAGGGATAGCTGCTGAAGAACATACAATAGAAGTCTTTTCTGTATGTTCTGGGGTAACCATGGAGCCATCTCTAGTGGTTTAATTATAAGGGATTTTGCCTATATTGTTAAGTCTCCTTTCAACTTTTTGTTTGGCGTGATTAGATAGGTGATGGTAGCGCTGAGCGGTACCTGCGAAGCACCTGGTGATGGCAAACTTAGTTTACAGCTGTCTGAAGAGTTTTATTGATCAGTTGACTTTTGAATTTTACTTTATAATTCAAGGTCAGAGTGCGGGATTTCTCCAATGGTAGATTGAAAGAACACATTCATAGGCTTCAATATTCATTATGTGAAATGATAAAAATTTTGATAAGAAGATATAGCTAAATATCAATAATTAACAAATTTTAGAAATATTAATTATTATACGTGTAAATTTGGAATGGTTGTTAGAAGCCAAAAGGTATCATGTGAAAGGCTGAAAGAGTAGTTGATTATTAAGGGTTGGCTGCAAATTTTCCTTCACACGACCCCATTCTAATGATATTTACCGTCACGAGCTAAGTGAGTATTTCATGGTGATACAAGCACTGTGAATCAATTGCAGTTATTGTAGTACTTTGTTTACAGTCAACTTAGTCTATTAAAAAGGAACACCAAAAGGAATAGGAGACCAATTCTTATGCTTCGCAAATAATTTGTCCAGCTTTCTCTTCTTTAAGACTGGTTCACCCAAAAGATCATCCAAAGAAGGAGGAGCTACATATGCAGATTGGAGCTTGATCACCAGGGTTATTTTTGCAACCAAAGATGGTACCAAGGGAGCCAGGGATTCAGGTAAACCATCGATATCACAAGCATTTGCAGCCTTCAAGAACCAATCTAATTGAGGAACGTTTTTAGTTGAAAGATTGTATAACTGAGTAAACTGAGACCATAAGAACCTGAAGAGATCATCTTTAGTACTAAGCAAAGTGGAGGACTCAAATTTCAGCTTGCTTATTGTGACTGAATCCCTTGTGTTCAGAATGTAACACTGCAGCGGGTTTCCAACCACCAGAGTGAATAAATGGGCAAACCACTCCAACAACTGGGAGACTTCGCGCGGGTCATGGATTGAAAAGCCCAACTGGTCCATGAGTGAGGAGGAAGACTGTAAGTAGTGAGACTTCAACTGGTGTATGATTTTGATAGTTAAAACCAACTTGAAAGTGTAGCCCAACTCATCGAGCAAGGGTTGATAGAGTTTGAACCAGAGAGGATTGAATTTTGCAGGGGACTTTTTGAGTTTGTTGTGGTTGTAGATGAGAAAGTCCTTGTGGATAAGGAGTAGAGCAAACACCTCCATCAGCGAGAGCTGCGACGAGGCAAGCTGGTGCCATTTTTCGCGCGAATGCACAAACAGCTTGATGGGTTTGAAAGCTTTAATGTAGGATGACGATGAGAGGTCCAGTTTTCGGAGTTTCTTGTAGGATTTGAGAGCCGCTACCACTGGGTCAAGTCTAGCGCCAACACTTTTTGCGGGTGCATCGGAGCTCTCCTGTTTGATAACTACGTATGGGTCGTAGTCCTGGTCCTCGAAATCCACCTGAATCCAGTAGTTTTCGTAGAGCCAACTCAATGCTTTCTGCAGCGCCATACGGCACATGCTGAGCGTGGGCATCTGCTCATGCGTCCCCATGTGTCTGAGCTCCACAAAGAAAAATGGAAGACCTATTTGAGATGCCAACGCTTCTAACGGGATCACGTAGTGCCCTGCTTGAAGTGGGTCCAAGAGCCCGTTGACAAATCGTATGAAGGCCATTGAGTATGCCATTTGGACAATGTGCGAGTCGTTCTCGGGTTTATCGTGGAGAATGGCAGACGTGAAGAGCAGCGTAGCTTCCACTCCGTGCGGTATCTTTCCTCGACTCATGAGTGCTTTGGTTCTTTGGATAGCTCGTCTTCGTTTATCTTCTTTATTGAATTCATAGAACCATTTTTTTAGTCTTTTTAGTTCGTTGATATCTTTGTAAGCTCTGATGATTGGGTTCTTTGAGCTGAGCATTTTTTTACAGTATTTGCCAAACTAGAGTAGTATTGATATACCAATCAAAATTGTTATTTATTATTTACCAACACAGTAACCGATAAAGTAAATAGATAGAAGTCATTGTTTATAGAGAAAACAAGTTGTGAAAGGAATAAAGAATCACGAAAGAGACATGAGCTAGATAATAGAAAAAGATAAGAGTGGTTATTAGATAAGTTACGAAGAATTCTACAACTAAATGAATGGTTCGACTTTGTTGATCGTTTATATTTGAATTGGTTTTCTTACTTTTTCTTCGTTCTTATTCGTTACTTATTACATTCGTCATTCGTCAATTATTACATTAGTCACTTATTACATTCATCACTTATTACATTCGTCACTCATTACATTCGTCACTTAACTAACTTCGGTCGTCACTACGTTCCTTACTCTTCGATATCATTAATCATAAATAACAAGTCTCGGACTGTCCTAATCAAAACTCTCCAACAACCTCTCCTCCTCAAAAGTTAAAACCCTCTTAGGAATCAACAATTCATCCTCAGCAAATGCCGCATCCCAACTCAAAATCACAACCCCACACAAAACACTCCCCAACCCCAAAACAACAAAGAAAAACTGTACCCAAGTGATTTTATGTTGCAGCAACAACTCATTATAAACCAAGTCATTAACCAAATTAAACCCGTTATAGACCAAAAAACATAAAGGATATAAAATCAGCGTCAGGATCTCCTTCAAACCCAAGTTAAACGCTGTAAGTTGCAAACCAATAATGGCCAACATTATAAGTAAAAGAATATACGCCGCAATATTTGCGAAGATGCCAGCGCCCAGGTTCTGTAGAATTGTATCGATGATCACATCGATAAGGGACTTTGCAAAGAGAAAGGTATGAGCGGTTAAAGTACCACTAATAATTCCATAGTTAATACCTCTCCACATTTTGTACCTTCCGTTCAAACGGGAGTTGACAGCCACAAGGATGGCGCACAAGGCAAACGTTCCTGAGAACCAGAGCATGAAGGCGGGCGCGCGTAGTTTGTGGATCACCACTGCAAGACGTTCATCGACGGAGTCACCTGGGGCCTTGGTGTCGCCTTGGTTTCCGTTATATGCTATTACAAAGGCGCCGAGCGCGATCATGGCGGTTCCCACCAGAACCTTGTGTGTGAAGCGCTCACCCAATAACACACAACTAAGGACGGTGTTGAAAATAAGACCGATGCTCTGCAACGGGGACAAGATTATGAGCGGAAGTGTGGTGATTTGAATCAACAGTCCGAGAATATTGGCCAGGATAAACAAGGCGAAGCCTGTGAGCCAGAGCTTTCTGCGTTTACGTTGTTGAGCCGCGTGCTCGCGGTACGGCTCGTACACCAAGGTATACAGCTTTCGCTGGAGAGTAACCCCTAGAGACTGGATTGCCGATGAAAGCACCGCTACGGTGCAGCCCACGGCAATTGACATGTGTTCCGAATTTGGTAATTTTGACGTAAAAACAGAATGGAACAACGGATTCTCCCCGTGATAGACAAACTTGAGCAATCCCCGGTGGACGGCCTACAATCGTTGGATGACCTTCTATATCTGCTTATCCCCCAAATCAAACATAAGTCGCAACCTACCCTCTCCTCTTTTATCCTGCTACAGGATGACTTCCAGTATAACCTTTCACTGAGGTTGGTGCGCTTCTACAAAGATACCCACGATGAGGAGAGTACCCTCACAGCCAATAGACTACTACAGGGCTTGCTTTTGTTGCACCCAAAACTGCGTGCATTGTTTCATAGTGGAGCAAACATGCGTCTTATTTTGAATTACCTTCTGAGTACAACGTCGGTGCCTTTAACAATTTCTCTTATACTGACTATTGTGCATATTCTTTTGAAGGATTTACGTAATTTTAGGGTTTTCGAGGCTGAAGATGGGTGTACGATTTTGATAAGTAAGTTTAAGGCTGAGCTGGAGAGTCTGCTGACTCTTCATTATAAGATCATCGAGTTTTTGATCTTTTATATGGTAGATGAGGGTTATGGGGAGAATGTGAAGACGAAGGAGGAGAAAAAAGATATGTTTCGGGGGGAGTTTCCTGAGATAGATAGTTTGATAGAGAGTTTGAGTGATATAAAGTGATTAGAGAGAGTGAGTTTCACTAGCGAATTAAGTGATAAGATGATTATAAATTGATTCTAAAGTGATTAAGTGATTTTAAAGTGATCAGTTGATTACGATATTATACACCTACAGTATAATAACATGATAATTACCGGAGCAACACTCTGAATTAAATCCTTAAAAACTTATGGATATTTGGTGTATTTTGTTGAGTTCAATAACGTATAACTTGACCATTTACTTAGAATATGGCTACACTTGTGACGTTTTATTTACTGGGGAAGATAATAATTATGAAATTTTGACCAAAGAATGATTTTTAGATTCAGCTATTATTTGTATTATGAATCACTTGTGTTGATTAGGTTCAAACTCCTTGGATGTTTTATGTCTTCAATCTTATTTGTTATTTATTGTAAGATTTGATACCCTTGTTTGCGTTAATCATCTTCGAGAGTCGCTGATTCTTTGATTCTCTCGGACGGGTACCTTATCGACTGTTTCTCGCGAATTTCGTATTCCACCTCTTGAAATTAATTCAGTCAGTGATGATGAGCAACGGGTTACACATCATAGGAGTGCAGATGTAATTAATCAGTGGTATGAGGTGTTGTAGATTAGAGAAAAGCTTGGTGAGATCTTTGGATTAGAGTGCAAATAGTGGGTGATGTGTTAAATATGTATTGTTGGACGTATACCAAGTTCCTAGTATTTAGTTAACATATATTATGGTATCCTGTTGAATGCTAACATTTTGTGCGCATATCAAGTGGTTAGCATGTATTGCAAAAGTTAACAAAAAATATCATTCAATACTTCCAAATTATGTATCGTTGAATAGAATTGATAGAGCATGTGTTGGATAAAAGTCTAAACGATTTTGTCTTTCGTCGTGCCTTACAACAGTAGAAATGAATATTGCAAACTTTCAGAAACCAGTTTGTTCATTAGAGTATATAACTTGGAAATCGTACTGCTATTAGCAAAATTCGACCCACTCAAACATTGTTGGTAAAATCTGGAAACGGAACAAAATAAGCCACATACTGATCCTTTGGAGGTATACCTTAATACACAGAAATAGACCAGATGAAGTACAGTTCCCGTATACGTATACCAGATAACACATCAACAGTGCTATGATGAAGGGCCATGCGAATTTGACAACTAATGGTAATCAGGAGAACTGATCATAAGAAAGTTCATAATAAAACTTGAATATCAGGAAATATATGATATTTTCTATATAAGGAAAATCCATGTGAATAAACCCTTGTCTGTATAAAATTATATTGTAAATAGGGCTACAGTCTTCTCAAAATAAAGATGATAGAAAACAACCATTTCTTGAAACAAGCATCAAAAGCTTAGTATATTTTATCAACAGCGAACCTTCATTACGATTCAGATGTTTAATAACTTATTGATTGCCGGGCATTACTTGCTGGAGCTGGAGCTGCTCCACACACCCATTTGAAACTTCAGAAAAGACTATTGAGCTTTACCGATTGGAGTTTAAGGAAGCTTCTACTGACACCACGGTTTTACAGACTGGGTCCTGTGAGGACCATGACGGAACTTATGGTGGGAAAATAGACTATATCAACGATTTAGAAGCTGAGAGCAGTAGTGCTGAGTACATTATCAACATGTATGAGGACAAACATGTCGGTTTTTTCAAAACTGTTGCTGATGGTTGGTAGTTATGGGAACCCTGGATAGCCAGTTTTCTGGTGAGCCGCAAAAATCTTTAGCATCGGGGAAATTCGTTTCTATCGGCGAGAGACAGTACTATACTCCTGTTTATAAGTTATGTAAATATGATAGTTGATTATCAATTTATGTCAGATTAACCTGTATCTTTGATTGTAGAATTTTGTTTATTTCAATTGCGCAGGTCTCGTCTCTCTTGGTGTTCTTATAAACCGAAGGAGATGTACGTCAATTGTGGTGTATAGCTTGAGTCGCCAGCTGCAAAAAGTGCAAAATGTTAGCCACAAAATGCAATGTGGTAGCTCTCGAAACCTTATCAGGGAGCGGGAGTTTTAATACATAGTGTCCGCATGGATAGACGCCTTAGGTTAGAGGAGATGAGAATTCGGAGATTTTCAGAGTACGGCACTGGAGTCAGAGAAGTTAAAATCTTATACCGACCACTACTCAAAGTTTGAATGAGAACTTGAACTTACCTTTTCGCAGATAAAAGAAGTCCGGGGCAGAGGAAGCAGATGGTCCATGCCGACAGATAGCGATATTCCAACAATGATTTCCGTACACCAAAGCAAAAGAAATCGAATTTTACCGAAAAGTATAAATATGACTGGTTATTTGGAAACCCTCTATAAGGAGTTATACTCATTACAAATTATATAATCAAGTTACTTTCTCAACTAAACAGAATCACCTTATTCTTCACATCTCACATCAGATCACATGTAGTCCTCTTGATGATTCACCCTTGATATAGCTCATGTGTTGGTGCCCCAAGATAACATCGGCTTTTCTGGGAATGGGATATAAATCTCCTTAAATACCGACTCTACAAACCTCACAGTATGATTATACAATAATGTCTTAATGATAGTCTAGGGAAACCAGACAAAGTATTAACGAAGTTGGTTTCACGGGATAATGATTCGAACCATTCTTAGGTTTGAATATTCTACAAGATCATAATGAAATACCAGTGATCTCGAAAAGAACATAAAATAGCAGTTGTACAAGGTTTAAGGATGTAAAGCACTACGAAATCATTTAAGGATGTAAAGTACTACGAAATCATATGTGAATTTTTCTAAAACAAAATGTCATCGGTGTACAAACGAACTGAAGTCATAGGAAGGGGAAAATTCGGGGTAGTCTACAAAGGCTACAACAAACAATCCAAACAGGTTGTCGCGATCAAAGTGTTGAACCTAGATACGGAGGAGGATGAGGTGGCGGACGTGCAACAAGAGATTCAGTTTCTCGCAGAACTTAAGAATGTGCCGAATGTGACACACTACTACGGATCGTTTCTCAATGATACCAAGTTGTGGATCATCATGGACTACTGTTCTGGGGGGTCTCTCCGGACGCTTTTGAAGCCCGGGGTGTTTGAGGAGAGATACATTGGGGTGATTGTGCGTGAATTACTCACAGCGTTGGTGCTGGTACACAAGATGGGAGTGATTCACCGAGACATCAAGGCGGCGAATGTGTTGGTGACGAAGGAGGGGAATGTTCAGCTCTGTGACTTTGGGGTGGCTGCCAAGATCACATCGAATGCAATCAAAAGAAGTACGATGGCAGGGACTCCGTACTGGATGGCGCCGGAGGTGATCCGCGAGGGCGACACATACAACTCTAAGGCAGACATCTGGTCGTTGGGGATCACGATCTACGAGATTGCTACCGGAAACCCACCGTACTGTGACAAGGATGCGATGTGGGCGATGCAGTTGATATCGAAGCTGACGCCGCCGCGGCTTGAGGGCCGTGAATACTCGGCTACGTTGAAAGAGTGCATTGCATTGTGTTTAGATGAGAACCCCAGCGAGCGTCAAAGCGCAGAAGACCTTCTCAAGTGTAAGTTGGTGCGTTTCTACAAAAACCACCCCAAGCTGATATTGAAGGAAATCATCTCGAGATACTTGGTTTGGCGGGATACGTCCAAGTCGTCTCGCGACTCGGTATTTGTAAACTTAGAAGATGACATTGCAGACAAACTGGAGACAGTTGCAGATGGCGAAGCAAATAAACTCCAGGTGAAATGGGACTTTGACTCGCTCAGTAGCCGGGAGTATGTGGTGGATAACGAGGTAGAACCCGAACGGGACGAAGTAGAAGACGATGACGACTCGCAGGATACGTACCAAACACTCCCCACGTTTAAGCCCAACGAAAACACCATCGGCCGAACAGCAACAATGCAGCGGTCGTCGTCGGCAGAAATCCCCAAGTCGCTCCAGATGCTTTTTGCAGACAACGAAGAGCAAAGCACGTTCGAGCCCATGTACCCCAAGTTCCCTGCGCCCGTCGAGCGCATGGAGTCCCCCACCATCGAGATCCCCGACATGGACAACATGAACCCATCCCTCAACAAGCCCCCCAAGTTGTATCATTCACAGTCCGCGTCCAGCAGTCTCGAGTCCCGTTTCGCCGGTGCCAGACAGCGTAAGAAAACAATCTCGAACACCATCGGCAGTATGTCTGATTTGCAGTCCATCCAGTCGGTGTCTTCCGCATTGCCTCCGCTTGTGATGCTGCAGCTGCAACCTGCAGTACCACAGTTGGCTGTCAGTCTGGGCTCGGGTGTGCCTCTAACTCCGCCGTACGCCGGCACTTCCACAAAGACCCCGCTGCCCAAACCACCGTCATCTGCCGCAGCATTGGCCGTCTCCACCAACTCCGTCACAAACTCCCCCTCCAAGTCCATGAAGGCGCTCCAGTCAACGTCAAATCCATTGTTGCAGCCAATCAACTTTAAGGCCGAGGAAAAGGAAAAACGCCGCCCAACTGGTCTCCACATCCAAATGCCCACTCCAACTGCCACCATCTCGGGTTTAAGTGCTTTAACTAATGAGAACTTTGATAATGATAATGTTAATCAGTTTGGTATTAATCCTGCTCAATTGGCTAATGTTTCATTATCCATGACTCCAGTCACTGAAAAGGAGAATATATTTGCTGACGAAGATGTTGCTCCAAGAGAGCGTCTTGCGAGTGTTTCTAAAAAGCCGTCTAGTCTTGTTAAGCAGATTTCGTCTACAAATGTTCATTCTTTTCAGACTGTCAAGTTTCCTGCTATTCCTCCAATCAATGGGGAGTTTTTTGTTGATCTGACACCTAGGAGCAAGTTGGTTGGTGAGCTTGATGTGATGATTCGTTTGTTTAATCAGGGGTTGGCTGCATTGGAGGCGAATTTATAATACGATACGAATAAACGAACGAAGTGAATTTGTTTAATACGAATGGACGAACGAAGTGAGTACGAAGTACGAACAATGTGAGTTTATGGTATGAGAGTGGACCAATCTATTAATCAAGAGGATAAGAATGATTAAAAATTTAATGTGAATAAAAGAAAGGAATATGAATTTAAGAAAGGAATAAGAATGGAAGAGAGGAATAATTAAAGAAAGGAATAAGAATGAAATAAAGGAATAAGAATGAACGAAATGAATAAAAATGAACGAAAGGAATAAAATTGAATAGGAAATGAATAAAAATGAACGAAAGGAATATGGATAGAAAAGAATAATCGATCAAATAAATACATAATAGGAATAGGAATCAAAGAGTAGGATTAAACGATAAACAAAAACTAACAACTTTAGATAGAAACTTATCAATAAAAAACATTGATTGAACGCTTTCAATATTAAACCAAGTATCACATATTAACTAGACTCACACTACCAAAATTTACTGTATAGTTTTTCAATCGATTGAAAAAAAGCAAACATTCATAATGCCACCACGTATGAGACGCCGTATTACAACGGCCAGGAGAGAGGAGATTGAGAAAGAACAACAGAAACTAGCACATACAATCAATCGTCCGTTTGATGTACTATCAGGACTTCCAGTTTCTTTCAATCCTCCGCCTTATGGGCACTTTGAAGATGTATTACAAAATCCGCTCACGATTAAAGATACAGGGGTGTTCTATCGATCACTCATTAAATCGCGGTTCAGCTATCTACAGCTCTGTCCTATGTTCCGGTTATACTGGGTGAAGCAGAGTTCTTATGCGAAGAAGTTGATGGAGATGGATAAACCAGTTCCGAAACTGGCGCGGGACGAGTTGTTTAGCAATCGGGACCCGGTGTTGGGGTCGGAGGTGAGTGCGCGTGACGTGATGGTCAAGTTGTGTGATGCGTCGGTGACATTGGGGCCTCACTTTTTCGAAATTCGGTTGTTCATAGCCAAGGACGGTCGGAGTGACAAGACCAAAGAAGAGAAAAAGGAGGAGAAAAGGGAGAGAAAGATGATGGAATTGAGAGAGTATGAGTTACAGAGACAGAGAGAGTTGGATGAGCGGAAGAATTCGGTAATACAGCAGCAGCAGGCTAAGATAGAGGAGCTTAGGAAGCCGGAGGTTAAGGAGACAAAGAAGGCTAAGACAAAGCCAAAGGCTGGATCAGCGAAGGATGTAAAGGAAACACCAAAAACTAGGGAAAAGGAAACACCAAAAACTAAGGAAAAGGAAACACCAATAGCTAAAGAAAAGGAATCCAAAGAAAAGGAAACACCAATAGCTGGATCTTCTAGAAACGTGGAAACACCAAAGGAAAAGGAAATAGAAAAGTCTAAAGAACCAGAAACAAAACCTTCGTCAACAAACATGCATTCGTTAGAAAACACGATTATGATCTCCAACCTTAATATGATTGCAAGCACTGACAAATTTCTTAATGATCTCATGAAGATAGTTGCTAAGGGAAAGTCGTCACCCCAACAAATATCTACATTCCAAGGGTATATCAAGAGAGCTCGTGAGATGGGACCGCAGGTGCATCACATTGAGTTGTACGAAGAAGCAGGTATTGAATTGCCCGAGGATCTTAAATTAAAGAAGATTGCAAAGGACAAGAAGTTATTGAAGGATAAACTCAAGAAGCCGCCCAAAGAACGGATGTTCAAGGATAAGAAAGATAAGATTCCTCTTAATCACAAGTTGACTGCGTTCCAGGAAAAGTACTTGAACAATGCGACGTTATTGTTTGAGTATGTGGAGAATGCGAATGTGAGGTTCCAGCTTCCCAAGTTGGCGATTTGCGAGGTTGTTTCGAAGGAGGAGGGTGATGCGCCAGAGGTGAAGGAAAATGAGGACGACGAGGAGGAAAAGAGTGACATCATCGTGAGTTTCTTGTGGATCCACAACCAGAAGGAAGTGGATGCGTATGAAAAGAAGTTTGCCGAGTACGAGGCCGCCAAAAAGGTGGAGCTCGAAAAGGAAGAGCAGAAAAAGAAGTTGGAAGAGGAGGCAAAGAAGGAGGAAGGAGACAAGGAGGAGGCTGAGGAGGACGAGAAAAACGATGAAAATGAAGAGGAGAACGCGGAAAAGGAACCTGACGTCAAGGAGGAGCCCGACGAACCAATCCGCTCCACCCGCCGGGGCGTGGTGCGCAAAAAGAAGGCCCCGCCTCCCAAGAAAGTCAAAAAGTTGGAGGCCCCTGTCGAACCTGAAATCAGATTCCTGCCTCTTACATTCACCCTTCACCAGGTTCCTGCTAGGTTCGTCCCTATTGTGGTAAACAGTTTCTCACCTGTGGAGGATGTGCAAAAGCACATGACACACCTTCTCCAGAATCATACCAAGTTGGCACACTTTTACCTCTGGTACCAAGTGGATGGTAAGTTGGATGAGGCTTTGGCTGAAAGCGTCCGTTCGGAGCTAAATTCAGAAGAAAAGAAAATGTCTGGTATACAAACTTATCAAGACAAACCAAAGAGAAAACCAAAGGATCCAAAGGAAAAGGCTGAGAAAAAGAGAATGAAATTGGAGGAGCAAGCGCATGCACAAATGTAATATATGTATATAGCAATTATTTTGGGATTTGATTTTGTAGATCACCACGTGGATTCTTCACCTTCCTCAACAATTCACATTTGACTTCCAGAAATATTCCGTTTCTGCTGTTGTGTTCATACCATGGCCTCTTCGATTTACTGTGCATAGCTGTTCTTACAATTGAAAATCTTTTTGGCACGGCTTTCCATGGTTTAGCGCAGTTTTCTATTGACGATTTTTTAACAACTTTTACCACATAGAAAATACTTTACTTGTATGCCTCGGCTTTAAGATTTTCCTCGTACATAGTGGTCATATTTTTATCTTTACCAACTATTGATTTGCGTATTGTGTAAGATTTTTGAGATCTTTATGCTTCATAACCACTAATGTAGGTATTGTTTTTACGGCCCGACTGTTCAGCCGTGTCAAACTTTAAATATGATCTATGGTTCTTTTAAATTAAACCTTGAATACGGTTTGTGGTTTATAGTGTGCACATATACGGGCATGTCAAAGCCCTTACATCATTCTCTTCATTTTATATCTTATAGGTTAAAAGGTGGAGAAGCATCGCAATGAATAATTGGTTCTCAGAATAACGGAACTAAAGCATACTCTATTATACGATCTATTATATGCAATTTCTCTAGTTAAAGTGTAACATCTGAATTATTACAATCTATTATATGTACTAATGTAGTTATTGTTTACAATTTATTACATGTAAATTCTCTAATTATCATATAATTCCAGTCTCATCTTATATCTGATTCTTTCAGTACAGCCTCTTTTTAAATGTCATTTTCATAGGAAAAATGGCTGCAAAATTAAAGAAAAACAACAATATGAATTACAACCCAACAAGACAATACATCTCAGATTGTGATTCACTTGATAACAGACTGGCCATGTTTAGTTTCGTGGATTTTGAATACAAGGAATCCTTAGTCGATAAGATCTGTGAATGGTTAAAGAATTTAACATTTCAAAAGTGGAAGCAAGCGATGAACAAGGTGTTAATTACGTTTGGATTTAGAGAAGATTATGATTCTGAATGCAGATATGGTGTCCCAGGTGAACATCCAAGTCCTCAGTTTGGTTCTATTGAACAACGAACCGGTTGGAGCTATAATCTGGAATTTGAATACAGTTATATATAAATTTTAAGATGTAAAATTCTATGTACATTACACTCTGAGGATATTGAAAAGAGTGTTCAAATCATGGTCAGATTGCTTGGAGTCATTGGCTCTTGACGACTTTTTAGAAATCATGGTGGAGTGGTCTTGAACAATGTTGTTGTTCATCCAAGTACCAGCCTCCACACCTGAGGCTCTCAAATCAATACCACCGTTGTTGGTGACTTGAGCACTAAACACCTTGAAAGGCATGTTGAATTGTCTAGTGTGCTTGCCACCTTGATGCTGGGTGTAGTTGGTTTGCTGTCTAATCAGCGTATCTTGGACACTACTTATAAAACCACCAATGGCAGCTTCCTTCTGACCCACAATTCTACCTGGAGCTATGCTTCCATACTTGACACCGTTAGGAGTGTTTTGGAGTCTACCTTGTTGCAAGTAAGAGAAACCAGCGTTACCTTGAACACTGGCCCTATCGGTGTATCTGGCTTGTATGGATCTTCCAGTGGTCTCATTATTCTTGGTGAAATCACGCAAGGTTCTTTCCTTCTTGACAATGTCAGCACTTTCATTTAAGAATTGCTTCAAAAGAGTCTTAATGTTGGAGTCATTACGTTTTTCCAAAATCAAATGTGGGTGGTTCTTCAATAACCAACTTTGGAAATGCTTGCTGATATCTTTATTGTTTTGTAAGATTTTACGAACATCCGAAGGGGATGAGTCCACGTTTAAGTTGAAGGATTCCGTCATCACTTCCAAAGGACTAGATCCGTATTCAGATTGAATCTTGTGAGTTCTTACTTTCTCAAATAATGAATGTGTAGCACCTCCCTTTACAGCCATTCCAAGTTCTTGGAACTTAAGACGAGTATACATCTTACCCGAGGACTTCTCAACGTCTGGCATGTTCTTGAAATTATCGATATCATTGAAAGCAATATGGGAATATCCAAGTTTTCTTGGAAGAGTAGATTTCAACCCATAATCCAGTCTAATTGCACTACCTTTGGGAGTGTAGATGATTTGATGTGTTGGCACAGACGTTCTCCCACGAATAGACTTCAGTATAGGAGTGGCAACTTGTGCCAACCTAGAGTTCTTTACCAAATTGAAGAGCTCTTGATTGTTCATTGCGTTGGTGAAAAACTTTTTCGATCTTTTTTTTTTTTCGCATGTATTGGATTTCTGCTTATGTAATGGGTGCAAATTAAAAGCTGTACTGTGCCCAATCTAAATAAAAATGTGGGTTGGAAGAGCCAAATCTTTTAAGGCAGGGGACAAGCCCAGCACTGCACGTGAAAGCACCATCGCGGAGCTCGTAGAGAAGATCGATCACAGTCCTATTCAACCCACCCAGCGGTAAGTTTGGGGCCGCCAAACAAAAATAGCTATTTTGTGGAAACCTTAATTTAGCCACAGCAGAACATGCTTCGAGCAACGATCTCAATGGTTTCTCGCTGATGGGTAAGTCCATTTTCTTGCCAGCTATGGTCCCCATCCATTTCAAGTACAATGTTCCCTTGCAACAAATCCAGAGAATGTAATGAATAACTCCTTCCGTGTCTTTGACCGCAGCTCCAAATGAACGGCTTGCCTCAAACACTTCCTCATCATTGCTTGCTTCACCAACGATTTTGTCTAACTCCCAAATAAAACGATAACTCTCGTGTCTTGAAGCGTAGGCAAACTTCTCACAGTCGCCAGAAACCGTCAAGTATTCCCTTGCATCATCGTCCTTCTCTTCAATTATCAGGGAAAGAAGCTCCAAATCGTTGTCATCATCCAGCCTGAGGTAGTGTGTTCCTTCAGGCTTGGTCAAGCCAGAAGGTATGTTGAAGCCTTCAACAGGGTAGGCTTGGAAACCAAACTGTTTATAGAAATCACACTCTGTTGCATCCAATGTCCAGAAATATTCTCTCTGTAGGTGCGCTATTGGCTTCTTCTCATTCAACATGATTTCGTTCTCAGTCTTTTTAATCGTGTATGAGATTAAAGACGTGAGTAGTCGATTGAGACGATAATCTTTATGACTGTAAACATAACACATGAACAAACCATTGGCTGGTGCTGCGTTGTACCCCCACGCGTCATAATGGATAACAGCCACTTTACATATTATAGTTCCATCCTTGGCTTTTGCATAAAATACCCTTGTATACCTATTTTTTGTCCAATATAGAATGTGTTCTGTGTGTACTTTTTTATACTGGTGTTTCAGAAGGGGGTATGCACACAAACTAGTCGAAAGCTCAAACACATCTATGAGTTCTTTTCTATCAACAGTGCTATGAAACGAAATTTCCATTCCTGTCTCAAAATTCCCTATTTTCTACTGGATAAATATTAAATTAATTCCTCATGTTTGTGTCAACTTCAGCCGTAGGTGCTAGCAATTAATGGAAGGAGGCTTTTACAGCAGATAATACATGAGATCAGTTCTCTGTTTTTTATTGAAAATCAGCCCGCCCTGTATGGAAATGAATTTGTAGTACATAAAAGCAGAATAATGCATGGTTATGATCTCAGCTACAAAAATAAAGTTAAGGCCGTTTACCAAAGTGCAAGATTGACTTCCCGTGCTTGCTGACTTATCGTATTTATAAAGGTCAAGTGGTTTTCTGGCGCATTCTAGATCTAGAAATTTTATTCGGCGGGTGTATTGTGATACAAATAGCGGTTGTAGATTTTACCCATCCCAAATCTAAATAACCTAAAGTCACTCGTAAAATATTTCTCAGTTGAATTTGTCATCACTAATAAAAAAAAGCGTCGTAAATGTCAAAAAGTGTATCGTTAATAGAATATGAAACTTCTCTTCCAAACTTTCTTGTACTCGGTTCTTAGCACCCCTCATATTTATGGTTCCTGCGGCATTTTTCAACTTTTCTGGCGTCCATCATCATTATTATCGATAAATAACCCAGCATATTGAGTCTGGTAAATAGGCCGCAGCAAAAGTGGAATCTACAACTTGTTTATTAAACTTACAATAAGCCACATGAAACTCTCGGAGAAGATAACTTCTGTCCTCCTTCTTTCTAACGTGCACTGCGGTTGTTTATACTCTAGGTATAACGGATCACAAAGAACTTGCCTACGGCTATTTATGAGATTCTGTTATTGAGTCATACGACGTTATCAGTGCCATCAGTTTACTTGTGTTTCTAATTGATTCTACAGAATGAAGAATAACAGTCTACCGGAATATTATCACCTTCTTGAAGTAAAAAGTAATCACTTTGAATTTTAGTATTCTACGGAATATGCAGTTATATTGCGCAACTGACATAGAAGATCTACAGAATCATTACTGATGATTGATTTGCATTTTTTTAAGGTTTTGCCCCAAACTACAAAATACATAACATATATCCCTTCTGACGTCATTGTTTACTACTGAATTGTTATTTGCAGCCAATATGAAAATTTCGTATACAAACAGGGATTTGTGACAAATGCAACGTTATAGACGGCTTATTGCACAAAATTCCAACAAAGAACTTCGATATGATTCTATAAAAAGAACTGATCATCCCACCCATTCCAAGTCAAAGTCCACAGTGTTTTGGCCAAACATTTTTAACATTGGTAAATATTCATCCACTTCAGGCTTGACACCTTTGAGGTCTTGGATAACACTAGTAGCACCCTCAGGTAAACGGGCAGCCAAACAGTAACTCTTAATCTCGGGGAAACGAGCACGAGCGATGGAACCTGCGGATTGAAGTAAGGACTTGAGTGGATTCAGACTCTGCGGAATCTCAATTCCATCTGCAATCTTGGTGGTTCCGATGAAACGCACATAAACCAGCATAATCAAGTTAAACCAGATTGCATAATGAACCTCCCCATCTTGGTCCTTGACCAAAGCACCACGGATTTTGCTTGCGGCAATCTGCGAGTCATCGCCGTTCAATTCTGCATCTTTCATCTCAATGTCACCGAAAAAAGGCCCGATATCCTTTGTATTGTAGAAGAATTTGTTTTGATCGGACCGGGCCATGTATTTTTGCATAGTGGAGTCTCTATCGAGAAGGAGCGCCTCAATAAGCAGTTTATCGTGTTCATAGTCCAACAAGCGGCACTCCTGGACCTTTGAGTTGGGGATGTAGTAGAGATCAAACGGATATCCTTTGAATCCAAATTGCAGATAGTAGTCACTGACAGCAGAGTCCAAAGTCCAGTAGTACTTGGCTTGGAGTTGCTCAATGCTCAACTTTTCATCTTCGATGATCGCAGCCTCAGTTTCATCAATCAACCGGCGAACCAACAGCGTAGCAAGCCCACGATGTCTGTACTGTGGGGTAGTAAAGACATAACATAACATCAAACCATGTGCTGGTTTGCCCAGTTTTCCGGTACTTTCCCAGTCAAGAACGGTAGCACAAGTAACGATCTTGCCTTCTTTGTTCTTGTAGAAGAAGCCCTTGGTGTACCTGTTCTTGGTTAAGAAGTTATGGCCACCTCTGTGGGCCTTTGCAAACTCATCGACACTAAAATACCCATGCCAAGCACTCCCTGGAAGTCTAAACAATTGGAAGAGATCTTCTTGGTCGTTGGTAGCGTGGAAGGTAAATTCGCTGGAATTTTCGCTCATTTGAAGGGAAACTGGGGAATCTTGAAGGTATACGTGAAGATTTCCATTATTTATAAAACAATCTGATTACAAATTCATGAAGATCATTAATGCATAGAATTGAAAAATCCAAGAGAAAGTGGAGTTTTTAAAAGTTTTAAATTAAATCATTCTATATTTCTTCTACAACTTCTACAAGTCCAAAATCATTGCCTCCCGTTAAAATGATACTTTAAATGCTCATATACAAGGCTTACACTACAGGGAAATTTAATTATAGATCTGCATTATGAAATTTTATTGTCGATCTTTTTATCAAAATTCCATTTTCGATTCGATTTTATCGGTTATTAATGTTATCAATGATTGTAAAGTTAAATTATCAGTGAATTATGTCAAATCCATTTATCATTCATGTTAAGTTAAATTATCAATGATTTATGTCAAATCCATTTATCATTCATGTAAAGTTAAATTATCAATCATTCATAAAAATCTCTACACATAAATATCATTATCATCATATTTCTAATATTCTTCTATTCCAAATCTTCTCAACATCGGTAGACCGGATCTCTTATTTCCCATTGCACCACCCAACTTTTCTATACTATCAACTATTTCTGGATTCAGATGTGGACATCCCAAACAAAATGTTTTACAATCTGGAAAACGTCTCTTTGCAACCGCAGAACAAGCCCGGAGCAACGTCTCGTAGGGATGGGGGCTGGACGGAATCTCAGGCAAGCTAAGCGATATCGATCCAACCCAACGTAATCGCACGTTACCTGGGGCGCTCACCCAAAATGCATAGTACACCTCGCCATCGTCTTGGCCACGCACCAACGCTCCCCGCACCTTGGTGTTAACAAAACACTGTTCGCTGACCTTTTGTGCGTCTAACAATTCAACCTTCCAAAATGACTGGATGATGTCAAACGTTGAAGAGTGTGCAAACTTATTGTCATCCGTTTCCGACAAGAGAAAGTTAAACTTTTGTCTATCTTTTTTGTCAATGATTTCCTGTACAAGATCCATGTCTTTTTTACTGTCACAATGAACATAGTGCACGTCTTCCTCTTCTAGACCCGCCGGTATAGTATACACATCAAAGTTGAAAGGTTGGAAGAAGAATCGCGTGAAAAAGTCATTGTCTATCGACGACAACGTCCAATAGTACTGTCGTTGGAGCTGCGCAATCGTTTTATTCTCATTTTGCATAACCTTCTTTTCCGTTTCCGATATCATCAACTTGATCAATGACGATGCCACTCCAGTTCGTCTGAACTCCGGAACCGTGTACACGTGTGACACCATAAAATTGTGTGCTGGAAGACCTCCTGGTCCATACGCATCCCAGTCCAAAACCATCGCTGTACTGATGATTTCTGAGTCTTGATTGGTGTAGTAAAATGCCCGAGTATATTCGTTTTTAGTCAAGTTGAGGTTGTCCAACTGAAGATGGGCATATCTTTCCAAATCCGGCGAGTTCTCCCATCCATTTGCCGTCAACTTGAGGATCTCCAAGAGCACTTCTTTATCTTTTGTTTCGTGAAAGGTTAACTCCATTACTAATCTCAAAGGTATTTTTTTTTCTTCGATGTCACAAACTTTTCTTGACGTTTAAACTCTATGGGGCTTAAAGAGGCTTAGTATTTATTTATTCTCTGCCTCCTGCGTATTAAGGGGATGGAAATATTAGTTCATAGTAAGAATGTAGTGCTATTGGTATATGTGGTTTACCGTATCTGCTATGGGAATGTTGTAGAATTATACATCAACAGTCTACCATGTTATTTTTATACACCTTGAATCCATCTACCCCATACTTCACAAACCTGGGAACTTTTGCAGCCTACGACGCATAGCAAAGGTTATACCGAACATAGCAAGTCTGGAGAATAGGTTGATCACCATCTTTTCATTTATTCTACAGATCATCAGTCCATTTATTCTCCAGATCATCATCATTCCATTTATTCTCCAGACTGGATTTATCCATCACCCCATACTCCACAAACCTGGGAGCTTTTGCAGTCTACGACGCATAGCAAAGGTTATACCGAACATAGCAAGTCTGGAGAATAGGTGGATCACCATCTTTCCATTTATTCTCCAGACTGGATTTATCCACCCCATACTCCACAAACCTGGGAACTTTTGCAGCCTACGACGCATACACAAAGGTTATACCGAACTTAGCCAAGTCAGGAGAAAAAGTGGAAGGATGAAGATCCACTTTGACACCAGTGCTCACTATGAAATCTTTGACACGACCCTCCCAAAGAAGCTTGAATGTTTTATCACTTAGACTGGTGGAAAACTTGAGGACGCTATTGAAATTAGGTGGAAGCACAGAAGACGGCTGCGCCAAGACCGCAGAAGTGCCTCTGTATCTCATCGGGTTAGCGTTGTTCACCAACTGGGGGTTGATCTCGTAAAAATTATGCAGATTCTGCTGGATTGAGCTTACAAGCCGTGGCGCCGTGTTGCGGGGCGCCACTACAGCCGCGTTGAAGAGCTCAAACCCCAAAGATAAGTTACTTTCGTACGAATTCAAGTTAAAGTCGTACTTGGAACTGAACTTCAGCGCTGCAGACGTCTTGACAGTGTACGTCAGTGAAACATGGCCTAATATAGGATTCACTGCAAGAGTGATGGCCAAAGGCGTATCGATAGAGCTGAGCGAGTACTTGAACGCCGTCAGAAACCCAGGCAGCATGGTGTTTGCAGCGTACCAGAGCTCCGTGCCCATCTGCACAACCGGGTCTCTCTTCCCAGTGCCGTCCTTAAAGTTGTACAAGCACCGGAAACCAAGCAACGACTCGTTGGTGGAGTAGATAAATTCATTCAGAAACTTGGGGGTGTTTCTCTGTAGGTACATGATTAGAGTGCCGTTTGACTGAAGGTGGGCGTTACTAATGCACTTTACAAGCAATCGGAAGTTGGGGGTGAAGCGCTTGACCACCATAGCCTCGAGCGCAGACCCTGGAAAGTACATCCGTCCATACCATAACGAGTTGCCTCCCTTCTTTTGGGCGTGTTCCTGGTTGAAGTCGTGGCTGGAGACCTTCTCGAGCTCTATGTCCTTGGTACCTTGTGTATCGAGCGGTAGCGACGAGTAGAGGTATGCAATTGACCCGTTCACGGTGTGTAGGTTCGAAAGCGTGAAGCTCAGCGCCAGCTGTGGTGTCAGCTGTGACAGCACATCGAGCCGGAGATGATTGGGCACCTGGAAATTGAGGATTCCTTGCGACATCGCTGTGATGTTCAGAAAGATGTTCTCTTCATTCCATCCACTGGTTCGATTGAATTGTTGTTGGACATATTCCATGTATGTATACATTTGGCTTATGTAATTTTTGAGCAGTCAAGAATGAATAGAAGCAGCAGATGGATAGACATACAGATTATCAGTTGATGCAAACGGATAGAAAATACAAATAGATAAACCTGTACTACAAACTTCACGAAAACACATTGATAAACATTAACACAGTATTAAATAATAGTAATTACAATCATCCACTGTTGACGACATTCCGACATCCGCATTATCTTATCTGAGTCATAATGAGGTCTACAACCATTAAAAGAGTCACCAATGAAACTTCCATTCAAATAGCCCTTTCTCTTGACGGGGGTCCTATTTCAGTCGCCGAGTCTATCTTCAAGGACAAAAACACCCATGCCACGCAGTCGACGTCCTCACAGGTGATTAATGTTCAAACAGGCATTGGCTTTTTGGATCACATGTTGCATGCGTTGGCCAAGCACGGCGGCTGGTCGTTGATAGTGGAGTGTATAGGGGATCTCCACATCGACGACCATCACACCGCTGAAGACGTGGGCATTGCGTTGGGTCAAGCTTTTCACCAAGCTTTGGGCCAGGTTAGAGGTGTCAAGAGATTCGGTACAGGCTTTGCGCCGTTGGACGAAGCATTGAGCCGTGCAGTGGTGGATTTGTCTAATAGACCGTATGCAGTGGTCGAATTGGGATTGAAGAGAGAGAAGATTGGTGACTTGCTGTGTGAGATGATTCCTCATGTTATTGAGAGTTTTGCTCAAGGTGCGCACATAACTTTACATGTTGATTGTTTGAGAGGCTTTAATGATCATCATAGAGCTGAATCTGCTTTCAAGGCTTTGGCTATTGCTTTGAAGGAAGCCATTTCTAGTAATGGAACTGATGAGGTTCCTTCTACAAAGGGAGTTCTTTTTTGATTTGCATCAAAAAATCGTAATTTCAAAATATTAATCTCAAAATCGATTCAAAGTTTGTAACTTGGAGTGTTTTACGTGAGTTGTAAGATTAGTTATCCAGGGCAATCGTCTGACCTCTTGGCTGCCTAATTTTTTGTCTCAAACTAACGAATACTTGACGCAGTACAATGTATTTAATTGAATAATTATATTAAAGATGCAAAGTGCCAATAAAAATTTCGCATGGATGTTAATCTTGGGTTGTAGAGAATAATCATTTCGCATGGATGCTAACTTTGGCTCGTAGAGAATAAACAATCATTACTAGAAAACAAACCGGATCGTTCAGTCATATAAAAAATGAGTCCAAATTTACAAGACCATCGACATAAACTCCCTATTAATGGCTCGGCTGCAAAATAAGTTTTGTTTCGTACTTCACCTTTTTTTTTGTAACTTTTTACAAGGATTTCTCTCACTTCAACGCGAATTATGGACTATACCTATAAGTTCATACTGATCCAAGCATGGTCGATGAAAAAGGAAATTTGCTAGTTTGCTAGTCGACGACACTGAAATGGATTGTATACCTGTCAAACCTTTTGTAATAAGTGGTAGACACTAAGAATTCTAATAAGTAGTAATGAAAGTGATTTAGTGATGCCGAAAGATATGGGATGAGAAATACTTATCTTACTTATATCCTTAAGGACAAGGAGAGGTTGTTAGGTATGGGTTAATTTCCCTCATTTATCAATCGCCTCTATTGCTTGAGCTTGTCAAATTCAATCCAGAACAGCTTAATAATGGGTTAAAGAGAACAGTGTGACGACGAGGATTACCAGGTACCCACTCCAATGATAATCTATTTGATGATATTATTAAATAATGTGATGATTTTAAATACCTGGAGTTAGATCTCGATATTGCTGCTTGGCTACTCTTACAAAGTACTCTTAATTTCTTCGTTGACGAAAATACAACTTCAACCTTGGATCAGATTGTTTAGCTTTAGAGAACGGATTTAGTAATTAGAGTATTGGCAAAAGTTGCGTTCATAAGATTTTAAGAGAAGAAAGTAAAACTTACAAGAATATCATTCACAGAAACTCAGATAAAAATGTTCAGATTTGATTTGTTCAATTTATCAGCAGCCTGGGTATAGACTCAAAATTCGGTATTAATTCACGAGGCTTCATTTAATGTGAACATGAAAAGAAGTGGCGTATGGGAATCTAGATACCAAACCCCATTCGCAATACCCGTAGGGCAGAAAATAATGTATATCTTGGAGCCATTTGTCACTATGGTGTTGATGTTTGACAGTAAGGAAATCAAAGGTTGACTTAAGAAAGAAAAGTAAACTAGGAGAAAACGCGGTAACTGATGGATCAAGAGTCACTGTAAGTAGAGATTTCAAGCAGCTCCCAATCGAGTTTATGAAGGAATTGGACCAGCATCCAAAATTCCTATTTAGTTATGGATAAGGTACCTACTCAAACACTAAAGTGAACGAAAATCGTCGAGGCTTTAGGCTAGATAGTTATTTACTCATCTGCTTTATCACCACAATTGAATACAATGGGACATTCTGGCATCAGATAGTATAATTAATATAGAAAACCTTTTGGATAAAGAGAGCTTAACTACCATGACATCTGACGCCGCAATTTCCATCCCTATACCTAATATACAAAACTGTACTGCAAATTTTGTAAAATTCTTTCCGCTTTGCGAAGTCCATCCTCTTTAAATTCTATTCCTCCTTGGATATGATTTCGATTTTTATATATATTCAACTATTCTTTTCCCCTATACACTGATAAATAAATGGCGTCAGCATTAATTTCTGATTCAGTAGAATGTTTTGGAATTATACGTAATCTTCTTGAATTATAAAACGATAAAGTTGGAGTATGTGGTAGGGACTAGAGGTACTAATATGTGAGACTCCCTCAGTCATGTTAGGAGGCAGTGGCCAAGAAAAGATCATCTTATCGAACGATATTGAGCTAATTACGTGGCTATTTGACTGTGATACTATGAAGATTTTTACTTAAAGTCTTGGGCTAAATTATTGCATCCAGAACGGGATTGCAAATCACCAAATTAGAAGGGAGGTTTTGGAGCAAGAAATCATATAAAGAACTGATATAGAATTGTATAGAAAAAGGGAAAAACTCCTATTAGTCGCTGTACTAATACATAACGTGTTTCTCACATAAAAACCCACTTGCGCTAAAACAATCAAAGCTAATTACACAACAAATGCTTAACAGTGTACATAGATAAATAAAAATGAGACCCTTATTTCAAAAAACTGCGCTATTTACTGAAAACCACCCCCTTCTTTATATTAATTGCGTATTTAAAATATGTTAAGTCATTCAATAAGATAATTGTTTGGGAATAACGAAATCTAGAATAAAGGGGATTTAAACAACTTATCTCTAAATCAAATTAATATTTACTATTAGTATATGGTAACTTTTATCAAACATTACGCAGAAGTCGCAAAACACTATGTACAAAGAACACCAACTATATACTGATTTAGTTGTTCTCTATGTAGTACCAGTATATTCTTTCACATGTGGAAGTTTTTCTAATCATACACAATTAGTAAGCGGCCAGGGATCATTATCAGGGTCTTTTTCACAGAATGAATTATCTGAATGAAATTCCTCTTTTTTTAATTGTTTTGATTAGCCCACTGCTTTTCTAACTAAAGATTTTTCTATTTCCTTTTATAGTGAAAGTTTGTATTACTAGTGCAATATTTTCTACACTTATCAAACTTTCACTAGTGTATTAATTTCTACACTTATCAATACTCAAAACTCGCTTCCTTCACTGCTGTAGTAAATTAATTTCTACACTTATGAAAACTCACAACTCACTTGGTTCGTTGTTCGTTGTTTATTAAGTAAATACATACTTCTGAAGCTTCTTACTGTTACCCAAACTAGTAATCTTGTCATGTTCAGCCTTAGTTAGCTCAAACTCAAAGAAACCAAAATAATTCTTAGCTCTTTTAGCAGTCGAAGTACTAGTAACAGGAAGAACGCCATTTTCATAAACCCATCTTAAAATAATCTGATCATCAGTTCTAGAATACTTACTTGCGAGTTTAGCAATGTAATCAAGAAACTCTTTGTTACTTTTGTCCCTTGTAGCCAAAGAGGATAAAACACCGTAACCTTCAATCAAAATTCCGTTCTTTTGAGTGAATTCCACAATACCATCAGTTTGGTTTTGCAAGTTTGGAGCATACTCAAGTTGGTTGACAGCAGGCTTATACTTTGGTTTCGAATCCAAGAGTTTTTGCAAAGCAGGACGATCCCAGTTGGAGACCCCAATGGATTTAGCCAATCCTTCGTCCTTAATCCGCTCCAAATCTTTCCAAGCATCCAAAATGGTGTAGCCCTTAGATTCATCGGTGTACTGAGTGTGTAACAAATACAAATCAACATAGTCCACCTTTAATCTTGAAAGCGTAAGTTTCAAAGCATCATACGCATTTGATGCTCTTGAATAGATTGCATCTTTTGCACCAGGAATTATACCAGGAAAATACTTCTCTGTGATAAACAACTTCTTTCTGTCGACACCAGACTTCTTAATTGCAAGACCAGTTTCCAAGTCAGTGTTGTAGATTTCTGCACCGTCAATGTGGGTAGCACCAGCTTGAATTAGAGAAACAATACTATCAACTGTTTCTGGGTTAGTTTTTTCGTTCCCATAGTTAAACCATTTAGCAGTACCAAAAGCAAGAGCAGGAATCGAGTTTCCGTCGTTAAGAGAAATGTTAGGAATAGACATGATTGTTTAAACGTTCTGATTTAAACGTTCTGATTTAAACGTTCTGATTGAGCTCTTTATATACCAACTGTGGATCTTTCGGGATGGAACCTTCGGCAGAGGGTGTGAAGATTTACAGTGCAAGGTGTGAGTGCACATTCATTAATAATGTGTGGTTTGGAATTTTATTAGTGTGGTTTAAAGGGATATGAGTATTTGTAATGACGACCTCGTAATGTGTAAACATAAATTGGCTCAATATTAAGTTAGAAGAGAATGGATCGTAAATAAATGAACGTTTATTGCTATAAAATTAAAGGGATATAGGATGTTTATTAGACAATAAATGTGGTATCTTTATTATATAACTTATTGAGATTCGTTAAAGACCTAAAGAGTCAGTATGAGTTCTTGAAGACGTTTGGGTCTATGTTCGTAATACATTATATCAGCTCTTAATGTTGATTGGTGAGAGGTGGTAGCGCTAGATACGTTACTATAGTATAGAGCGCGTTAACTAGAATTAGGACACGAAGTATACTTAGACAATTACTTATTTATTAAACTACATATTTATACCGTGGTATAAATTTTCACAACATTACCTAAATACTTGCATCTCACCTGTTCTCTCACGTACAAGTCTCCTGCCGCTATTGTTTGCTCTTGCCTGAATTATAAACATTATACTTTGGCTAAGGGAATGAACGGCTGTTTACAAGGTACAGCATTCGAGTACGTTAAGCTGAAGTTGAAAGAAACAAAAGGGGTGAGATAAATCGGAAATCGAAACTCTCCTCGGAGACATCTTAAATCTAAACAAGGTATATGGTTCTGTTAATAGCCAAAGATAAGTCAGCCATAGAAGAAAAGGACTGGTGTAATAGTAGACTTCTATGGTAGCTGGGCTAACAAAGAACGAGTTACATATGTTATAATTGATGAATCTGTTAGGGAATTTTACCTTATGTCAGCTAACATTGATACTCAAAGTTATGAACCTATTATGTTTGTGGCGTCTCGTATCAAAAGTAATCTACTTAGTTCGAAGGATCGGATATCCGGCCACTTCCACACTGATTATCAATGATCAGTCTTTTCCGTGGGAACACTATGAATACCCAACTAAATATCTTAAATAAATTATCTTTTCAAGTTGAAAAGTTCTAACTAGATTAGCGATTCGTATAACTTCACCACTTACCTATTAACAACTAAGCTACTTACCACATTAATTACTTAACAGAGTCTTTGAAAAAATCATAACGGTTGCAATTGAAAGAGAGGATACTGGACCAAAAGGGCTCGAAATTTGTGATACTATAATTCAACTTCTTGTTAGGGACAAGAGGTACTAATACCTTATGTCAGCTTCCCTCGGTGATAAAAGGATGCGGCGGCCAAGGAAAGAGCATAATAGTATGGCATGGAGCAAATTACTCGGCTGTTGACTAAGACGGTGAAACTAATGGCTCAAACCGTTACTGTACATCCGAGACGAGAATGCAAATTACACAATGAAAGATTGAAGTTTACCAAAGTAAACGGAAGATTTAGGGACAAGAAAGTATATAAAGAGCTGAAATAGGTTAGCAAAGAAGTAAGGGAAAAGCTACTACTAACCGTTTAACTAATTCACAACGTGTTCCACAAATAAAAACTCACTCACACTAAAAAAATCTAAGCTAAGTAACACAACTAATGCCTAACACTTCTGTAGGTTTTTCGGAACAACTAGTCGTTGAGACGAAACGATTCCTGTAATAACAAGAAGTTACTTGGAAATTCCAAATATAGTGATTTATCTACGGAAGAATTACCTATTAGCCATAACAGCTCAAGTAACATTCAACATAAATTACAATAAAATACTGGGTGATAAAAAAAATCTAATGGTTTATATATCTTTGAACCTTTTTAGTTTTACCCAAAACAGTAACCTTAGCGTGGTCTTCTTTAGACAACTCAAATTCAAAGATACCGAAATAGTTTTTAGCTCTTTGAGCGTTTGCAGTACTAGTAACAGGAAGAACACCATTTTCATAAATCCATCTTAAAATGATCTGATCATCAGTTCTGGAGTATTTTGCAGCAAGTGCAGCGATCAAATCAAGATACTCCTTGTCTGCTTCATCTCTATTCCATAAAGCAGTCAAGCATCCGAAACCTCCAACTAAAATTCCATTTTTCTGGGTGAAATCAACAATACCTTCAGTTTGGTTTTGGAAATTTGGAGAGTATTCCACCTGGTTAACAACAGGTTTATATTTAATGTCAGAGTCCAAAAGCTGTTGTAAATGAGAAACGTCGAAATTGGAGACGCCAATAGATCTAACCAAACCTTCTTCCTTGAGGGCTTCCAACTCTTTCCAAGCATCCACAATTGAGACGCCAGGTCTGTCAGAGAACTGAGTGTGCAACAAGTACAAATCGATGTAGTCCACATTTAATTTCAGAAGAGTGATTTTCAAGGCTTCACGGGCATTGGCGCCTCTGGAGGTAAGTGGATTTTCACTTCCAGGAAGGGCACCAGGAAAATACTTCTCTGTGATAAACAACTTCTTTCTGTCGATACCCAACTTTTCAATTGCAAGACCAGTTTCCAAGTCAGTGTTGTAGATTTCTGCACCATCAAGATGATTTGCGCCAGACTTGAGGACATTAACAACACCTTGAACAGTATCTTCGTAAGGAATACCGTCAATATTTTGTTGCGTAGCCATTTCACCAACAGTCCACCATTTGGCAAGACCGAAAGCAATAGCAGGAATGGAGTTTCCGTCGTTAAGAGTAAAAGTAGGAATAGAAAGAGTAGGAACAGTAGACATGATGGTTAAATTTTAAGCATACTTTTGAGGTGTTTAAGTAATGGAACGGGTATGCATTGATTAATCATCAACTGTGGGGGAGAGTATAAATGTTTTTTTGTTTAATAAGAAGAGGGATTGGGATGATTTGTAATGATAATATTAACATTATACAGTGAAAAAGATGCGATCGAAAAAAAGCAAAATATAAGGCTGATTCCCAGATATGAACGGCTAAACCATCGAAAAGGCTGAATCGATATGAGATCGGTTATAAAGAATTGCTTGATGAATTGAAGAAAGTTTTGTGGGAATTTGCCAATAAACAAACTTTGCTTATTAATTAGAATATTTTCTTATGAACAACATGTTTATCCCTAATTGAGAATGGTTTCTCATGTTGTCATCGATGAATTGAAAGAATTGAAATGTCTGGTGATGCGAGCAATCTATTTTGCTCATCAATAACATAGTCATACTGCAACAAAAATGAAGCATTCTGCATGTGTTGGTCAATTCAACATTAATGTCAGAAATCAATAACTAAGCAATATTGTCGTTATGATTATACATCATTTGACAAGAATCCGAAGAAACAAAAAGAAAGCTTGATTCCGCCCAGGACCTTGAGTGGTACAAAAATAAATCTGGGGTGCCTATTAATGAGTAGAAACTTGAACGATGAATGTTGCTAACAAGCGAGCTTATGCGTTTCGTCTCTTGACTTCTTGAGATTTCTGGTATTGAATATACTTTCTGATGAAACGATCACGATGATTTGGGTCCAAGCCGACCAGGATCGAGCGGTTAGCCTGAAGCCTCGATAACAATTTCAAGGCGTCTGCCGAATGACGTTTGATATCATCGTCAGTGATAGGGTAGTCACCGCCTTCTGGTATAGCATCAAACTCTTTATGTTCCGATTGACTAGACATATGTAGCTGAGCAAAATTAGATGATCTTTCAGGTCTTTTATAATCAGTAGTCCGTTGCACACTTTGTGATTTAGTAAAATTTATTAACCGCAAAGTTAAAAAAAATATCATGCATAATTTCAAACGGTAGCAAACGAAAGGCATTAGCGAGACGATTCATCAAGTGAGATTCTTTGCAGCCAGGAATGTAATCTAGGCACAAAAAAAAAACCAAAAATGAACGTATATGTCGACGAAGGTCTAATTGCAGTAGAGAATATGTAAAGAACGTTAATTTAGTGGAGAATTGGAAATGTTCTTTTCTATTGTTCGAGCATAACGAGTAACTTGGTGAGCGCGTGATTAGAATAAGCGGATGATTTTGTGAAAAAGAGAACGAAATTCACAATCAACATTTCCAATGAGTACTTGGAAACGAGGCAGATGATAACGGAATTTGAATTACATTGTATGCTCAATTCTTTAAAAAATACTGCAATTCATGATTTCCAAAGATCATCGCACAAATAAATTTTTCATCAATGTTCAAAAGACAATTCTCGCATAGCCTGCGATTGCTTGTTGAAGAGTTTGAGAAGCGGATCCCGTTCAAGCCACACTATCTGAATCCAAACCTGACGAGAAAGTTTGAGAAGAACTTGCCGTTTCTGAAGGTGGAACGAAAGATCTGGGACGTTCAAGGCATCCTGAAGGACGACTTTTTCAAGCGCAAGTATGGCAGCATGAGTGTTGAAGAGAAGGAGAAGCTCGAGAGGAAGAACGAGAGCCGTAAGAAACAGCGCACTCATTTCAGAAACTTGGAGTTGGACAAGGCACAGAGAGAAAGGGCACAGAATGCTGCTGCACATCGAGCCAAAAGAGATACAAAGATCGAGTTCAAAGAAGAAAAATCTGTTTTGGAGTACGTCTATGGTACACATTCAGTCAAGTCCGTTCTTAAAGCAAACAAACGTGAATCCTACACAAAAATGTACGTCTATAATTGTAAAGACAAAGAGTTGATTCTGCTTGCCAGTTCGCGAGGTGTGACGGTCAAGTTTTGTGACCTGAATCAGTATTTGGATAAACTTACAAAGAATGGGGTCCACAATGGGGTTGTCTTGGAAACTCGACGTCTTGTTGTTCCAAGCATTAAGGCTTTGGGGGAAGCCACCGGATCAAAAACTTATAGCATGAAGGTTTCTAATGACCTAAACCACACAAACACATCGCACTCTGTTGTCCGCAAGGGCGGCAGGTACCCACTTGGAATTTACCTTGATCAGATCACAGACCCGCAGAACATGGGTAACATTATCCGGAGTGCGTATTTTTATGGTGCTGATTTCATCGTGGTGCCAACACAAAACACCGCCCGCTTGGGCTCGATTGCAAATAAGGCGTCTGCAGGCAGTTTGGATCTCTTTTCTATATATCAGGTCAATAACACGGTCGATTTTTTTGAAGCCTCTGCTAAAAATGGCTGGAGCATTGTTACCGCAGCTGCACCGCCAAACCACGATGATCCCTTAGATATGCATCTCAAGTCTCGTTTTGTTACTCCTTCAGAGCTTCCCAACATCATTGATCAGACTCCAGTGTTGTTAGTAATTGGAAGTGAGGGTATGGGTGTTCATTCTTCAATTAAGCTGCGTTCTGATTTTTTGGTGGCTATTGAGAAGTTGAGAGAGGGTGATGATTTGGTGGATTCGTTGAATGCGGCGGTTGCCACAGGGATACTTATTGGGAGGTGTGTTGAATATTGAACGAGTGAGATTTTTAAGTATCGAATAATCAAACGAGTGAGACGTGAAATGTAAATAGCAATTGCTACACCTTTTCACAATAGTGGTAAATTACTCACTTCGTCGATTCGATTCATGAAATACTGTATATATTACCTCTCAGCACATTAATTCATTCAATTTCATTTAAAAAACAATATGCTCAGTTATTCAGTTATTCCTTGTTCATTCACTCACTCACGCAAATAAGCTCGTCGTTGTTCGCTTGTTCGTTCTCGTTTGCACTCATCTCCTGCATGCAAACTCCTGTACATAACTTACACTATCAGATGCAACTAAAAATAATAGCAATATGACCCACTTATTCATCTTAGTACACGGACTCTGGGGTAACCCTGGCCAACTCGATTATGTCGAATCTCAAATCTTAAACTCGTTTCCAGGCGCAGCCATTTACAAAACAGGATCACATTCATCCTATCGGACTTATGATGGTATAGACATCAACGGAAAGCGGATTGCCGAGGAAATTCAACAAGAAACTGAAAGATTGGGAAACGTCTCGAAATTATCGATTGTGGGCTATTCATTCGGCGGGTTAATCTCCAGGTTCGCCATCGGAATTCTCGCCAGTGAACGCTACTTTGACAAGATCGAGCCTGTAAACTTTGTGACCCTTTGCACCCCCCATGTTGGGGTCATTAACCCATTGAAGGGTGTTTTAAGCAGAATAACAAACCTGTTTGCATCCTACTTTATTGGGAAAACAGGTAGCCAGTGTTTCTTAAAGGACGAGGTTCCCAACTGGAACAATGAACCCTTGTTGATGGTGATGGCCAATCCCCACTCAATCTTCTACAAGACCCTCGCCCGCTTCAAAAACCGACTGCTTTACGCAAACTCCATCAATGACAGAAGAACTTTCTGGTACACGGCTGCTATCTCCTCATCGGACCCTTTCCACTCCATGGTCAACAAGGACCCAGATACCTTGTCTGTGCACTACATAGACAACTATCCGAATGTTATTGATCTCTCCAAACCAATCAGCTTCACGGCCCGCTCTAAACCCAAGTCCTTTGTGGCGTCCGCGGTTTCTGCCTTGAAGTTTGTGTTGCTCGGCCCGTTGATGGGCACCTACTTTGTGTTTGTGAGTATTCTCGAGGGCATCCGCCATTCCCTGCGTGTTAGCCTGTTCTTGAGATCAACCTCTTTAGACCACCTCTACTTGCACGATCCTGAAGATACAAAGGAATCGATTGTGGAGGCTATTTATGACATTGCTAATAACGAGTTGGACTTGAACGACAAACAAAAATATATGATCAACAGTTTGAACAATCTTGGCTGGTCCAAATTCCCTGTTTTGATAACTCTTGCTGAAAATGCCCATGCTGCTTTGATTGTGCGGTTTCCGAATCCAAATTTCGAGGAGGGTAAACTGGCCATCAGGCACTTGGTCACTGAGACTTTAACTGATTGATGTTTTCATATATTGAATAGTTATACAGCACATAATAAGATGTAAATCCTACAGAATGTAGACTTGGATGTATGTCTTTGTCCTTGAAAAACAAACAACAACTCACTTGGTTTGTGAGTCTTGTCGATCGTAGTATATAAGTGATTGACTATAAAAATCAACAACTACTCACTTTGTGCATAGTTATGCTAAATCAACTCAACATAATTCGCTGGAAAAATACCCGTCTGACCATTAACCCTTCCAGTCCACCAATCATCTGAAGTGTCCGACTTCTGCAAAATGTCAATAACATCACCCTTCTTAAACGGCAAATCGCCGCCTTGTTGACCCTTAAAAGTGTACAAAGCAATGGCCTGGCTTGCATTCTGTTTTTGCAGAGCACCAAAGTTTGGCTTGGACGAAACAGGTCTTGAAGCTCCAGTCAAAGACGCCAGTCTCAATCTATTTGTGACCTGATCCACGGATGAATTACGTTGGTCAAATACCTCGTCTTCCCACGCAGACTTTCTAGGGCTGGCAATGTTACTACCCTTCGACCTAACGCTGTTAGCCCGTCTACGAGATGTGAAGTTATCTTCATCCGAGTACCCGTCCGAGTAATCATCCGAGTACCGTCTTCTGTTTTGGCGGGACGACGACTTGGGTCTACGGGAAAACTCAGACGCCGAGTCCGAAAAGTCATCGGGGATGTCATCGTAGAAATCACTGTCAAAATCATCTGGAACGTTATGGTTGAACACACGACTGTCCAATATTCTCATCAAGTAGTCTGTTTCGGGAGGAGCCTCCACTTTTCCAGCCAAAATATCCCTGGCTTTGACGTTTGGTCCGTAGAACTTTCTGTTGGCGTCACGACGCTCTATAATGGCCGAGCCTTCCAACGAAACACCCGCAAATAAACCTTTAGTCTTAGAGTAAGCAAACACAGCCGAAACGTTTTTCAAAGACGCTGTTCCAGCAGCTTCTGCGTTTCTTCCAACAGGCCCAGCAGCAACAGACACATTGGTACCTAATGTCACTGAGCCCAATTGAGAAAATGACTCGACCGCTGATGTTGTGTTCAACACAAACACAAAGTCTGTTAACTCAGCACCAATCTGTCCTCCAACACCTGCTCCAGCCGTGTTGATGGCACTCGGTGGTGACCAAGACCCGTCAGGCAACCGCGCAACAATCACACCGGACCCCGCACGACCCGAAAAAAGGAACCCTGCCTTGAGCACAGTAAGAATAGCAAACCCCTTTGCATTCTTCAACACCGAAGGTGGGATGATTTTGTCAGCACCAGCCAATTGGTTGGGCTTGATGAATGACGCAAGGATTTTTGCGGCTTTTCTAAACGTGTTAGCTGGCGTTGCTTAGTCGACAAGTACGTACTTTGATTCGCTTTTCAAGCTTCTAGGAATAGGATTGTTGATACCCATGGTGGTTTTTTATGGTAATCCGAAACCTTTTGTATTGCCCCTGCGATCACGTGGAGCTTATGTAAGTCGGTACTCGCGGATCTTATAACATCGTAAATGTAAATATAAGGTGTTAATGAAAGGGTTTATGATGAATAGTTGTAGATTGGTTGTAGTTTTTTTTTGCAGAATAAAAAGGTTGTAGAATGTTTGTAGAATGTTTGTAGAATGTTTGTAGAATGTTTGCAAGAAAGGTTGTGTACTGGTTGAATAATAAATTGTACGCAGTAAAGTTTTGCCTAGAAAATTGCCATACAGTCTATTAGTGTGATAACATACCAGTGAAACAATCTTAATCATTTTGAATAATCTGGCGAGTAATCGCTATAATCTAGTATGCTATGAAGAACTCCAATAAGAATTGGATTATAGTATTTGGTGAAGAATTCTAATAAAGAATTAGATAATTAGTGTAGTATCTAATGAAAAATTTGAAGTATAACCTAAAGTAATCTGAAAAATTTTTGATCCTTACTAAAGATGATCTGGTTGCATCACAAGTTAACTCCAATGATGAAACATAACAATTGAATCGCTCTCAAACTAATTCGCAATAGTGTCCATGCTGGACAATTAAATCCAACAATCTTGCTCGGTTAAAAACACAAAATCAACATACATCCTCGTCAAAGATGCATTTTGAACGGTTTTCACAATTGGTTTAGACATCTCGATCGGTTGTAGTGCATCAGATAGATTGTATATTCATTGGTTGTTATTGACTGTCATTGGCTGTCATTAACCGATATAAGCATGTAGAGTATATACATTTGGAAACGTTCGCAGTCACCCAATAGCCGATGATGAGATATTTCACCCAGAACTTAATCACACAAACTCCATTGCATCTTTAACATACCAAGTTCAAACATCTGTCCGAGATGATATAAAGAAAAGGGGAATCCATGGTAAAATAAGCATGAAGTTAACGGCGTTGGTCGCGATGGCAGGCTCCGCTGCCGGGCTCTTGGAAGTTTCCAAAGGAATTGTGTATGAGGGGACCACACCTATGATACAGGATGATATCTTAGTAGAATCAGAAGCCTATTTGGGATACTATAATAACGAACAGAACGATTTCTTCGGAGATATTACTATTAGCGAGAACTCGGCTGTTTATGTCTTGTCTGTTGATAATCAACCGTTAGAGGTATCCACCAAACAAAATAGTCAAGTGGTGAATTATGGTTACTTTGAAGCAGTGCTGTACTCCGAAACAACTCCATACTTTCAGATCTCTTCTGAAACTTACTACAACAAAGGTTATTCGAATTTTTGTGGCACTGGAGCGAAATTTGCAATTGATTCTGCCAACCTAACAAACGAGGGCTTGATTCTCTTTAACTCCTCCCAAAGAACCGGCTCACTGGTGGAGCTTGGGGATTCGGTAACCAATGATGGAACTATCTGCATTCTTGGCTCTACGTTTCGCCAAGATGCCTATATTCGTGGTTCTGGCTGTTTAAGTATCGGTGCGCACTCCACTTTGTGCATTGCAAACTCGTCCCAAGAGCTTTCCGATGATCAAACGATTCATTTGGATGGTTCAGACGCTGCTATCTATGTCGAGGCGCGGTCGACTAACACCTTGAAGGTGTCTGGGTTTGGAAATGGGAATATTATTGGTTTGGATCAAAAACTCACGGCTGGTGCGAATCTGACGTCTTATGATACTTTAAGAGGTATTTTGACTTTAAGGACTGGTTTAAGACTGCATAGATTTGAAATTGGGTTGGGTTATAATCCTTCTCTTTTTAAAATTGTTGATGGGAATTATGGTTTTCCTTATCCAGTGGTTACAAATGGTGGTGTGACTTATTTGGGTGACAGTGGGGAAAGACTGGGGATTTGTCAGGCATGTGTAATTCCTTCAAGAAACGAGAGAAATTCAATGTCTAGTACTTCGGTTTCTTCTACTAGTGCTTCTTCTACTTCTGTTGCTTCAGTTTCTCCTTCTACTATTACTTCTGTTGCTTCAGTTTCTCCTTCTACTATTACTTCTGTTTCGTCTGTTATTACCTCTTCAACTTTTCTTGTTTCTACTTCTACTTCTTTTATTTCGTCTTGTCAGTTTTCTTCCACTTCTTCCATTTCATCGACAATTTCCACTACTTCCATCTCTACTTCTTCTTCCTCTGCATCACAATTTCCTACAATCACCCCAACTCAAACAACACCACCTACATTTATCATACACATGCCAAACTCCAACCTGTCAAGCAACTTGAAAAGTCCTCTTTGGTCTCTTTGGTTACTCCTACTTATATTTTGTAATACATAATAAAGTACTCACGTGCATGATTAATTGAAAATTTTTAAACAGATCCATCATGGACAAACAAACCCTCTTGGACGCCCTCTCCGGGACGTTGGATGCTAATCAGCAAGTGCGTAAGCACAGTGAAGACCAGTTGCGTTTGTTCGAACAACAGCCTGGGTTCACAGCATACCTACTTGATCTTATTCTTGAATCGGATGTATCATTGGGAATCCAAATCTCGGCAGCCATTTTATTCAAAAACAGAGTCAATAACTACTGGGTTGTTCCGGAGTACAAGACCGTCAACGAATTATACATTAGAGATATTGAAAAACCTCAGATCAAGGAAAAGTTGGTTCAAACTCTTTTGCAAACCTACAAACAAAGTAGACTCCGCTCTCAATTAAGTGATGCGATTTATAACATCTTGAATAATGATAAATGGGATGAGTTGGTAGATATCTCCAAGCAGTTGTTGCTGAATGGTGACATCGACCACACGTACACAGCATTGGTTCTTTTGCAAAAATACACTCTCAACTACCGTTGGCCAATTGATGAAAAGTCTGGAAACCCAGTGTTGGAGTCGGTTGCTTCGGAGATCTTCCCGATCTTGGAACCTTTGTTTTCCAAGTTGATTGAGGGTGAAAGTGCTAACAACGATGAGTTATCATACTTGATCTTGAAGATTTTTAAATATTCAACTTTTGGATACCTTCCACTGTACTTGCAAGACCTGGCCAAGTTGGGCCAATGGTGTCACATGCATTTGCTTTTGATCCAGAAACCGCTTCCACCGTCTGTGTTGAGTGAAGAAGATGTTGAACAGCGTAGTAAGATGCCTCGTATTAAGGCTGTCAAGTGGTGTTTTGGTAACATGGCCCGTCTTTTGAAACGTCATGGAGGTGGTCATGCCACCAAGAAGGAAAACCGTCTGTCCCAATTTGCACAAAACTTCTTGGGTAACTTTGTTCCGCAAATCTTGGAGACTTACTGGAAAATTATCGAGCAATGGTCCACCAACCAATCGTGGTTGAGTGAAGCCAGTTTGTTCCACATGATTTCCTTCTTTGAGTTGTTGATTGACACTCCTCAATGGTCGTTAATCCAAGATAAGTTGGATGCTATCTTGAAGTACGTGATCATGCCCACCTTGGTGGCCACTCCACAAACCATTGAGCTCTATGAAGACGAATCCGAGGAATATGTCCGTAGATTCTTTGACATCAGCCGTGAGGTGGCTGGTGCAGACACCGCTTCCATCAACTTTGTCTACAAAGTTGCTGCAAACAAATTTTCATCTACTTCTAGCGTATTGTTGGGTCTCTTGAACGAAGTGTTTACGGAAAGAGCACAGAACCGTTCCGACGTACAACTGGCCATGAAGGCCGAAGGTGCACTCCGTGTCTTATCTTCTATCTCTTACAAGCTCTCCCACAAGAGCTCTCCAGTTGCTGGCCAAGTTGACCAGTTATTGCTGCATTACGTATATCCCGAGTTGCTTGAGGAAACCAGTCTGAAGTTCCCATGGCTTACTGCCCGTGCCTGTGATACCCTTGCTGTGGTTCCTTGTAAGTACAATGACGAGGAAGTGTTGAACAACATTTTCCAAGCTGTCACAGCTTGTTTTTCTATGCAATCCCAATTCCCAGTGCAATTGACTGCTGTGCAAGCTTTGTGTGCTTTGATTGAAGAAGATATCATCGCTGACCGTATTGCTGACCAAGTACCTCAACTCATGGGTTTCCTCTTGGAATGGTCCAAGACTTACGAAAGTGATTCTCTCACCATTATTATGGAAACCTTTGTTGAAAAGTTCGCCAAAAACTTGGAGCCATATGCTGCGCAATTGTCTTCCTCGCTTGCCGAACAGTTTGTTGCGTTGGCACAGGAAATCTTGGAGGCTGGAGAAAACGTCAATGCTGATAAGGAATATAAAGGTGCTGGTATCATCAACACTTTGACCACTTTGGTCATGGCCATGACTTCTTCCCCTCAAGTTATTGTGTCCTTAGAAGCAACCGTTCTGGATATGCTTAGAATTATTCTCGAGAATGCTATGATCTCATTCTTAACTGAAGCCATGGAGTTATTGGAGTGTATTTTGTTTGCCACACGCAAGGTATCACCAACCATCTGGAACCTTTTTCAAGTTTGTACTGAATCTTTTGAAACCTATGCTTTTGAATACTTGAGCAGCTTCCAACCATTCTTTGAGCTGGTGATCAACTACGGGTTTGTGGAATGCAACATGGACTCTCCACAAGTGCAAAACTTTTTAAAGGTTTGCTTTGAAGTTTTGAAATCCGACTCTTTTGACCCAATGTTTGCCGATGCCACCTTTCAAATGATCGAGTTGACTCTTTTGGCTCTTAATGGTCGAATCTCGGGTGATTTCATCGGCCAATTGTTGGCTGAAATCTATGAAATTTTCAACTTACTTGAACTGCAAAACGCTTTTGATGGTTACATGTTACACCATTTGTCTGTTCTTAAGGTATTCTTTGCTGCCATGTATGTAGAACCTTCCGTTACCATGAAAGTTTTACATGAGAAGCAATTTATCGCTTCTTTCTACAAATTATGGTTGAAGCACAGTGAATCTTTCCAAAGTGTCTACGGTTGTAAGTTGCAGATCTTGGCAAGCAATGCTTTGCTTAACTCCCCAGCTGCTCAATTGATTCCAGAAGATCTCATCAGCGAGACTGTTGATCTTTTGATGCTGAATATCACTGCCTTGCCAAGTGCTATTAACAAGAAGAAGGAACTTCTTGAAAAGGACCAGTCAGCTAGACAACAAGCTGTTTTGGATGCAAATGACGAGGATAATGATGATGAGTATGAGTTTGATGATGAGGATGATATTGATGAGGCTGAATTGGAATCTTATGTTACTCCTATTGATGAAACAAATGTATTTCAAGTTTTCAGCGATTCTATTGTTGCTATGCAACAACAAGATCCTGCAAGATATCAAGGGTTATTTGGCGGTATTGATCAACATCAAAAGGATTTGGTTGATCAGTTGATAAGAATTACCCAGAAGAGTTAATTATCTATATTAGTGCTGTAAATATGCAACAGCAAAGTAATCGAAACCGAATTAATGCTAATGTGTAGCCAAATAATTAATCAATTATCTATCAATAAAATATATTTCTTTCTAATCACTGTCAGCACCTTAACTCCCAAAGGGCTCAAATCACGTAAAGTTCTTAACCTTTTAAGGAGCATTTTTGTTGGTTCTTGGGATTCATCCAATCTTATGAACAGTTGTTTCATAACTTACATTTCTGTGATTTGATATTTAAAGTTCATTTACAGTTACACCATAGCCTACATCTTTAGGGGTGATCTATTCTACTTTCATGAAAAGGTATTATTTTCTATTGTACATCTCATGACAACCTATTCAACAGTATTACCATTCAACAGTTCTACCATTCAACAGTTTTATTCAACAGTTTTATTCAACAGCTTTACCATTCAACAGTTTTACTATGCAACAGCTTTACCAATCTACATTTATATCAACTCAATATACCTCATTGATACAGCATTATTAAACAAGAATTAATATTAATACTTAGTATGGGCAGGTGGAGGACCATCTGGAGGACCATAATTTCCTGGAGGACCATAATTTCCTGGAGGACCATAATTTCCCGGAGGACCATAATTTCCCGGAGGTGGACCAGGTGGTGGACCAGGAGGAGGAGCAGCATAATTCTGTTGGTTGTTTTGTTCCTTGTAATAAGCATTATTGCCAGTCACAACATTATTTCTCTTTCTCCTTCTAATAAAAAACAATGTCGCCAAAAGTACAATGAAGAAAACAGCAACAAGGGCAATCAAACCAAAAAGACCAGTTCTCCGACGTCTGTGTTGAGGCTGGTAGTAATATCTCTTAATAAGACCCATTTTGTACAAGAAAAAAACCAGGCGAATGATGGTTTTTATATGACCGCGTATTAATGAAATTTCTTGTTGTATCCTGCATGACTATTGTAGTTGCTATTGTGTCAATAATGACGAACTGCGTGGTGGTATTGTCGATAAGGTGCTGGGATAAAGGCCACAATGGATTTTAGAATGCAATTGTTGAGTTAAATCCTTTAGACGTGGAATATTGAGAATGACAGAAATTACAGAACGAGGCGCAGAATAATGACGGGGTGTGTAGAAAGTTGTACAGGTAGCGCAGGTACCATTGTGACGAAGCATCTTGTGGTGGTAGCGCAGATATGCAGGGTACGGAGACGTGAAGATGGTGTCGCTGCGAAATATGGAAATCGATCGCTGGTAGCGCTCGGAAAACGGAACGGTGGTAGCGCCAAGTACGGTGCTCGGAACTACAGTTGACAGTGATTGATAACGGAAAGTCGGTAGCGCAGGATATAGAACGGCAACAACGCTGGCATGGCAGGTGAAAAGAAATCATGGTAGCGTTCTGGAAGCTTAAACCGTAATATTGTGGGAGCCAGGCATCAAAGCAAGTAACTCCCAACGACTTGTATAATGGTTTGATATGGATCACTAAGCAAGCAAGCTATCTGCTGATCTGGAGACCCACAAGAACATATGTGACAAAAAGGCGAACGTGATTTGTGGTGTATATAAAGCGGTGCGTTTCCCCGTAAATATTATCATGGATTACACATTTCACAGGACTGTGGACAGAGCTGAAGTCCGTGAAGCCGTCAGCGTTGCGCTTGGAGAATGGAAAGGAAACTTCACCGAAGATCAGTTTGTAACCTTCCACACTGAACAATTTCTCAGGTGGACCACCAGCAGATATACTCTGTGCTTTTCAATCAAAAACAAGGAAGGAAAGGTTGTCTGTGTGACCAACGTTGCGGACATGGGATGTGACTTTTCCACCTCGTCCACTGAAGGACGTGCGTTTTTAATATTCTTTGTGTACACCAAAGAAGAGTATCGAAAGCAAGGTTTGGCAGAAAAGTTGATCAAGTACGCTATTGAGGAAACAGAAAAGAAGTTGGTGGAGGACGAACACAAGCTGCGTGAGGAATTGGAAAATTCGCACATTTGGGCGCTTTACTCGGGTGTGGGAGAATACTACAAGCGGTTTGGCTTCCAGAGTTTCGACTACCCCGTCTACAAGCTTCCCTTGGAGTCTTTTTCCGAATCACAAGCTTACATCTTGGACCAATGTAAACCCGAAGACATGAAGATCATCAACCTGGTTTTCGAAGCCAAGCACAATGAGCACGTTGCGTTGGTCCACTCCGGCCATGGTCCCAAAAAAATGGTGTACACTGCAACCCATGAGCTTGTGGACTTGTATTGGACCTATGAAATCGAGCCCGCTGCCATTGTGGGCGGTACTCCTGAGCAGCTTGCCAACACCTATCTCCGTGGTGCCGCCGTGCGTGACGAGCAAGGTCTCATGCACGTCGCAATCTGGACCTCCATGGGTTCCCTTTTCGTGCGTTGGTTCCATACCCTCCAGTATTCAGGTGACTTGCCTATTCCAGTCTCCTCCAACCCAATGAGATCTTTACTTGATGCTGCTGCTGCTATTGCTAAAAAAAAGTCGCCTTCTGCAAAGTTCATTAAGTTCTGTGAGCCTGACTTGCCTGCTTCAGTAGTCCAAGCTACAATCAAAGATCTTGGACTTAATTCTGATGACTTGGTAGTTGAAATTCCTTTAGGTATTCCAATGGTCAGGCAGTTCAATTCTTATGATCCTGTGTTTGAATTGGAGTGGGTTGGAAAGTGATGGTTGCAGATTGAAGTTTTCTTTACAATGATTTATGACTAGAATGTTCTATGTAGATCTATGCCGTTACTAGAAAATTTGTATAGAAGAAGCATATACTAGAATATTACTGTATCATGTGGATCTTCAGATGTTCAATAGGGGTATGATATAATTGATCAGTAGCTCACGTTTATTCATACCCCAGACCTTACTTGAAGATTTGACTCCGTTCAACAATAACTCATGTTAAATTAGCATCTTTAAGGCACGTTTCTCCTTTTAAATAAAATTTTCCAAAGCGATTACTATGTACAGTAATCACAGTCCTATATCATAATTATATGTGAATACTATTGATTATAACTTAAATCAGTATTACTTTCGCTTAGCTCAAGTGGTGATCAAGTGATCGAAATTTTCAAAAAAAAAACCATGTCTGTTAACAACCAAGACATTGCTCTCTCTATCATCGATTTCCTCAAGAAAGCCGTCTCCAGCAAGGAGATTGCCGAGGAATATGCCGAATCCATGGACGTTGCCATCGACTGTATTGCCGATGCTTTTGAAGTCGACAAAGATGATGCTGTCAGCACCAAATTTGGAGGCAAAAGCTTGGAAGCCGTCATCAAGGCTGGTTTGATCGGCAAACCAGCAGAAGCTGCTGAGCTCGATGCTGACACTAAGGGAAAGGCCGATGCCCTCAAGGCTGAAGGTAACAAGGCCATGGCTGCTCGTAACTTTGAAGAGGCGGTGGCCAAATACACCGACGCCATCGCTTTGGATTCGCAAAACGTGGTCTATTACTCCAACAGAGCTGCCGCGTACTCTTCATGGTCCAAGCACGAATCTGCAGTGAAGGATGCTGAAGCTGCCATTGAGATCGACCCATCCTTCTCCAAGTCGTACTCCAGATTGGGGTTGGCCAAGTATGCCTTGGGTGATGCCAAGGCTGCTATGGATGCCTACAAGAGAGGTTTGGATGCTGAAGGGGACAAGAAGTCCGATGCCATGACCAAGGGCTACGAGACCGCCAAGCGCAGAGTTGAGGAAGACTTGGAAAAGAGTATCACCACTGAGAAGAGTGTTTCTGAACCTGCTGCGGCTCCTGCTGCTGGTGCTGCTGGTGCTGCTGGTGCCGGAGGCATGCCTGACTTTAGTTCCATGTTTGGTGGAGGAGGTATGCCAAACATTGCTGAGATGATGAACAACCCCCAAATTATGCAAGCTGCTCAAGAGATGATGTCCAACCCTGCTGCTTTGCAAGGTTTGATGAGCAACCCTGCTGTTCGTCAAATGGCTGAAAACATGGGATTGGGTGGTGAAAATGGTCCTGATTTGTCGAATATTATGAATAATCCTATGTTTAATCAGTTTATGGGGGGAAGAGGAAATTAAGTGACAACAAACAAACAAATGAACAATGTGAGTTTGTTGTACGTCAGTTGTGTTTAGTAATAAATATTTAAGGGTATTTAAGAGTATCTGAGAGTAATCGTTGAAATGAGTCTTCTAGTTTGATTTCTGAATCTTTAAAATATTTGTGAATATTTAATCTACTGAATCTTTAATCATCTTTAAAAACCTTGAACATAACCCACAGCAAATCACAAATTAAACAATACATAACGATAATAACGATGACATTAACAGTCGTTTAACTAAAAACTACCAACAATAAACACTATGCCATAAATACGCTATACTAACATCACAAAACTAAATGCACTATAATCACTAAAAACAGTCAACACTAAACACCCATTAACTATCACTAAAACTCAAAATCAATAAATAAAGTAACAGTCTTATCACAACTGACATTATATACATAGTAAGCTCCCATATACAGCTCCCTCTTATTCCGGAACCTCCTTAGCAATTCTGGTTATGAATAGTCATCTCATTTTTCTGGTATATAAACAGGCCAAAATCCCAATTTTCACAAACCAAACATGAGTGAGTACTCCAGTGGAGGATCAACAGAAGACTTGTCGTTGCCCAAGGCAACGGTACAGAAGATTATAGGGGAGATACTTCCCAAAGACATAGCGATATCTAAGGAGGCGAGAGATGCGGTGACGGAATGCAGTGTTGAGTTTATTATGATGCTTTCCACACAATCGAACGACATAGCAGAGAAGGAGGCCAAAAAGACGATAGCGAGCGACCACGTGGTCAAGGCGCTTGAGGAATTGGACTTCCAGAACTATCTTGAGATTATCAACAAGGTTCTTGATGAACACAAAGAGTTGCTTAAGGGAAAAGAGAAGAAAAACAACAAGTTCCAGAACCTGGGTTTGACAGAGGAGGAACTCTTGAAACAACAGGAGGAGTTGTTTAAGAAGCTGCGCGAGAGATTGAGCAGTACGGTTAAATCGGAATGATTTCATATATTGCATTATCCTAACACTAATTCGTATACTATTACCAATATATTTATAGCGATGAGCGGCACTCGTAATAACGTTCTGACAGCACTGATTAAGTTTATAAGCTTGGTTTTGACTGAGCTTTCATCGGGAGTTTGGTATTGGTATTGTGAGTTGAATCCGTTATTTTTGCTGGATCCCCATCCAATTCTGTTGAGGAATCTGTCTTCGCTAAGGACCGCAATCCCGTTGACTGTTAAGAGGATAACGTAGAAGAGAGTTCCTAATCCGAACATGTGTTTTTTTGTTTTACATCCAGCGAAAAACATAGAACGTCGAGCGCGCATCCAGCGTAGCGAGAGGTGGTGAGATTACAGCGAAGACATCCAGCGGAGAAAAATCATCCAGGGAGATAAATCATCCAAGGAGAAAAATCATCCAGCGTAGGAAATCCAGCGAGGAAATCCAGCGTAGGAAAATCATCCAGCGTAGGAAATCCAGCGCAGAAAAATCATCCAGCGCAGGAAATCCAGTGCAGCAAAACACATTCAGGAAGAAGAACCTTGAGTAGAATCTAGCATAAAATATACCCCTTGCGCAGTCATATCATGTAGTACCATTAAAACAAATTGAAACATTGAAAGACTAGTAATTCTCATGAGATCATAATGTTCCCTTGAAATCACAAAATATTAGTTCACTGTTCGAAATGTGATATGATTTCTTATATACTGCTTCCTAATGACTTGTTAATATATTCTATCATCTCTAATGATAAGATTTATCATCCATCTCTATTTTCTAGTATTACTTCACTTCTTGGACTAGAAACAATCTCGTATGTATAATAGTAACGCCACAACAGATATAGCAATTCTTCCTCTATTGTCAATTATTTGTTCTTTGCAATTCAAACACCACCTACTTCGTTCGCGATGTTCGTGATATTCGCGATGTTCGTGATATTCGTGGTGTTCGTGATATTCGTGGTGTAAAAACAAATCAACATGGACAAAACCAAAGGAAGAAAGAAAGACAACATCGAACTACTCCTAGGAAGTTCGCAACTCTTCTTGGAAAACGGATTATCCCAACTCCGATACCTCATTCTAGTAGAAGGACTTTCGATCCCCCAAGGATACGAAACATGTCCATATCGAATGCACGTCTGGAGTGTGCTTGGCCGTGTGCCCACCTTTTCCACACAACAATACCTTGATCTCGTGGCACAGACGCCAGCAAACCTCAAACAGGAACTCTACAACAAGATCAAGAACGATACGTTCCGGACGTTGATGCATGACACGCAGTTCCACTCCAAGGTCAGCGAAGACACCTTGATCCGGGTGCTTTCGGCGATTGCATTGACTACAGACAATAAGGTTGGGTACGTTCAGGGCCTAAATGTGCTTTTGGCACCAGTGGCTTACACCTGTGCCAAGAGTGAGCCGCAAGCGTTCGCGCTTCTTCATAATCTAGTCACCAAACACATTCCTTTGTATATCACACCCAACTTGGACGGAGTACACACGGGATTGAGTCTTGTGGATGTAGTATTGAGGATTATTGATCCTATTCTCAGTGACTATCTCGAGCTGAAGTTTCTCAAGGCAGAGATCTACGCTTTTCCAAGCGTGCTTACGCTTTGTGCGTGTACACCACCTCTTCAGTCAGTGTTGAAGTTATGGGACATTCTTTTTGCATACGGGTTTCACATGAGCATACTTTTTGTGGTTGCCCAGCTTATTATGCACCGGTCACAGCTTTTGGAGCTGCAGCAGCCGATGAAATTGCTTAGGAACTTTCCAACTTTGGAGGAGAATGAGATTATTAAGCTTAGCTTGAGTTTTATTCCGGAGTTGCCTAAGGATTTGTATGGTTTGATTGTGAGACATGGGTATGATAGGGATGTTCCGGGGCAATTGAAGGAATATCAAAAGCGTGGTTAGTTCAGAGCGTTCCTCGTTACTTGGTTACTTTTGGGCGTTACTTCACGGGCGTAGTGAGTTAGCCAACTCAAACAAACATACACACAACTCTCTACGCAACTACACCATTCAATCATCTCACTATTGTTATCAAATAAATAGTATTGAATGATTATAAGTTATTGGAATACTCATACAATTTGATTTAGCCTATAGAAAACAAATGAATTTGGTCAGCACAGAATATCATCACTGATCCGAAAATACATTCAATAACGAAATGATGCGATAACCAATGATGCGATAACCAAATGATGCGATAACCAAATAAATGATAAACATTCTTATTACTCGATTTTACACTTTACATTGTACCACTTCATCACCATTCATTAATCTTTAATTTACATGTATTTGCAGTATGACCATATTAAACATTTAACGAATAAGATGGTTCATAATGTTGGTGCTTTTACCAATCACGCGCTTGTCTCACAGCCACACAACAAAACAGACTGCTTACAACTCAAATAGTTCAGAATTGTGTTGCAGAGTTGCAACTTCAACTGCTTACAACTAAAAGAGTTCAGAATTGTGTTGCGTTGCAACCTCACAAACTGCTTACAACCCGCATTTATCTTGCAGTCAAGCAACCTCACAAACTACTTACAACCTGCATTTGTCTTGCAGTCAAGCAACCTCAAATCTCACTCACCTCGTTCGTTCCTTCGTTTGTTAGAATATTCCATTCCTATAATCATCAACATCAAAGAACCCACACAAAACAGTGCGATCATTATACTCCCGACCCGCCAAAGCAAGAATCGCCTTAAACGCAATGGAATCATTCTCAAACTCAACAAAAACCTTACCCAAGCCCGGTTGCGAAAACTGGGCCAAACCTGGCGTATAATCATTAGCAGGTCTTGGTATCTTCAAAGATTTTACCGGGCTGATCTTCTCCACTTCAGTTTTAATATCATTATAAATAAAACGAAACGACTCGTCATCCACCAAATCCTTTGCAGTTACCAAGTTAAGAAGTTGGATCACACACAGCTTGGGGTGCTGCGAGACACCCTCATTGCGGACAAGTTTCTTCAAGGAGGAGAAGTCAATGGCGGGTTGTTGGATACTAGTGATGCCTGGCTTGAAGCACGCATACCCTACGGAGTCGACGCCGTCGACAACGCGCACCGCCGCAAGGTCCTCGGTGTCAAGCTCCACAAACGCCACGCCTAACGACGTCTTGGTACCGATTTCACGGAGCAACTGGAACGCACGCACACGAGCCACCGCACCCAACCGCTCCACAAGCTGCGTCTCTGTTACGGCCGGCAGCACACGCAAGAAGATCTTGTGTGGACCCTCGCGCACGGTGTCTGCGGGGTGTTCGCGCTCGTCTTCCTTCTCTTGTGCATGTACAACGTACTCGTTGGGCCGCTCGAGCGCCACCTTCACCGATGCACTCTCACCCGTATACTCGTCTGCGCGCACCTTTTCAAAGTCGAGCGCGGTGCCATCGAACATGGAGTAGATGATCGTCGCGCACACGCTGTTTTTAAACTCGATGATCAACGTCGAGTCATCCTTGGTCTTGCGCTTGGACTCAATGTTATGTACGCCCGTTTCCGCCACGTCTATGCTTCTCAACACATCGTTAAACAACGCAGCCACCTTCAAGTGGTTCACCACACCATAGTCCACGTTCCGCACAACCAACACCCGTGCATTTCTACTGTCCACAGGGTCGATCTTCGATGCCTCATTCAAAATATCATTAGCATTCGTAAGCCTGTCCTTGACCGCCCCCTCAAGTTTCGTAAAGTCAATCGGTCTAGGAAACCCAGGAAGTGGAAACAACCCAGAAAGCTTTGCTCTCTGTGCACTGACGTTCTCAAACCCTTTGGGCTTGACCCCCCACCGAGAATCTACAATCTCCACCTCCTGCAACACTGGGCTATTGGCGAGATGAGCAAGCCGTTTTTCGATTCTAGCCAATGCGTCTTCTCTACTTTCCACTGGTTTTTCTTCTTTGTGTACTCTTCTGTTATCTCGTGGTCTTCGGTCGTTTCTTCTTCCTTTATATTTTCCGTAATCATCGTAATCATGTCTGTTTCCATGTCCATGGTTCCCATAAAAGGTATTACTATGATTTCCCTGGTTACCATAATTTCCATAATTTCCTTGATTACCATAGTTTCCCTGGTTTCCATAGTTTCCTTGATTACCGTAGTTTCCCTTGTTTCCATAGTTTCCCTGATTACCATAGCTTCCCTGATTATAGCTTTGATTTCCATTTCCACCTTGATTATAACTATTTCCATAATTGCCATTGTGGCCACTTGCATAACTTCCGTTATAACCACTCCCATTATTATATGAACTTTTTGAGTAACCATTCGACTCTTGATTTCCATAATTTCCACCATTTCCACCGTTTCCACCGTTTCCACCGTTACCATTTCCACCGTTACTATTTCCACCATAACTATTTGAAAAATTACTATTATAGTTACTTCCATAACTATCACTTATGGATGTGTAGTTTGCATATTTGGACCCATAATTCGACTGTTCTTTAGCATGGGGCCTTTCGTTGGTATGAGATCGAGTGTCGTACTTGCTGTAGCGATCCCTTCTGGGGGACCTGTCCTGGCGGTCTTCGCGGGGGGCCTCTACCCGTTCTCTTCCACGGTCCCTTAAGCTGTAACCATCTGTGTTTCGTCTTCCGTCGTCGCGTCCGTCTCGACGTTTGTTTCCGTATGGATTAGATGACATGAAAATTTACTTGAGATGAGAAAAACATATCCATGAACAATCCATGAACATCCATGAAAAATCCATGAAAAATCCATGAACATCCATGAACGAAGTGAGTGGTTTACGTAGTTATTACCTTTTGTTATTTTGAATGCTTACGAGTTTATTAATAATTGGTCTTAGTTTTGGTTTAACCATCCGTGGTACAGCCAAATGGATATCCATTTACATTTTACCTGAATCTATATCATACATAGATTGATGTAGTGATTGTGTCAACTAAGCAATATATATATTCAGACTTTATCTCGTTAAAACATTCACTGAACACTTCGGTCTCTATTCTCATTCATCATTTAATCATAAACCATCACATATGCTACTTCCAACCCAGAATGAAAACTTATGGAACCACTACTCTTAGTATATTTTTTAATCCACTACAAGCGATCTTAAAAAACTCACTACAAGCGATCTTATAAAACTCACTACAAATGATCTTAAAAAACTCACTATAAACGATCTTAAACTCACTACAAACCATCTTAAACTCACTACAAACGATCTTAAACTCACTACAAACGATCTTAAACTCACTACAAACGATCTTAAACTCACTACAAACGATCTTAAACTCACTACAAACGATCTTAAACTCACTACAAACGATCTTAAACTCACTACAAACGATCTTAAACTCACTACAAACGATCTTAAACTCACTACAAACGATCTTAGTTAATTGTATAAAACTCACACACTACTCACTTCGTTCGTAGTGAGTGGCAATTATCATTTCTCATTCATTATCTATCTACAACTCATCATGTTCAACGTCAACGTCAACCTCCTCATGAACCTCTACAGGATCTTCTTCCTCAATAATAACCTCCTCTTCGGCTTCCTCCGCCTTCTTTTTCTTCTCTTCGTCCTTTTTCTTCTGTCTAGCAGCCTTTTGATCTTGTCTTCTCAACAAAGTCTTAAACTTATCCTCCAACAAAGTAACTCTTTGGTAATGTTGATCGTCAAGAGTGGGAAGAGCGTCCATAAGTTGCAGGATAATACCGGCATGAAGATTGTTTAGTTCGTACAAATCCAATTTTTCAAGTTCACCAAAAGCAAGTTCACTCATTTGAGAGTATTCAGTCACCTTTTCCAAAGAGTCTGTGAATTGGGTCAAGAGCAGATCAATGATACTAGCGGCATGAACACCGGTCTTGATGAACTTCTCCTTGATCCGTTGGTTTTCACGGTCAAAGTCAAAGTTCTTTTCCTCAAACTTCAAACGGAGTTCGTTAGTTTCTTCACCCAACTTGATCAAGTTTTCTTGGATCAAAGATCTGATTTCTACTCCTTGCTCAAGGAAAAAGCTGAATGCTTGTTGGGTAAGGTTCATTTCAGACATATCCTGGATCTTAACCAAGTGGGTTTTTTTATCAAGTAACAGGTCAACCTTCAACTTGATATCGGCCAAAGAAGCGCTGTCGCTTTCAAACTCCAACCATTCAATGGCTTCGGAGATGAACGACAAGTAATCATCCAAATCGTTGAGCTCCTTGGTCAAGTCGGTCTCGTGAGTTTCAATGAACGCACGCAAATCGTAGCACGCAGCCTCCAAGAGGTTTCTGTGCTTGTCGACCTGAATACGCTCGTGGTCCTGTTCATCAAGGTACTTCAACTTGGCTGCGAGACCCTTCTTGGTGGCCTTCAGCAACGGCTGGAGCTCGAGGTAGTCTGGTGCAACCAATGGAATGTTCACGGTGGTGATCACAGGCTTGGCGGTGGCCGTACCATTCAGCTCGGTGCCGTTCACGGGTGTATCCTTCTTTAACAACTTGTCGAAAAAACCCTTTTCTTCCTTTGGACACTCGACACTCACCAGACCCAACTCCACCAACTTATTGTGGTTCAAGGTGAACGTGGCAACCACGCTCTTGGTGGTACACTTTAACTTGTCTGCACTCTTCTTCAACCCGGTGAATGAAAATGACTGCACTGGGGTGCCGTTCTCCAACAACGTAAGATCTAAAGTTTTGTTGACTTCTCCAAGGTTGAATTTCTTGGTTTCACCAACAACAGTGAGTCTGTCGAAGATGACTTCAGCGTGGGATCCAGAAGTGAAAGAATACCTGTTGAATGTCTTGTCGATAACTCTGATATCGGTCTTCTTGGGGAACTTTGTCATCAATTGTAATCCACGCACAGTTGCACCCAACGCACAACTTTCATCTGTGTTGATGGACTTCAGAATCCGCAGCTCGCCAACCAACCCAACCAACTGTTTCTGCACAAATGGAACTCTGGTCGAGCCACCGTTGAGAACCAACGAGTCAAGCTTGTCCAAAGAAATCACGCCTTCAAGTGCTTCCTCAAGTGGCTGTTTAACATCCACCTCCAACAATCCCTCAAACTCTTCTCTGCTCACCACTGTCTTGAAATTGGCATCGTCATACAACGACTCCAAAGAAACATGATAATCGTTGTTTGTCGATAAAATCAACTTGGCCTTCTCCGCGCTTTCCCAGAGTTTAGCTTGTAACTTTGCACTGACATTGCGGAAACCAAACTGTGCTTCAAACTTGTCCAAGATAATATTGTAAATGGTGTTGGTGAAATACTTGCCACCAACACTACTCGATCCATAGTTTTCCATCTCCAATACAATCAGCCCGTTGGCAAATGGAGTGAAACTAAAGAGGGTTGCACGTGTGGATCCTGTACCAACATCGTATATCACATGGTATTGTTTAACATCATTATAATCTCCAGCTTCAAACTTCTTATTAGACAAAAAGTTGAGCGCAGCAGCAGTTCCTTCATCCACCAAACCCAATACGTTAGAGAATCCCGCCAATGCCAACGCATCCAAGTATGCCTGCTTGCTCTTGTATGAAGCGTACGGAGGAACTGCGACAACCACGTCGTCCACACGGGCCACAGAAGCGTCGGTCGCCTGCAAGCGCACTTCTGCGAGCGCACGTTGCTGGAGAACACCCAACTTCATCGCGAGAATCTCCTCCACCAGGAACTGGTATGATTGGTTTTTGAATCCCAAGTCAAACTTGATTGCACCCGATCTTTCATCATCTTCGATCAACTTGACACCAAGATGGTCCAAGACGTACTTTTGGCTTTCTTCTGAGTCCATGGCGGCTCCAATCAATGGTTTCAAGTCTAATACACAGGACTGGGGGAACCTTGTGCAAAGTGAGCCTGTTTGTGAGCCGTACACACGTTCCAAGCTGCTACCCAAAGCCCGGATCGAAATACCTGAGAGGTCTTTTCTTTTGCCTTCGTCCGTTAAAACCATTTCGAACTGGATGGAGGGGGCTAAGAGTACTGCTTTAGTGAACTGATGACCGTAGTCGATTCCAAGAATCGCTGCAAGTGCGTTGGTGGCCAACGCAACGAGTAGGATAAGTTTCATGGTTTTTTTTGACACGTTGATTTTTCAAAAACTTAACTTTAAGTTCCACTAACGAACAAAACGAACAAAACAAACGAACGAAGTGAGTTTGTGAGTGAGTTTGTGAGTGAGTTTGTGAGTGAGTTGTTCGGTGAGACGAGTTGAGTTTAAATTAGCGAGTTCTACTGTTTGTCTTTATGAGACTGCACTGTAATTAGATTTTGATATGATAGAAAAGTGATATATTACTGTACCAACGATTTAACTTGATAATATTGCTTTATATCAGTGAATGTATTCTGGCTAATTTTATTCGCCATCTAAGCGTTAACGTAAATTAAAAATAAAAGACTTAAGATAATAAAAGATAATATACGAGTGGAAATTTGATTGGAGTCATGAAACGAAATGAAAGATGAGTAAAGAAATGAAAGTAAAGATGATTAAAGAAATAAATGAAAGATGATTAAAGAAATACATGAAAGATGACTGAAGAAATTAAATGAAGACGAAATTGATCAAAAGACAGAATGATCTAGTAATACAAAATGAACTGAAAAGAGGAATTGATCTATATATAGAAAATACGGAATTGATATCCTTATGAGATTTATTATGGTACATTTCATGTTAATCGAACAAAGATTGCTTAATAGAAGTGGTGAAAAATCTTTCTTTGGTTTCTCATGTTTCACTGGTCTTCCTGCTTATTCATACTTTATCAAACTTTACAGGTGTATTAGTGTATCTCACATTTGCGCTACTTCAGAACGTTGCTATTTTTTATTCTTCGAATTTCAAAGTTTGACTTCCTTCTCTCGTCTTACATTATCCGTCGTTTGTTCTCTCTTCCCTCCCTTCTTTGATCACAAATCGCCCTCCTTCTCTCTCTTTCTATTTCGTCTTTAATTCTCTCCCGCTTTCCCTTCTCTCTTTCTCTTCCCATCTTAACACAAGCACTACAAACATCACCAATCTGCTCTGGTGAACGTTACTGACTAATGCATTACCTAATCTCGTCCCGAATGATGACGTGATTCGCTAATTATCCCTCTTGTCTACTTACTACGGCTGCCTGATGTCATCATACCATCACCTCATACTACCACCTCACTCCTTGCATCATACAACACTGAAAACAGGATGACGAAGAGACCTCGGAGCAACCGCGGAGCAACCGACCGAAGCCTCTATAATTATGCCAGATGCGGTAGCCATGACACCCATCTCCGATCCCCGTGGTACGGCCCAACATACCCGTACATAACATGCCCGTGCACCCTACAACCCCTACCCAACCCCTACCCAGCCCTACATCGCGTATAAAAAAATTTGCAATGAGGCTGGAATAAAAAAATTGGAAACCATCTTCATTGAACCTGGAAACCCCGAACAAGATGTCTGACGTAGAAAAGATGTACATTTCGTACAACAACATCCACCAGTTGTGTCAAGAGACCGCTGACAAGATCAAGGCATTTAAGCCTGACTTGATCATTGCCATCGGTGGTGGTGGGTTCATCCCAGCCAGAATGTTGCGTTCGTTCCTCAAGGAACCTGGCCAACCAAACGTTAGAATTATGGCGATTATCTTGTCTTTGTACGAGGAAGTTGCTGGTGCCACTGGTGTTGAGACTCTCGGTACTCAGGTGGTGAGAACCCAATGGATCGACTACAACCAATCCAAGATCGACTTGGTTGGTAAGAACGTCTTGATCATCGATGAGGTCGATGACACTAGAACTACCTTGCACTACGCTGTTTCCGAATTGCAAAAGGACGTTGCTGAACAATGTGCTGCTAAGGGTGGTAACCCAGAAGACACCAAGTTTGGTATCTTTGTCTTGCATGACAAGAAGAAGCCAAAGAGAGCCGATTTACCTGCTGAGATTATGGATGGTAATTATTTTGCTGCTAGACTGGTTGATGATGTGTGGATTGCTTATCCATGGGAAGCTACTGACATTGTATTCCATACCAAGATGGCTTTGGAGCAAGGTAATGATGTTTTCTTGCCTTAGCGTATTTATAAGCACTACGAACGATGTACGAATGAGGTTGTACGAATGAAGTTGTACGAATGAAGTTGTACGGATGAAGTTGTACGAATGAAGTTGTACGGATGAAGTTGTACGAACGAAGTGAGTAGTGTTGAATATGTAAACACTGAAGTGTGTTTGATATTTGTAATTTAAGGACTACACTACGAACGAATTGAGTAGTTTTAATATATTTGTGAATCTACCACTTAAAATACTACGAGCGAAGTGAGTAGTTTTATTATTTTTGTAAGTCGCTCGTAGTTTTGTTTTTGTAAGTCGCTCGAAGTTTTATTTTTGTAAGTCGCTCGTAGTTTCATTATTTTTGTAAGTCTACGAACACTACGAAAGAGTAGCTGATATATTTGTAATTCTACAAACACTACGAACGGGCAGTGCTAGTTTATTTGTAAGTCTACCAACTCTACGAACAAAGTGACAAACATTTCTAATTCTACTAAAAACACTCACTTCGTTCGAACGAAAATAACACTAAAATATGTTTCTGCACTAGGAGTAGAGTTAATGCTTATTGTTGACTGATTAATCAATTATAAAACGTGATTCTAATGGTTTGAAGTGAATGAAATAATTATAAAATGATGTGAATGCAAACACTACTCAAACATAGTGTTAGTCGTCAATCTCTATATAATCCGGACTCCTCGAATGATTCTTCAACGGAACACTCGACGCCTTCTCCTTTCTCTTCTTACTCTGTCTCAAACTCTGCCCAGACCCATTAAAAACACTCTTTTCCTCCTCTTCACTCTCCTCAGGTGTGGGCAATACCACAGGAAACCCGAAAAACAACTGGTTGTCAGGCAAACAGAGCGGCACAGCCGCCGCATTTACGTCCAAATCTTCGACCTGGTAGTCTTTATGTGTTTGTTCAACCACTCGACCATTCACCTTGTTGCCCGCACCCTCGAATCTCGGTCCGCCCACGTTGGCCTCTCCCACGATGTTGGCGTAGTTGATGGACCGTGCCATCGAGCCTGCACCCGCCCCTCTACTGATCGGTGTGTGCGTAGGCTTGATCACCTTGGGTGTGTACTCCGGCTCCACATACCCTACTGGTGGCGCAAAGTCCGTCTCCAAATCCGTCTCCACCACACAGATCCCGTGGCTCCCGTGCGCTGGCTTCGTCTCCAACACCTTGATCCCGTAGGTCGTGTCGTTGTAGTTGATCTCAATCACGTCATTCACCGTCAATGTCGAAAACTTCCGCAACACATTCTCCAAAACTGCCTTGGGGTCCGAAATGTCAAGGAAATCAACACTCTGTGGCTCTATCTTGACAAATGACCCCAATGGCAAATCGCAATTCGTCACTTTTAACAAATTTCCGGGGTTCACCTTGAGATTGGTCATCATCCACTGCGGTATGTACACTCTACCTTCCTCTGCCACAAACTCTAAGACACCACTATGTGTTTTGACGTTACCTGCTTCATTGAATAACTCAAACAACATTGGGTACCGAATATGGAGCATCGTAAGTCTATTCAATGACGACGGAGGAAGGAAAATCTTGCCACCATAATTAGCATCATCTTTACGGATGTTATCTGGCATCATGCTAACGGGATAACATCTGAAGTATTCTTCAAACTTGTTACTTGTATTGTTATCATAGAGGTTATTTGAGAAGAGTCCTGATCCGAAGCTTGAGAACATGTTAGTGATTTTTTGTTTGAGATTTTGAAGACTTATGAACGAAGTGAGTAGTATTCGAACTCAATAAATATCAAGAGAATAATACGAGAATATTACGAATAATGTGAGTAGTGGTCCTAAATAGTATTAAGGTTTCGTTTTATAGGGCATTCTTTTTCACATTCTTCTTCAAACTATGCGATTTTCTGATTTAAATATTGTATTCTTAATTTTCAGTTTGGACAGTAATGTTAATTAAGATGGTAATCATTTTATTAGATAGCGTTATAATATCATCAAATCTAAAAAATCTCTATCAAATTTCGTTGCAGAAGTATTCCTACTCCTTCTATAAGTAGAACAAATCATCTAAAATATCTTGGACAAAAGTTACATTTTGCAAATTTTCAACCAAATTCTGGTTAACTTTTAAAGAAAATAGAATTCCCGTTTCAAAACTGTTAACACAAATCAATTTCTATGGTAAAACAAATAGTATAATATTCTAGTTGTTGTTAAGAATATAAATCAAAAATGTTAAAAATTTCAATGCAATACTAAATCAGCTAACAAAAAACATTTTAATCTGTTAAAAACAAATATCACAGATTTCATATTGTGTAATTTGTGTAAACTTCGCTATTCAAGCTTAAATAATACAAAAATAGATAATACAAAAATAAACGAACGAAAGAATAATATGACATGACATTGACGAATTCTTAAAAATAGGCAATTTATATTAAATGATTGGGAACAGTTCTAGACCCTTCAGTTTATTCAGCAATGTATTGATTTTATTTTTTGTTCTTTCGCATGAGAAATTGCAGCAAAATTGCAGCCAAAGAATATATAAAGAGAGACAAATTGAAGTCAACAACCATCAACCCAACTTCTACTTTCTTTTACAATGCAATTTTCCACCGCTATCTTCGTCGCCGTCGCTGCCTCTGTTGTCTCTGCTGGTTTCAACAATGTCACCACCATCACTACTGACATCACCAAGACTGGTTACACCACCTACTGCCCAGAACCAACCCACTTGACCATCACTGAATGTCACGAAGAAAAGTGTGGTGAAAAGACTATTACTGTCACTGAGCCAACCACCATCACTGTTGAAGACTGCACCATCCACACCACCATTGTTACCAACACTATCCACACCACCAGTACCGTCTGTGACGAATGCCAAAAGCCAACCGAAACCCCAGAAACCCCAGAAACCTGTACCCAACCTCCAACACAACCAACCGTTGAATCTGCTAACGGCGCAAACAAGCAAATTATCGGTGCTGCTGCTGGTTTCATGGCCATTGCTGCTGCTTTGTTGTAAGTCCCTGGCGGAACACCTATTTATTAATTATATTTATTAGCAAATTTCTGTAGATCACGAACAAACGAGAGATGAAGTAGTGATATGAGTATTGAACGAACGAAGTTAGTTTGAAATCGACTTAACTATTAAGAACAAAAAATCAGTGGGCTTGTGGGTTGATTCACAGAATGATAAAACAGCAATGAAATACTTTTAAAGTGGTTATTAATCCAAAGTTTCCTTCTTCGTGATATTCCATCCTTTTATTAACTGTTGATTCTAAGGCATACATTCACTTTTTACATCGATTCTTTCCAGATATCACCCATTTGCTGCTGTAATTTTTTCATTCAACATTGCAATTTTGCAGACAATTCGATAACGGTATAGTTTGCCAAGTTCTAAGATACTTCAAAAATTCGTCTATTAATCTATAATATCCCTCTCAAAAAGGAAACCAAAATATCTGAATGAAAAGGCTGAAAAGGGTCCAGAACATTTAAAACAATTGTTATTGTTACAATCTAATTTTATTCAACCTATTGTTTAAGCAACGAAAAGTTGCGGTATTGTTCTAAAACATCTAACGCTGGAAGCTGCTCCTCAACCTGTGGAGGTGCACCAACCTACTTCGCATCTTCCTCACCTCATCATTAACATATTGTTGAAGACTGAACTTCATCATATTAGACTTGAACCGAAGAAAGTTGGAAATTTCCCCAGCAATCACCTCGTGATCTGACTTAATAGTGGCATTAAGTTTGAGAATGATTTTGATTTTGTCCTGCTTCATGGTAAGCGTCTTCTTGTACTTAGACTTTTTATTTTCAATGATCCCAAACGTAAGCATGGAAGCGACGCCCTCGTCATCCGAAATGTCCTGTGGATATTCACTCATGGTGAAGGTGTTTCTGCGCGACAACTCGGGCTGGGATGCTTCTTCCAACCTACCCAATTCCTCGTTCAATTCACGGATCTCCCTGTAAATACTCTTCCATAATTGGATCTTATCGATGATCTTGTTCAAGTTCTTCAACAAGGACATTACACAGCATTCCAACCAGATCGTGTACTTGAATAAAACTTCGTATCCAGCATCATTCGGAGAATATTCCACAAAAGGCCCATCTTCAAGTTTGGCAAATGTCGTCAATGTGTAATCAAAAACCAGTTTGATGTCTGAGAACTTAATACTTCCCATACGCAACAACTTGTTAAGACGTGCTATTTGAATCTTGTAAGCATGCAAATCATTCTTTGAGTAATTCAAAAACACTTCGATTTCCTGGATTTGGTTTGAGGTTAAGCTGACCTCAGTTAACCGTTTCAAGTGGACGCTTGAAAGCTCCTCCAACTCCTCAACAGAATCTTGAATTAAAAACTTTTTGAAGAACGGCTCCGACGGAATGCTCTGTTGCACATTCATATACACAAACAATACATTCAAAGACTCAATCAACCTGTTAATACGCATCTTCTGAAAATATAGAGTTGTCAGGTTCTTAAACTCAAAGTTACACCAAAACCAATCATCATCTGGAAAAATCGAAAGTGCATACTCCACTTTTGCATGCCGAAGAATCAGTCGAACAACACTCAAAGGTTTATAATTAGAAAACCCGTCGGTGTTTTTGAAAAATATTACCCAATCTTTCCGGCTTGGATTATACTTGGCATTGAGAGCAGTCAACAAATTATCAGATTTGGGAAAAAACTTATCAATAAAGTGATTAAATATGATACTATCTGTGACTTGAAATGATGAGTTTGGGTTGGATCCCTTCACGGCTGCAAACCCAAGATAGTCAAATACATTGTACGCATTCTTCAGATCTTCATACAAGAAATGCAACCCTGGATGACCCAAAATATCTTGCAAGTTTTCTGTCCGACTATACTTTATGTAGTGAGTGAGAGGGGTCATGTTTTTCGCGTTGATCAGGTTAATATCAATTAATGTATCACCTTTCGTCAAAAGGTTTGTTTGTTTCAAGTCTTTCAACACAATATGCAATAAAGAGTTTTTTTGCTTATCCATGTGTTTATTGAAATGATTCAACTTGCCGTACTTCTCATACACACAAGCAAACGAAAGCTTCATCAAAGTTTGATAGTCGGAATGGTCATAGCAACGGCAGATGCTAAACAACGGAGTATGTGAATGCACGTCCTTTAACTCCCAATCAATATACTTACCGATATATGGAATAAGCGTATGGTTGTGGAAAAGATAATGCCCGACGGTTCTACCTGATGCGTCCATCATGTTTAAGTATGCCGTCAACTCTTCTTCGGTGGTGTTACAAAGTAACAAACTTGTCAAGTCGTCGGAAATCTCCTTGCACTCGTAGCTCAATGCAATCATAAGAAGGTTCTGTTTGGTTAGGATGTTGGTGTCGAATAATAACTCTTCAACCGAAAACCAGTTTGGGTTGAAGTTGACTATTAAGTCATACACTTCATAGTTGCCTGTACGTATTGCAAACGTAATGCAGCTCTCGCCATGGATATTCTTACTTTTGTAGTAATGGTTGCTTGATATTTCTTTATCGACTTTTTCAAACATTTGCTTCAACTTGACCAAATCTTGTTGATGAATGGCGGACCAGAATTCAAAGTTATTCTGTGAACTATCAATTAAATCTTGGGACTGGGATGAAAGATGGTATAGCACTGCATCAATGTTACTCAAGATGTAGTTAAATTGACCGTCATCTGTGTAATCCACAGAGTTGAAGTTTTTGATATAATACAAGTGAGCTTCGATGTTGTCTACTTTCAGGTGGATCACAACCATTATGAGTAATCCCATCAACTTATCAGCGTCAATAACCATATCACCTTCAGTGAGAATGTTGACTGTGTTTTGTACGATAGAAGTCTTGAGCTGCGAGTTTATAGACGAATCACTCAACTTGGAAAACTCTTCAATTGCAAGAGAAACTCTCAATTGGAGTTGATTCACTTCCCAGGGTTTATCAACCGGAATGTCCAACTGATTTAATGAAAGACACGAAAGCTGTGTGTATTTGCCCGACGTCAAAAGTTTCATGGCCTCCGAATCATAATTCTCATCATTTGGATAGTTGAACTGAAATAAAATCTGCGCCCAGAGCTTATCATACAAATTCAACTCAACATACTCATGAACAAGTTTATTTAAATCCAACCCCGGGTAAATCGCCAAGATCTGGTTAATGACCGTTAGAATCTGATCTCCATTCGGACTCTCTGGGTTAATGCTGTCCAGAATAACCTTATATGCCTCGTCCAAAATATTCTGGAACTCGATCTTAATATGACGTAACTTTTTACGAGTGTTTGTCCTTAAAAGACGAAATTGATGGTTATTATGATGAAAAAGCCGATAAAACTTGTCGGAAACAGCATGCGAGAGCGGAGGGTATTTTCGGAGCAAATTCTCAAATGTTACATCATCTGCGGAGTGCGTTGGTTCGTTATTCTGCGCCAGTTTTGGGTGGTGCGTTATGCCCACACTTCCAATCATCGAGTCGCTGACGTACAAAACCATGAATTTGGAGCCTTTGGGAAAGTAATCGCAAAAAGAGTCAAAGTAAGCCACGGATGCAATCTCCAACATAAGGGACTTCCGGAACCCCCTTCCCGTGAAGATCTTGCCGTTTTTGATAAGAATTTGCTTGCCATTTAATGTAGAATACATAACCAGATGGACCTTAGAAATTGGCGTTAAAGAGTATGTATCACTTGTTTTGATGATATGTGATTGTAGAAAGTCTTCGCTCGAATAACACAAGTGCTTCAACGGTGTTTTATTCTCGGAATCAAAGCTGTCATTTAAGATCTGTGAAGGAGGTACCAACAATGTGTAGCCTGTATGGTTCGCAGCTAGCTCATCAATGACCAGCTTGAATGGTGCTCGCGCATGATGAGGATTGTTAAAGATACTATTGAGTAGCGGGTTGTTAATGAGTGGCAAATGGGTGATTGATTTACTCATTAACCGTTTTTTGTAAGTGCAGAGGAGATGTCGCAACTCACTTACAACCAGCACGACACCAGCCACGACATGCAAGATTAAGATGGTCTTTGGGGTGACAACCGGTTAGTGCTGCCCAAAATGTAAGACCCCATCCATTGGCATTGCTCGTTTAGTGAATTTGAGTCAAAAATAGCCATTCTTGCTCTCTTTCCTGGTGTCTATGGAGTATTTATTTTTTTGCAACCAGTCGTGGAACTGTTTCCCGTCTGCTCAAACGATTTATTATGCCCCTAACTCCTTAATCACACCCCCATGCCCTTAGAATTGTTATCCGTTCTGCTTAAAAAATATCGTTTGATCTTCACGAAAACTTTTAAAAAAACTATGTCATCCATATGGTTACAGCTTCCGCAGGAAGTTCTTCAGTTGGTTCTTCAGTTTTTACCTCATCAAATTTTGAGCACTTTAATTGATACACATGCAATTGGAGAAATAGCTTTAGCTACTTATTATTCCCATATTGTTATCTGCGAACTGGATATCGGAGATGCTACCTTCACCCAGGACCCTGAATTATTTACTCCACCACATCTACTCAATGAAGAGTATTTGAATAGAAGAGTCAATGATGATTATAAACGATTCTTTTGTCCAGAGTCCCCAGCTATTTTCCCCCATATTCAAGCTTTCTTACACTTTGCTAGAAATAGACGCTGGTTACCCGCTACTATTACGTTTGGTTCTGCTGATGATTTAATATTCTTGCACCAACACTTTACTCATCTCTTGTCTCATGTGCACCGCTTGAATATAAACTTCACCGACCCTGTCTATCCTTATATAGACGAAGTTACTCAGAATACTGCCCAGTATGAAAACAAAATTAATTATGTCTTGGGTCTTCCTTATAAGATTCTGGGGATTCTTATTGAATGGGAGGTTTCTCGTCCTTCACTGTTGACCACTTCAAAAATTCATTTCCCGGAATCCCTAACTAAAATAGCTTTTGATGGAAGTTCCTTTATGAACCATTCTCATATACAGTGTCTTATTAATAAGTTGCCCAATTTGCACCAATTCTATCTGAGGGAGCCCATAAACTTGGACATCATCCGCCTGGCTTCGAATTTAAAGGTTTTAAGTTTACCTAGAGCTTGTGAACAACCTGGTATTCATTTTACAGGTTTAGAAAACCTAATTGAATTATCGATTGGTGGAGTCTTTATTTCAAACTCGTTAGCTATTGATTTAGATTTATCATTCCTTATCAAGTTGGAGAAATTGAAATGTTATTCTAATAATATTCGTTCAATTACTCTACCCCAAACACTTGAGCATCTCGCTCTTGAAAAGTGCTGCAACCTAACCCATTTATTTGATTTACAATCACTTTCTCGTCTTCACACCATTAGCTTTGAAAGTTGTGGAAAATTCCTCACCTACGATCTTCCTTCAAATCTAAAGACTATGCACATTTTTGATGGAAATGAAAGTATAGTCCATAATGATTCGATGCTTCTGATTCCTTTGTTGAGGACCCTTAGCATTTCAGGAAACATCCAAAATTTATCTTTCCCATCCACTTTAGAATCATTAGCTCTTCGAAATGGTACCATATTATCAAACTTATCATTTCCACTGTCATTAACAGATATCATCATAGATAGTTGCAGCCACATCAACTATCTGGACCTCAAATGGCCTCCATTTTTAAAATCGCTTGCATTCCATTTAAGTTATCGCTTCAACAATCAATTGGAGAAATTGTCTGGGTTTAATTCTTCAAAGCTTCCACAGTCTCTAACTTCATTAAGTATGCTTTCATGTCTGATTTCTGAGTTTAAGGGCATCCGCCTAACCAATTTGAAAGCATTTCAATTAGATTGCCAAAGCATACGAGATCCAACCAATGTTCATTTACCCGCTACACTCCATCAGCTTGAATTAACAAACATCTCATATGATCTGGCAATTCTATCAAAGCTTATTTTACCAAAATATCTAAAAATATTTATTGCTGATGGTGGTCATCTTCTTCATGCTTACGACTTCTTTGCAATGTTACCTCAGTCTTTAGTGAAAATCGACCTAGGTGATTTTCTATTCAACAACTGCATTAGTCTCACTTGCCCAAATTTGACTTCACTTTGCATTCTGTGCAGTGAACACTCAATCAACCCGACAATCTCATTGTCATGTCCACGACTCGAAGATATTCAGCTATCCAATATTGATATCGTTAACTTTGGTTTTCTTCCAATTCGAAATTTGGAAATGATTAATGTTCCCACCATTAATAATAACTTTACCAACTTCTTCAACTTACAAACACTCACAGTCAAGTCTAGCGGGTGTATTTTCAAAGAATCTTGGAAACTTCCCGACTCTTTATTGAGAATTTCAATACAATCTGCCGATTTATCAAATCTTAAACTTGAGTGTTCTGATAATTCCCAGTTGGCAATTATCTCATTGGAATGTCCTGGTGCATGGGAAAATGTTATTGATCTCTGTAAAAGAGCTTCTCTGGTGTATGTATCTTTTAAGCAGAGGGGAGTTTTAACTAATCCTACAAAATATTCTATCGAATTGGATAATACATGGAAAGATTGCATTCAAGGACGGATACTTAAAGAATTTTACAGTTAGTAGTTTGGACTATTTTACCAATTAATTGAACATTTATTCTGATTGACGTATATTCGGATCACTTCTCTAGTTGGTAGTTTGTACTATTCCTCTCATTCCTACCGAGCCCGTCAATATACTAGGTTCCGAACTCTTAATAGGATAATTCACACCTTTACCTTGTCCAAAACCACCACCTCCTGGAGTCAAAATAACAATCCTATCACCCTTGTCCACTTTGACTGTACACTTTCCTCCTAAGGATACTCTGGTGAACTTGAAGGGGTCAGCTTTGGAGCGTTTGTACCAATAGTTACGGCCTCTGGCACCATCCAGACCTCCCAAAAGACCAAACGGAGCAAGTGATCTTCTTTCCATCAAACATGAAACTTCCAATCCCAGATATGTAAACTCAACGTCTCTGACAACACCATTACCACCCTTGTGCAACCCATCACCGCCAGAGCCTTCTCTGACCGAGTACTCACGCACAATCACCGGGTACCGTTTCTCAAAAAGTTCAGTGTCAGTGATTCTTGTGTTTGTAGTGTGACATTGAACAACCGATTGACCATCCCACGTAGGACCAGCACCTGAACCTCCACAAATTGTTTCATAATAACCAAAAGAAACTTGATTATCGTTGACACCAAATGTAAAGTTATTACAAGTTCCTTGAGAAGCAGCAGCAGCCTCGAAAGCTTTTAACATGACATCGACGATTCTCTGGGTGGTTTCAACATTACCTCCCACAACAGCAGCTTCGTACGATGGGTGCACAACGGATCCTTCCCTGGTGATGAACTTAATAGGCTTAAGACATCCATTGTTTAAAGGAATGTCGGTTGAAATGAGCGATCTAAGAACATACAACACGGCTGAATACAAAATAGCTCTTGGGGCGTTCAAATTACCATACATCTCGTCGCCCAGCTCGCTGAAATCAAAAACAGCATCACCTGTATTCTCATTAATACTAACCTCAAGTGCGATTGGGGTGCCATCATCCAAATAATCAATGGCTTTCAAGGTCTTTCCGCCGAACTTGGAATGTGCTAATTTCAACAAGTTACGAACAGCAAGCTCTGCAGTGTTCTGGATAGCCTCCATATACAAGTTGATGACCGCAGAACCAAAATCGTCCACCAATCTTTGTAATAAAGTGATGCCCTTGTAGTTTGCAGAAACCTGAGCTTTCAAGTCAGAGATGTTATCGTTCAAAGTACGAGTTCCACTTCCTCCTGGGTGTTTGGCGGGTTCCTCCAACAAAAGACGAGTGATTCCCTCTTCATCAAACACACCTTTCACCAATAATTTATGCGAGATAATCAGGGCACCTTCGTCATAGATTGTTTTGGAGTTGGGAGGCATGGACCCTGCGGAAATGGAGCCAATATCGGCGTGGTGACCACGGGAAGCTGTCCAAAAGATTGGTTCCTTCTTATCGTTCAAAACTGGGGTTATCACAGTGATATCAGGTAAATGGGAACCACCTGCTTGTGGATGGTTCAGCACAAGAACATCGCCATGGTCCAACTTGCCTGCCCATATTTCACGTTGAGCTTTAACAGCAAATGACATGGCACCCAAGTGAATAGGAACATGCGGAGCATTTGCAACCAAATCACCCTGGGCATCGAAAATAGCACACGAGAAGTCGAGTCTTTCCTTGATGTTTGTAGAAATTGCGGTTTGCTGGAGGGTACGGCCCATTTGTTCTGCAATGGACATGAACCGATGGCCAAAAACAGAAAGTTGGACAGGGTCTACCACTGTAGCTGAGATGTCTGCGTTGGAAGACTGCTCAACTGAAAGCAAAATATGATTAGACAAGATAACAGCTTTAGAAGCCGGCTCAACCAAAATGGTCTGTGTGTCGTCGTGGAGAACAGCGGGACCAGAAACCTCACTTCCAAGCGGCAAAGGCAACTGGAAAACACCACTATCTACCCATCCGTCAAAGTAGATTTTCTTGGATTCAGTAGGAGATACCGGAGAAGGGGTCAAACTAGCCAACTCTGTAAATGGATTGAGCGATTGTTTATCTGGGTTTTGAACAATAAGCAAAACCTGGACGTCATCAACCAACACGTTTCTGTCCAAAACAAAGCCGAACTCTTTGCGGTGCCTTTCAATAAAGATTTCGTGAGAGTTTGTTTCGTTGGAAATAAGCAAGTGGGTGTCCGAACCCGCAAAACGCATGTTCAAGAGAACCTGGAGGTCTGTGGAAAAGGTGGAGAGGTTTTGCAGGTTATACTCTTCGTAAGCATCCTTAACTAAAGCGTCAACTTTCTTAGCAAGCACTTGGGTGTTTTCGGTAAAGACAAACGAGGCTGGGGACTGTTTTTCAATAACGATATCAGCCAATTGGATACCGTATGCCGAAAGTAACGACGAGTACTTGTGTATAGCCACATTGCGAATGCCCAAGTTCTTCAGAAGAGCAACGGAAAACTGGCCACCAGACCCACCAAAAGACGCCAAGTTGTGGTCAGCAGTGTTGAATCCCTTTGCTTCGGTGAGATTACGGATAGGCCGAGCCATGGCTTCAACAGCCACCTTCAAAAAACCGCTGGCAACCTCCTCTGGAGTAAGCTTATTTGGAGCAGTTGTGTTAATTTCCTCGGTCAACTCAAGGAACTTGGCAGCAGTAGTTTCAACATCCAAGCTCTGATCATGGTTTGGACCGAAGATCTTCGGAAAGTGTTCGGGCAACAAACGGCCCAAGAAAAGATTGGCATCGGTAACCGTCAAGGGCCCGCCCTTTCTGTAGCACGCGGGGCCTGGGTCGGAGCCTGCAGATTCCGGACCAACTACAAACATACCATTTTTCCAGAAGAGCATTGATCCTCCCCCAGCAGCCACGGTGGAAATATCCAACTGTGGTGTCTGGAGACTCACTTCGCTGACCACCGTTTCATAGATGTGTTCCAAAGAACCACTGTACCTAGAAACATCGGTGGATGTACCACCCGCGTCAAAACCAATTGTAGCCAAGCCCAGGTCCGAGTCGAAACAAGTCTCACCAAACCCAACCATGCCTCCAGCTGGACCCGACAAAATTGCCTTGAGTCCAGTAAACTTGTACCAAGGACATAAGCCACCGTTGGATTGCATGAAAAGAAGCTTATTGCCAAAGGCATCCAAACCACCTTCAAACCCACTGCCAAAGCCTTCGATGTACTTACTAATTATGGGCGAAAGATACGCATCGGCCACCACCGACGAGCACCGGTTCACCATCCCTATCATCGGCTGGAGCACGTGTGAAACAGACACCGTAAACCCGATTTCCTTGGCAATCTTGGCCACTCGCACCTCGTGTTCAGGAAACGTGTACGAGTGGAGAAGACACAAGGCGATGGTGGTGATGCCAGACTCAACATAGATCTTACGTAAGTCGCCTTCCAACTTTACGTAATCTGGAGAACGAAGAACCCGCACAACCTCACCGGAGATTCCAACTGCCAACTCGGGGTCTGCAGAAAGGTCTGCTGGTGGGAGATTGGCACCACCACCCTCCAGAAACCCCTCAATTGTAACCCTCTCATCAACCTCAAGTACCTGTTTGTATAACTGGCCCAACTTGCGTGCAGTAAGATCGAAAATATGGGGCCGGGTTTGATTTCCGATAGTGAGCACGTCTTTAAACCCTTTGGTGGTTACAAGAAGAACGTCTGCCCCCTTACGCTCCAAAAGGGCGTTGGTGGCAACAGTGGTTCCCATCCGGATGCTTTCGATCGAATCCAACCTCAATTTGGTGCCCTTGGGAATGGTTCCCCCGCTGGCATGCTCGAGCACACGCCGAATTCCTTCGGTGGGCGCATCTGCATAGTTCTTGGGGTCAACTGAAAGAAGTTTGAATACATAGTCCTCCTGGCCTGGAATCTTAGCTATCACGTCGCAGAATGTTCCTCCACGGTCAATGGCTATTTGGATTCCCATGTCTTTTTTTATTACAAATTGATCTGCACGCAATATCTCTACAACCGCCACATTTGTACATTTATTCTGACTCATTTGATTCTGATTCTTCACTATCCTCTAGGTCACTGATTATGTTCCCCAACTTATCGTATTTGCGCACATGCTTGGTCATGTTAGATATGACATTACCGAGGCTATCATATTCCACCTCATCTTCCTCCTCTGAATGCAGTTCGATGATATTCCCAAGATTATCATATCTAATGGTTTCTGGGTAGTCTGCTTTATCCTCGCTTTCATCATCATCATCTTCTTCTTCTTCTTCATCTTCATCCTCCTCCTTTCTATTTACATTACCCATCATCCACACATCTTCACTTTTTCCTAACAATTTTCTCTCTTTGGACTCCTGCTCGATTTTCTCCAACCACTCATCCTGGGCTTTAGTTACGGAGTCCAGATCAGTGCACTTTTGGTACACCTGGATCAATTCCTCGTTGATCTTTAAAAATGCAGATCCCCATGAAAAGTTCAGCAACAACTCATCGGCCCAGTCTACATGCCCGCAAATAGCAAAACATGCAGCCAATGCTTCCACACAGTTAAGACGCCATGGCTTCCCGTAGTTGACGGGATTTGCTGCCACCAAGTACGGTAACAACCGCTCATTTTTCCCTCCGATCTTGTTGAAAGGAACTTCGTCCAACCGTGCCCACGAACACTCCACCACAGCTGCACCTTGTGTCTCCACTATTTCTCTGTCGTCGGGACAAACAACCCCTTTCCCGTTGGGCGAAACAACAACTCCGCTGAACTTTTGTCCAACCCTCATATTTCGTATGAGCCCGAGTCTTTCAAGCTTCTTCCCTGAACATCTCTTGGGATCGCAATGATCAAAGTCCCACATTGCGAGTTTTACGGGGAATTTATGGTCTCCTTCGAGTGAAGATTGTGCTCCGCCTTCTTGTCTTCCTTTACGGATATGATGTTGTTTTGACTTGTGACCATTAGAAGTTCTTGTTTTGGGGTTACGGTCTTCGGTTACTTTATTCTTACCTTTAGCCATTTTGCGATGTGATAAAAAATGATTTGAAAAATGACATGGAAAATTGTGAAGCGAATTTTATGAATAGTATGAATTAAAGATGTTAGTTTTGACGTGAGGAGGTAGTTTCGATGTTGAACAGGCACTATGTGAATGTATAGTCTTTTCGATTGTAACTTTATGTTTTAGTGGTTTATTTCACATTTTACAACTGCCACTGAGAACGAATGGCAACTATGAACGAATGAACTGTGAATATGATGTACAGTAGTGTGTTTGGCTGTAAAAGCTACCTGTTCAACTCATTTGTAAGATTCATCGGTAATCTTTAATATCAAATGTAAAATTAAAATTTACCGTTGTTCTCTGCCAAACTTAAAAAATCACTTATTCAGTCGTTACAAAATAATTAAAATTTTCACAATTCAAAGGCAATCAATATTCACCAACCCTGATCTCGAACGATTCCGCATGAGTCCATCAAAACCTCATCACTTTTTACAAATTTCTCTCCAATTTCTTAAAATGTACTAACTTGTAACATATCCAACATGACTTTATTGCTATTTTACGTATGTTGGGCACAAAATCACTAAATCACAACACATCCAATATGACTTAATTGCTATTGTACGTATGTTGGGCACAAAATAAATCATAACATATCTAATATGACTTAATTTCTATTGTACGTATGTTGGGCACAAAATTACCAAATCCGACAATAGACTCTTTGAAATTAACTGAAATAAAGTCATCGAGTGTTGTGTGCTCGCGTAAAATAAACGTTTCAAGAAATATCATCGGCAAAGAAAAACTTTCACCATGGAAATCTCTCCGCCGGTTGGCATTTTAACCATGTGAATTAAAACAGTTTCCCTTACATTCTAGGCAGGGATCCTTAAGCATAACAATGCGGTGTTTGAGAGGCTGGAACCGACATATCGGCACTGTGTAACTTTCTTTGTTTGTTTTGGTCCGCGCTTTTTCGTGTTTGCCTTTGTACAATATTTTGCACCCAAATGAAAAATTGCATTTATTCATGCTATAGCAAATGAAATCGGCGCCGGCGGCGCCTCCAAAAAGGATATAAAAGGAAGCAGCTTTCCCAACTGATTCCCCATCAACCCAACTTCTACTTTCTTTTACAATGCAATTTTCCACCGCTATCTTCGTCGCCGTCGCTGCCTCTGTTGTCTCTGCTGGTTTCAACAATGTCACCACCATCACTACTGACATCACCAAGACTGGTTACACCACCTACTGCCCAGAACCAACCCACTTGACCATCACTGAATGTCACGAAGAAAAGTGTGGTGAAAAGACTATTACTGTCACTGAGCCAACCACCATCACTGTTGAAGACTGCACCATCCACACCACCATTGTTACCAACACTATCCACACCACCAGTACCGTCTGTGACGAATGCCAAAAGCCAACCGAAACCCCAGAAACCTCCACCCAACCTCCAGTCCAACCAACCGTTGAATCTGCTAACGGCGCAAACAAGCAAATTATCGGTGCTGCTGCTGGTTTCATGGCCGTTGCCGCTGCTTTGTTGTAAACTTAATAAACTCTATACCTATATGGATGACTGCAGATTGCTTGATTTAGCATCCTTGAGTCCCTTATTTAATACATAATGCATTTTATTTTAAGGAAACGAACACACGAACAAAGTGAGTTTGTAACTGTATAGCATGAGTGTGTGATTGTCTTTGGTATGTGAGTATACAATGAAACAATCAACTTCAAAAGCTCCAAAATATTTTCGAATAGGTAAATTCCCTTTTTAAAGAAATTGTTTCATTTCGATTGTACAATCATCTCAGGCATTCCAAAGTTAGTTCTTTTGTAACACACTAAGACTTCATTTCACCAAAACCCATCAATAGTAAAGCCGAAATAACCCACATATAATCAAATTCGCCAATTCTACAATTAAAAACGTAAACCAAATATTAATACAAACCCTAAAAATCCTCATCAAAAGTGAAAGAGTGCTCTGAAGCCTTACCCTCGGCCTTACTCATCACACCAGCCTTTTGGTAATCACTCACTCTCTTTTCAAAGAAGTTGGTCTTACCAGCCAAAGAAATGTTTTCCATGAAATCGAAAGGATTCGACACATTGTAAACCTTCTTATTACCCAACGACACCAATAATCTGTCAGCGACAAATTCAACATATTGGCACATCATGTCGGAGTTCATACCTAACAAGGAGATTGGCAAAGCATCTGTGAAGAATTCTTTTTCGATGGCAACAGCCTCGGTGATAATCTTTTGGACGATTTCTTGGTTTGGTCTGTTGTTCAAGTGAGAGAACAACAAGCAAGCAAAGTCAGTGTGCAAGCCTTCATCTCTGGAGATCAACTCGTTGGAGAAGGTGAGACCCGGCATTAAACCACGCTTCTTCAACCAGAAGATGGAGGCAAATGAACCGGAGAAGAAGATACCTTCGACAGCAGCAAAGGCAACTAAACGTTCACCAAACAAGGCTTCTTCGTCGGCAATCCAACGTAAGGCCCAGTCGGCCTTCTTCTTGATGGCAGGTATATTTTCAATAGCATTAAACAAAAAGTCTGCTTCTTGTGGGTCCTTGATGTATGTGTCGATCAAAAGCGAGTAGGTTTCAGAGTGGATGTTTTCCATCATCACTTGGAAACCGTAGAAACACTTGGCTTCGGGAAGTTGCACTTCAGCACAGAAGTTTTCCACCAAGTTTTCGTTGACAATACCGTCGGAAGCGGCAAAGAAAGCCAAGATACGCGAAATGAAAAATCTTTCGTTGTCAGTCAAACGACCGTTCCAGTCAGACATGTCCTTACCCAAGTCGATTTCTTCGGCTGTCCAGAAGGAAGCTTCAGCCTTCTTGTACATTTGCCAGATCTCGTTGAACTTGATTGGGAACAAGACAAACCTACGCTTGTTTTCCATCAAAAGAGGCTCTTCCTTTTCCAAAGCCTTAACCTCACGACGGTGCTTTTGGTGTTTGAGGAGGAAGTCGGAGTGTGGGCCAAGCTCACCGCGTACATCTTCCTTGACGAGTTCTCCCTTGAGGGTACTCACGTTTTGAGCAACATCCTTTTCTCTAGCAGCAGCAGCCAAGCGTGCAGTCAAAGATTCACCTTGGGTCATCTCGAGTTGTGAAATCTTTCCAGTTAATCCGTGTGTTGGAGTTTGTTGTGCCATATTGTTGTTGAACATTTTGAATCGGGGGGACTTTCACGCGTATTATATACTTTTTTTTCCAATCTTCACACTCGTATGCTTCTGAGAATTACGCGTGATGGTTGTTTGTGTTGCCTGAAAAGTTTTCGCGTTCATTTCGTTTCTATACTCCCTGATCACGGGACCACGGGTCGTGTGACCACCACGTCCTACGGCGTACTATGGCTCCTTCATTCATACGTGGTAGACACGTTAATCACGTCGCTATGCTCTTGGACCTATTAACTTACACGTCTACACGTCTCTGGAACGCCCCCCCTCATGCATTATCCTTCGCGTCACAATTACGTTGTTAACTGAGTTTGTGTTACTGTTTATATGCTGGGCAATCATGATATTACGCTTAGAAGCTCGGGTGGATCGATGTAATTGGAATATGAGGGTGTTTAAAACTATATGTAACATGGTATACCCCCCTCATACCCGCTACAAACCCCCATCTATCCCACAATTGGTCATTCTTCGCGTGTTGTTCCTTCCTATTTTAGCTTACTTATGCGATTCGGATAACCTGAGTAACGTGTTACTAATACGCGACGGTTATGTAATAAATGTATATATGACAGAGCGACTTCGGGTATTTACTTGCTATCTATGATTCTACAGGCTCATGCGGTATTGCAGCATCATGATGTTGCTATTATTTTATGATGCTACGATGTAGGAGGAGTTGGGGGGTGATGGGTTATCAAACGTTTCTTTATATATACATGTGATGATCATGAGTAGTTTATTGGTTATTTTGTTTGATTGTATGATTATTAAGTTGATTACTAAGTTGATTATTAAGTTGATCATTAAGGTTGATTTTTACATTCACATTAGCTATTATAGCTCATAGCTTTGTGTTTGGTTTCAGCACCTTTGATGGTTTGGGCAGCTCTCAACATAAATATGGCTGCAAAAATTCAGGTGCACTCCAAAATCTTGTTAAGCGCCATCTAACAGAGCATCTTGTTATTCCCATTTCCAGATGGATCTAACTAAAGCAACCGTTCTATGTGTGATCCAGCTATTCCAGTTCTTAAGGCAACTATCACTAAAGACGATCTAGCTTAAGATTACCCGAGAGCTGTCCCAGTGACTCGTACAGACTTTGATGACTAGAAACAAAGAAAATGCTAATCTTGACCTCCAAACTTGTGGCTTTTACTATTATTTCCACTTTCTTTCTCACCTAGCATATTTTGCTACGACTTTCCACTCACACAGCATAACTTGTTATGCTAGTTAATAGCATGATATATGCCATATTCATCATAAATAGCGGCCATTCCCAAGAACTTTTTTAATCATTT
>JAKTTX010000023.1:0-194036 GCA_030560575.1 Kodamaea fungicola | reverse complement strand
CGTGTGGGCACACTGTCTTGCTTCTATACAACGGGAATCTGTTTTTGGCTGGTCCAATTGACTCGATGGTGATAGCGGCTATTGGTTGTCTTACATCTCGCCTGGGCTAAGGACGACGCGGGGCTATATTGGCACGGAATGGACCAGGTTTAGAATGGAGATGTTGATGGGAGTTTGATGCTGTGTGTGAAGTTTGGAGATGTTGATGTGGTGCATGTGGCTATGTGTGAAGTTTGGTGAAGTTGAAGAGGAGTTGTCTGTTGATCTCTAGTTTGGAGTACGATGTTAGTTGAAGAGGAGCATTTATTTACGAGTATGAGCTAAGGTCTAGCTGAAGGATGATTGAAAGTAATACTATTGGTATTCTGACCATCGAGAATTTATTCTACTGGAATGCTGTAGTTTATTCCTTTCAACATTCCCACAACTAGAACTATATAGTATTGTATGTTGAGATGTGAATGTATTATCTTGATGATACATTCACATCTCTACCATTTTATGTAGATATGCATTAGTCAGCTTTCACTTCGTTGATAGAAGACTATGCTCGCAAAATACTAGGCACTACTACTGGATATATTGCAAGCAGGAAACATCTACACATGTACCACTGCACATAGCAGATACAACTGCACATAAGCAAGCTAAAACTGCACATAAGGAACCTTAAACTGCATATTGCAATATATCCATTGGTAGTGCCTACAGAGGGAGCGAGAACGTGCCAGTGCTGTGCTTGGTAGCGCCGCATAATATGTCTTAAACAGCATAGTTTCTTACAAAAGACGTGGGATGTATAAAGTATCTGCATCAGTGAGCCATCACTATAGATAAACTTGAAGGTCCCAAATTTTCATGTTTCTGGAAGGTGTACTGGCTTCAAATTTCAAGTACTATTCATTCAGACATGTTGATTTCAGTGTATTTCTAATTCTAAACAGAAAAGGAAATAGTTATAGATGATGCTATAACTCATTTTCATGCAGAAAAAGATATTGAGACGAATACGTTGATATGTATGAACACAAATAATAACTACAAATCAAGAAAATGCCGTGAATAGACTAGCTATTATTACTGTATATTATTAATAATAGCGGATTGTTCCCAATGTTGATGCATGTGGTATGTTCTAGAACTAGATGAATACTCATAGATATGTACAAGAAGGCACTCATCTAGCGGCAAAATATTGCATGTGGCTGGCATTCAAGATACCTTGTAATTTCCTATACAATGCATCTTCAAGGAAAATTGGTTCGCCCAATTTCTGGGGTAACGATTCAAGTAACAATACTGCATCTTCATTTGATAGAGAGTCCTTAGAAAGCAAGCATGAAAATAACTGAGTTAGTACTTTTGAAGAGACATGCTGAGTCTTCAAACAATGGTCCATTAGCCTTCGATCAAGATCCAGAGATGGATTGTCCTTAAGGTAATGAAACAAAAGTGCGTAGTTTTCCAGTCTAAAGTACTTTGAAAATGGATAAGTAGTAGAAGAGCCTAAAGTAGTCACCAAAGAGTAAGCTTTTTCAAAATACCCTTGCAGGCACAAGCTATGGATGATAAAAGAGTGGAGGGAAAAGTGGACAGAAGTACAGAGCGTAAATAGATACTGTGAGTCTGTAATGTTGTCTTGCATGCTTGACTTGACTATAGGATCAATGATGTTTTGAAGGAATTGAGGCAAGTCGGAAGTTTTCAAATGGCCATTATGAAAAGGAGAAGGCGGGAAATTGGGGTGATGATAGACATTTTTCTCTATCATTGGGTTGTATACGGTATCCACTTCAGATTCCAAGTGGGAATCTAAGGAAGTTTTCAAGGACTCATCCGCCTTGAAGGAGATATTGCTTTTGATATTTGATTTCACCCACACTCTATTAGAGCTGGCTGCGATAAGGTGCAGTTTAGCATTCCAAGAGGGAGGGTGATGGTGGTCCTTAAAAGAAAGAGCCAATTTTTTGTAATGGAGAAAAGCATTTGGGGAGTCCTTCGTTTGTGAATATGCCTCGACTATGTTTATCAGTAAGCATTTATAAGTGCTCTTAAGAGCGGCATAGCTGTAGAACCGCTTGAAGTAGAGTAGGATACCTTTAGCACGGGTGGGATCACCGAAACGGGCAAATATAGTTGAGAGGCCCTCTAGAACCAGTGGGGTCAATAGAAAAGGAACGTTTGGGTTTGTATTCAAATAGGCGGAGACGTTTTCTTGGTCGTAGATGGATATGTGATCCACCAACGAATGATACACCAAGACGGAACCCAAGTGGTTTGCAGACGCAACCACTTCATTGACATAGAGTGACCACAATTGATTGGGCACCTTGAATTCTGTATCGAATAGGAAATGGAAGAGGGTAGTTGCAGCCTGTATGTTACCCAGGCGAATCAAATCGAACGCAAAGAGCTCCAATAGATCTGAGCTGAGGTTGTTTGAGATGTTCGCTTTAACGAACTTGAAAATATTGAGGTGGGAGTCATTTTGCATTAGATGACTGAAGTGGACGTTAACACTGTGATTGGAGCAGGTATGTACCAGAAGCTGCCTTCGTATTAGGCTAAGAGCCAAGCGGGGATGTAGAAGACGCTTCATAAGGCTTGAATTTTCAGCACAACGATTACATAATATGGCGTGGTGGGGCTTACCTAATGGCTTTACATAATCAAATTTTTCTGCGAATTTTTTCATCTTCACAATGTTACGAGTGGGATTGCGTAGGACGGTTGTCCTGAGTCGAGTGGCCAGGCCGGTTTTTGTGCAAAGTGCTATTCCTAAAATGAGTATTCGTTACAACTCTACCGTGCAGGACAAATTAGTATCATTCAGTGAAGAGGCGGTTGAGAAGATCACCACCAATTTGCACTCCAATGAGTTTGGATACTTGAAGTCCATTGGGTTGGCCGAAGGGTGGGGACCCACCGGTCTTCTTGAGAGGATTTTGGAGGCATCACACGTGTTGACTGGATTGCCCTGGTGGGGAAGTATTGTAGCTGTGACTGTTTTAATCAGAGTGGGATTATTCCCATTGTACATGGCAGCATCCGCCAACAATGCCCGAATGAGCAAGATCAAGCCTGAATTGGATGAAATTCTCAAGACCGTGCAGAACGCATCTTCGACCAAGGATAAAACCATTGCCTTACAAACAAGAAAGAAGTTGATGAGCGAGCACAATGTGTCTACGATTAAATCGATTTACCCTCTTGCACAATTTCCGTTTGCGTACGGTATGTTCCAGGCATTGAGAGAAATGTCCTCTCACCCAGTTGAAGGGTTTTCTGCTGAAGGGTTTTCTTGGTTTTCTGATTTGACTCAGGTTGACCCATACTTGGGGTTACACTGTATTTCTGCAGCTGCAATTGTTTACATGATTAGATCTGGGGGTGAGCTTGGCCAGCAAGGTAGTATGTCGCCTGCACTTAAGAAGATTTTCACCTTTTTGCCAATCATTTCCATCTTAGTTACCAAAGATTTCTACGCCTCTGTTATGGTTTATTTTGCAACCAACTCGATTCTTTCACTTTTGCAGACTTCCTTGTTTAGAAGTAACTCATTTAGAAAGCTCACCAAGATGCCATTGTCGGTAGCACCCAAGCCTGTTGAAGGAGCTGCCAAACAACCGGAATCGATTTCTGATTGGATTTCTGAAAAGAAAAAGAATTTCGATGAACTGCTTGAAGCCAAGACTAAGCAAAGTGCTAGAAAGTTGGAAGCACAAGTTGTTAGAAGAAAAAATGGTGTTGATGGGTTTATTAAGAGGCACTAAATGTATATAGTTATTTTTCAGCGATTCCGGCGTATTTGCAGCCTAAAAAATTAGACTGAAATAGATTGATTATTTCTGTAGTATAAAGTGAGAGGATAAGGGATTAAAAGAACGAAAGGGATAAAATAATGAAAGGGATCAAAAGATATAATGAACTCTTCGTATATACAACCATGAAACACCCCATATGAGTCATCGGTACATTAGTAATAAGAAAAATACAAGACGCAGCACCAACACCAATTGCAGGTTACTGCAAGGATTTAAGGAGGGTATTGTTTGCTCAAAGCGGCATACGCCGATAATCCCTCTATCGGTGTTACCAACGGCACTGCCTAATTTCATTTTTGTGCAAGTTGCTATAAAGAAAGAAAAAATTTTCTTGGGTTTATAAACGTCGATTTCCCAGTAAATTTTTTTCCCTCAACACAATGAACTTTATACAGACAGATTACCTCCAAGATCCTAATCTTGACTTTGGATCGCCCACATTAAGCGACTCCACGACCGTGCTGCTGACTTCTAGAGACCTTGATTTGTTTTCACAGACTGATTTTTTTGATTTGGATGTGTTGAACGATGAAGAGTTACCTGTGAAGGGCCAGATGAACTTTAGTGACGGGGACATCAACGAGTTACTTGGGGACAGCTCTCCGGAGTATCTGAATTACTCGTTGGTGGGCAACCGTCCCGGGCGCGCGCGCAGCTCGAACATTAGCGAGGACAAACGCAAGCGTAACACCGAAGCATCGGCCAGGTTTAGAATCAAAAAGAAGATGCGGGAACAAGAAATGGAGATTCGTTCGAAGGAACTCAAGGAAAGGGTTGCTCTCTTGGAAAAGTCACTCAAGACTTTGGAGATGGAAAACAAGTGCTTGAAACAGTTGATTTTGCAAAAGAATGAGCAAAAGAATTCAGACTTGTTGGATAGCATCAAGAAGAGATCGATATTGGAATCAAGACCGGTTTTCAACTACACCAAGTAGCCACCTTGACCCAGCGCCCACCTTGGAGGTCTGTCACCTTTACACTGTTTTATTTTCCTTTTATTTTTATTTTGTCACAATAGCAAATTAGCCAACCGGCAACGCCTACTCATTTGAACCCTTTATTGGGACTTTGAATGGGTTTTCGTTTAAAATCCAACTTTTAACGAACTTATGAATATAGACTAACGATTTACGATTCATTCAATTCAAGATCCAACTCTTTGAATACTCAGTGGGGGAGGTTATCCTTATTACTAGATGTTGTTTGCAATTTTTTTGTACCCCCACCCAGTTTTCCTTTCAGTTCTTCCAACAAGACGAAAGACATGAAAAAGAGCGTACATTTCCAACAAATGTTTGCTTTGTCCTTATTAGCATTGTGACCTTTTTCTGCTTTCTAATACGATGTGCTGCGTAGCAGCGTGAGATGAATGTGTAGTGCTACTTTGAGCATACGTAGTGGGTACAACCTCTACTTGTGTGACACTTTGTATCTCTATAGTGTACTAGGGATGTATAATTTTTGTATACTCCTTATATACTTGGGGTGACTCCTTGTATACTCTTCAGTGTACTAGGGATGTATAATTCTTTGTTAGGGTGTATACTCTTTGACACTACCGTTAGGGTGTATACGCTTTGACACTACCGTTAGGGTGTATACTCTTTGACACTCTTTACCGTAGCGTGTATACTCCCTAGCACTCTTTACCGTAGCGTGTATACTCCCTAGCACCGCAATTTTTGTAAATAGCATACACAAACACTCATGCATGAAACATATTAAACAATCTATAATCAAATACAATATAAAGTATGATTGCCTATGATCCATGATTGTCTAATCCATGATCAATTATACACACATTACACTAACACTTCAACCCCAAATATAATTCCATCTCGCATTAAAAAACAAAACACATGTCCAGTCAATCTCAAAAGACGGACGGTGATGAAGGAGGCGGGTTCCGTTGGCATGAGAACAACACACCCAGTATCTTCCAAAACCCCATGTTTGAAGGGTCGCTCCACAAATTGAGGGAGGAATTGGACCGGTCGATTTCGCCCAGGGAAATCCCCTCCAAAAACTCAACCCCCAAGTATCCCAAGACCGCACGCAACTACGGGGACCTCCAGAGCAAGCACGAAAACGACTACAAGAAGCTCGAGGAGAGAATAGACCTCCAGTTGGCGCTGTCAGACAACCCTACGACGGTGTTGGAGTTGGATTTGGATGGAACAGTGCGATATCTCAGCCGCAACTGGGAAAAGATTGTAGGAACAAAGACAAAGAAAATAGTGAACAAGTCGATATCGAACATTATCGTGGGTTCTGCCGAGGACACGTTGGTGTTCAACCGGTCCACTGACCAGATGATCCTGGATGACTGTAGTTACAAGGTGAAGTTTATTACTGCCACCAACGAGCAACTGGACGATGAGTTTTATTCGGAGGAGCTTACGGAGAACAACAGTGAGATTAAAGGGCTTTCGAGTGCTGTTTACAAGAGTGACTTATCTGATGAGAAATTGGACAAGTCAGAAAATGAAGCATCAGAACAAAACGACTCATCTGGTCCAAACACATCACTAGAACAAAACGACTTATCTGGTCCGAACACATCAGAACCTACTTCATTGCAAATCAACACCCCTTTTCAAGTGAACTCAATTCACAAATCATCATTAGAGCACATGAATTCATCTTTAACCAATTCATCTCACAACTCATTCATTTTAGGAAACTCAACGTTTCTCTCAAACTCAGATATCATATCTACTCATTCAGACAGTACCCTTTCAAACAATGGAAACCTCATTGAGCTAGAGGCTCAAGGGATTTTAATCCATGACCAGAAAACACGGTTGCCGACTCATACAGTCTGGACAATCAAACCATTCGTGCAGGTTGATGTGGAGTTGACATTGCCTGAGTCTTTAATCGATCTTTTAGGGTTTGGGGCTGAATTGTTCGAAGGCTACTTGATGAATGTCAAGAGATTGGGGATTATTGATGAGGAGCTGGTACCACAACCTAAAACCATCTTGTGCCGGATCTGCGAAGCGCAAATCCCCGCGTGGTTCATAGAGCGTCACTCGGAAATGTGTATAGTGGAATACCGAGAGAACGAGGACTTACAGGCATTGCATGATTCGATCAACGACCAAAAGGATTTAATTACTAGCATAGTGGAAAGTTTGATGAAATACCTGCTACCGCAGCTGCCAACTGGCTCTACGCTGTCTTCAGGTAGTGACGAAGGAGGAAGTATGATCTATGATTACAAGGGGATTCCACTCCCACTTCCCGCAGCCGAGTCATCCTCAAGATCCGCATCCGTGGTTTCCTCCAAGAAACTTCTTGGTAATATTATGGGCACAAAGAAGTTTCCGTTTGGTATTCTCCAGACGCTTATTGATTTGTGCGAGGAGGCATTATCGATAAACCCGGCAGACACCAATGAAAACGGCGACTTGGCGCTTTCCCCAAGCACCGAAAAGGCACTTTATAATGTTCTTCACTGGAAGTTGTTAGAAACATCGGATCCTGCGATCCAGGCAATAATCCAAGACACCCAGCAGATAGTCAAAAATAAGGCCGCGACCCTTTCTCGCTTGGTATCTGTTTTGCAGTATAACCACAAAATCAAGTCTGAGGTGGATGAGTTGGTGTTGACTACAGTGCGTCAAACGGTGATGAAGATCAAGGAGCAGACGATTATCAACGACTTTGCAATCCCCAGCCACCGCAACAGCACGGTGGACCAAGACCAAACCATCATCGAAGAGCTCCACTTGTCGCCCGCCAAACACACCTTGGGGGAGCCTGTGTCCATCACCCCCGAAGCCGGACTTTCGGACCCCGTTACCCTCTCCTCCGCGAGCATTCTTCATTCACCGCAGCCGTCGCGTGCACGTAGTCCAACAAGCAAGTTGTATTCAGGCTCATTTTTCAAGCACGACGACGACTCAGATATGGAGATTTCAATCGCGCCTAAGGATATGTTACATCGAGCTGAGTTTCTCTCTTCGATTTCCAACCCTTTGCACGATGCCAACGCCTCGATCGATGATTTGGGTCTCCCCAAGAAGTTTTCCGAAAGGGACTTGTCAAACAACTCGTCCTTCTCGAGTCCACGGCGCCACGTGTCGCCTGCTCCGTACGTCGAAAAACAAGGGTTGTCGTCGTTTCAGCGAAACACAATCAACCGTTTCGACACCACACCCCTCAGCTCGCCGTCGGTTACAAATGCAGACCCCAACAATGTGGACTCCTTGGGCCTTGGGGAGAAGAACCCTTCCATCTCTCTCAACCCACAGCACTTACACAACCACCTCAGCCATCTTCAAGCAGGCGTTTCCAAAAGCCCGGCCATGAAACCTCCGTTGTCTCCATTGCTTGTTTCAACCACGCCGTCCGTGAAACCAAGCGGAGGCGGCACCCGAGACTACGATGTGATCAAACCGATAAGCAAGGGTGCATTTGGCTCGGTTTTTCTTGCTAAGCGCAAACTTACCGGTGATTATGTGGCCATCAAGTGCCTTCGGAAAAGGGACATGATTGCTAAGAACCAGGTGCTTAACGTTAAATCTGAGCGTGCTGTGATGATGAAACAGTCTGATTCTCCGTATGTGGCTCAATTGTACAGTAGTTTCCAGTCCAAAGACTACCTTTTCTTGGTTATGGAGTATATGCAGGGTGGAGACTGTGCCGCCTTGGTGAAAGTGTTAGGGACGTTGGGAATCGACTGGTCTCGCCGTTACATTGCCGAGGCCATTATTGGGGTGAGTGACTTACATAGTCGTGGAATCATTCACAGAGACTTGAAACCTGACAATCTTCTCATCGATAGTAAGGGCCATTTAAAGTTGACTGATTTTGGTTTGTCCAGAATGGGGGTGGTTCGCAGACAGGAACGTTCTCACAGAAAGAGTAGTACCTCCGAGCAAGGAATCGAATTGTTCCGCAAGTACTTGAATCAAAGTCAAAATCATCACAGTCCGTTGGTGAACGTTTCCAGTACTGGCTTTGACAGTCCATTATTGGAGTTTTACCATAAGCGAACCAGTTCAATGACTCCTTTTTCGTTGTCTCCCACTTTGGAGAATATCAAGCTTCCGAGTGCTTCAACTTTGGAGAGCATTAAGCTTCCTAGTGCGACTTTGGACAATATTAAGTTTGCTTCTGTGACTCCTTCAAACGTCAACGCGTCAAATGTGACCGCTCCGAATGCATCTTCTGTATCAACCACAGACTCTATGAACTTGAGTGCAACTACAGTGGACGACTCGGTTCCAAACTATTTGACTTCTCCTACTCTTTCATATCTTGAGACCTTTCACAACCAGCCAAACCGTCCAAGCGCAGGACATGCATCAATGCCATCTTCTAGTCTGCTTTCGCATGAACGTAGTCTGCTGATGCATAATCCATCGACACCCACGCCCATGCTTCCTACCAAAGAAGTTCATTATCACCAAACACCGCCATTGCTTCCAATCAGGTCCTCGTCTATTTTCAAGGCGGGCCGGTCTGGTTCCAACTCCAGTGTATATGACTCACCCGTGTTGAACCCGGTGTTGCCCAGAACGTCATCAGAACTGTCGTTTGCGATAGTTGAAGACGATTTCCACGAGAGTCCGTCGCAATCGGTAGGCTCCAGCATCACCAACTTTGCGTTGTTTGATCCCAAGAACCAAAACAACAGTAGCACCAAAAAGTTTTTGGGAACCCCCGATTACTTAGCGCCAGAAACCATCGAAGGTCATGGCCAAGGTGAATACTCGGATTGGTGGTCGATTGGGTGTATTTTGTTTGAGTTTTTGTTTGGATACCCTCCATTCCATGCAGACACCCCAGACAAGGTGTTTACGAATATCTTACAAGGGAAGATCGACTGGCCAGCCCTTCTGCCCGAAGAAGAGGCGGAATATTGCACGCCTGAAGCCAAAGATTTGGTTAAGCAGTTGCTTACGCTTGACCCCGAAGCAAGATTGGGGTACAATGGAGCGGAGGAAATCAAGAAACATCTGTTTTTCAGTCGAATCAACTGGGACACCTTATTTGAAGAAGATGCATCGTTTGTTCCAGAGGTGCAAGACCCAGAGCTGACGGAGTACTTTGATTCTAGAGGTGCTGATATCTCGCTGTTCCCTAAGGAGGACTCTGACGAGGAATCTCCAATGGAAAGGCCTGCCACAAGCATGCCTGGGTCACCAGCAATCAGCAGGTCGCCGTTATTGGTTGGAACGAATCTTAATTTAGCGATATCCGGGTCAAATTTGGGTCTTGGGGTGGGAACAGGCAGTGGAAACAACAGTTTATCGACAAGTAGTGCATCAACGCCTGGAGCTACATCCAAGAGAGAACGGCGGTCGAGTAGATTGGCGGATCCCAGTGAGTTTGGATCGTTTCACTTTAGAAACCTTGCAGTTTTGGAGAAACAGAATAAAGATGTGATCAACCGGTTGAAGAACGAGCACATGGAGCATCGCAACAGTATTTCGCTGTCCTCGTCTGAATCGACACCGCTTTCGCGGTCTCGCGGATACTCAATGAGTGGGTCTACTGGGTCGCCATTCAAAAGATCAGACTCACCAGGCACGGTGGTAAGCTCAGTAAATGCGGGAAGATCAGCGTCTCCAAACAAGTTTGGAGATTGCTCGCCCAAACCACTTCAGCTTGATGGGTATTCGGACGACGTAACAACGGATGCGATTAAAGCCGGAGAGTTCTACTCTGTAAACAGAGGATCTGTGTACTCGTTAACCAAACTGTTGAGGGAAAATTCCCCACTGAGCTCAGACACTGAAGATACCAAACTGTCTGCGTTGATGAGAGTGCAGAAAAGACGAGAAAGTTCACGGAGACCGGCGTTGACCAGTACAACCAGCTCACTTACAGACAACGAGGAGCGGGTGGTGACTGTTAAAGAACGCAACAAGGCCAGGGTGGAGTTGGATATTCTCTACTGTGAACCGATTCCAATTGTGCGGCATAGTATCACCAAGTTGCTTGAAAAAAGTGGGGGGATAGTTGTGCTGATTGCTGATGGAGATGATTTGGTTAGAAGAGCTACAGGACAAGTGAAGTTTGATTTAATATTAACGGCTTTGAAGACACCCAAATTTGACGCGGTGGATGCAGTCAAGTTGATCAAGTACACCACTGGGGTGAACCTGAATACGCCAATTGTGGCCGTTACTGGATTTGCGCATGAAGCACAAGCGTCACAAATATTTGACCATATTCTCGAGAAGCCTGTTCTGTTGGGTCTGATTCAGAAGGTTATATCCAAGTTTATGGATGAGGCTATAGATTAATGATAATGATTAAGATTTCTGAGTGTAGTTTGTAAGAAACATAAAAGGTTTGTAGATTATGATTCTTAAGAATAATAAGATTTGTAGATTATGATACAGATTTGTCAATGATGTTTTCCAAGTCATAAAATTATGACTTAAAAGAGTCAACAAAGGATTTCGTGGTTTCACCATTTTTCAAATAATTCTCAACGTACCATTCCAACTGCTTGATACTCTCCAAAATATCAGACTTGGCTGTATGTAAACTCTTCTTTTTAGGACAAAGATTCATCAACTCAGGATTATGTCTTTTGCCGATTTCCATAAGTGTAGACACATCAATCAATCTATAATGCAAATGGTCGATAACCTTTGGGAACTCTCTAATCATGAAAAACTTGTCCATGTGGACGGAGTTGCCAGCCAAGACCGCGGTAGAAGGCTTTGGGACGTACTTTGTAATATACTTTAATAAGTCATCTTGGACCACGTCCAAAGTGCGCGATGGGTTTTCCAAAATACGAGCCACTAAGCCGGAGGAGTTGTGGTGTTCGATGCACCAAGGCCCCATGGCGTCCAAGACCTCTTTTGGCTGGTAAACGGTGGACTCGAAGCCTACAGGGTCGACGACCTTCAAGTCACCATCGGTGACAAAGCAGCTGATTTCGATAATATGGTCGTTGAAGACGTCCAAGCCAGTCATTTCACAGTCGATCCACACGATTGGCTTCTCGGGCTTCTTCGTGGACTGAAGTAACTTCAACACAGCCTCGTGGTTTACAGGCTGTTTGGCAAGCTTGGAAGGAACCAAGGTTGACTTTTGTTTTTTGGCCATTCTAAACAAGCTTCCAAACATTTTTTTTCTATATGGACGCCGATACCTTCTACTTGGCGTACTTGGTGATCCACATCCCAGTGACTTTGTTCATTGACTCGAGCATTGTTGTTCCGCACGAACGCCTTCCAGTGTTTTCGCAGAACTTCATCAAGTACTATCTCGACGCACACGCAGACTACTTGTTGGCCAAGCCGCCAACGTGGTTCAAGTTCTTTGGTTGTGTGGAGTTGATCTTCCAATTGCCTTTCTTTTTCGTGGCTGCATACAAGATATGGCGTGGGCGTGATCGGTCGCACTGGGTGTGGATGGTGATCTACGGGTTTAACGCATCCTTCACCACCATATGCTGTTTACTTGAATTCTACTTGAATGGGGAAAACAATGGATTGGACGCTTCTCAAGTATGGACCTTGATTGCAATGTACTCGCCATATGTATTTATCCCCGGATACATGATGATTGACTACACTTGCCGTATTAATAAACAGATTAGATAGTTTTGTATTCGTTAATTCATTGGTACTTGGCCAACAATTCATCAGCTAAAGCAATGTATTGCTTTTCGGCATCTTCTTGGGAAGTGCCTTCCAAATCCTTCCAGGCTTGCCACTTGTACTTGCCCTTCAAGTCGAAAACACCAGGCTTGGAAGTGGTGTTGTCACCAACAGTGGTTTGCTTGTACAAGCCGTACAACTTTAACAATTCATCGTCACTTGGACGCTTGGTTAAGTTTTGAACTGTAGCAGCCTTGTTTGGTTAGTATGGCACTTGTTTCCAATTGAATACATACTTTGTCAGTAAATTCTTGGGAAGGCATTATAATTTTAATAAAAATCGGATTATGTGGCAATATATAAATCTCCCAACAAATCGATCCGGAAAAGTCGTTAAATTTCGTTGTGATAACGACATTCAAATTACGTCATAAGGTGGAGCACAATGGCTTGCCATTTCGTTGTTATGTCACGCAGCAGACACAATAGGAGAGCTACAGCATCGTGGTTGACAGCTGATGGCTAGGCCCGGTATTGAGTCACGTGTGTGGTGTCTTGTGTCACGCGTGTGGCTCGTGCTTGCTCACGTGGCTTAGTCAGCTTTTATGCTACCCTGGCTCGTGCTTTTTCACGTGTGTATGGTCATGTTTTATTTACGCGCATGACTCGAGCTTTCTCACGTGCTTCGGGCTTCGCGCACTCTCGCCGTGTTATGGTAAATATTCAGTCACACGTTCACGCCCTTGTTTCGTATGCTCTTGTGGGGACTGCTAAGCTATGGCTCGGGAATTCAAGACAGGATTGATAAAGAGAAGTACCCCCGAGAATTGTGTTTGACAAGTGTGTAATGTGCACGGGAAATATCCCCGAGATGTGTGCTTGAGGATTGCCCTCGGAAACATTGACATGTGTGTTATGTGCACGGGAAACACACCCACTTCTCCATGGTTACTCATCATGCTTAGAAATCTTTTGTCAGCATCGGAGATGGAACACGGAAGAAAAAGAAAATCACCCCGAATGGCTCGGCTCGGAATTAGCAATACAGTGAAAAATGCAGGGCATGAAAAAGAAATTGATCTTCTATATATATGTGTTTCCGCCCTGTTTCTCTTCAGAAATGATAAGTGCTAGAAACCCGGACACCAAGCTTCCCTTTCAAGTCAAATTTGATGAGACTTTGGGAGAATACTATTACTATAACGATGTAGACCAAACGGTGTCATTTGACTCGCCTTGCGAGGTCAAGACTCACTCACAAGAGGCTGTGCCCGCAAAGAAGAGCAAGTTGTTTCTGCTCATGAGAAAGATATCTAATGATGAATGCCCATTTTCAAGAAAGAACAAGAACGGAAGTGTGTTGAATAGAATCAGCACCGCCATCTCGAGAAAATCCACCGTGGAATCATTAAAGTCACTGCAATCGTCGCCTCTTGTTGACAGTATAAAGTTTGACGAAGCCTACTTTTTAACCAATGCACATGATTTTAAAAACTTTGCGGGAACCTCGATGGTGCGGCCTAGCGCACTGGCAAGAACATCGTACTCCAACATGTCTCACGACCTATTTGACGAAAACTCAAGCATCCAGTCTCTTGAACTGATTTCGACCGAAGATGAACTCTCGGAAGAAGAATCCATTCGTCTGTACAGATTTGAGGATTCAAACTACACATACAAGGTACTCTCTGCATACAGTTATAATGACTACCATCAATATTTTGACAAGGATGATGAGATCACCCGTCTAGAATCAAATTCCCTGGCGGAGGAACACGAGTTGGAAAGGCGGCTGCTTAGACTCCAAATTCTCAAGGAATTAGACTATTAAGTTGCATTTGCATCAGTTTTGTGCTGCGGAATTTCACTCACATTTCCTTGCATTAGTCATACAAAACCATAAAATTCATATACTTGTATATATACATAATAACAATAATTCGAGCACTTTGTAGCAACTTGTTTTTGTGTGCCGGTACCGCGAGATGCCGACGAGAGATGCCGATATCAATTATTTCCGGGCGATGAATATGCATATATTCTGGTGGCGATGATAAGATGTGGGAGCAATTAATGAGGGGCGCAGAATAAGCGATATGGATCGATGACTTTTACATATATTCTGGTGGCGACGATAAGCTGTGGGAGCAACTAATGAGGAGCGCAGAATAAGCGATAATCATCGATAAAAAAGCATGACAAAGCGATAACCTTTTACACGTTAATCGCTCTTACATAAGCATTAATCGTTTAGCAATCTAATTCGTTCTGATCGCATACCATTCGCAGTCACGCAGTATCATCCCTCAATGGTCGACTAATACCTTATCATCATTCATTCATCAAACACAAATGTAGAATTCAAACATAATCTGCCACAGGAAATACATTATAATACACTCACAAAACAACATCGATCTCAATGGTACTGATCAACTTATCCATTTCACCCAAGACTCTATACGTCAGACTGGCGATTTTCTCTTCCTGTTTGGACTTTTCCAATAACTCCTTCTCGTAATTTTCCTGGGCAGCCTGCAAGGCCTTTTCGTTTTCTTCTTGGTTCATCAAATCATGGTAGAACATACGAGTGACTGTTTTCAAACGGTTGAAAGGATCACCACCATCCAGCTGGCCAATGTTGCTCAACAAAATCTGCTTGGATTTTATTTCCGCCTTTCTGATGTTTGTATTGTTCAACTTTCTGTTTCTCTCGTTCACCTTGGACATGGTGTTGAGAGACTCGGAGTTGTTATGAGTTTTGACCTGGTTGACCAAGATCTTATCCAAGTCCTTGATTTTGTTGATTAACGTATTCACTTGAGGCTGGTTGTTTGGAGTTTGTCTGGCAACCTTCAATTCATCCATCAAGCGGGACTTTTGGTACACAGCATCATACCCTGTGATCGCACTAGGTTGGTCCTTCTTCAACTGTTGTTTCTTCAAGAGCATCTCGTTGACGTCCTTATCACTGATACCCTTGTCGATAAACCCTTGGACCTGATGGAACTTGTCATTGACATCATCAACCAAATCAATGCTTTCGCCGGTTTTCTCCAATTCCTTCATGTATCTTTCCAATTCGTCCTGGCTAATGGTCAGGTCCAGGAAAATAGTGATTGGGAACTCTTTGGTTTGCTTTCTGTTCTGGCTAACCAACAAAAACAAATCACATTTGCTGTTACCCAAACTGTATGCTTTGGAAGGATGTGATCTCACGTCTGCTATTTTGACCATCCGATACAACGGCCTCTTACTCTTGTCCATTCCCAAGTTGATTCTGGCAAAGGTGTCGATGATAACGTCTGCAAAGTTGGCGTAGAAACAGTACTTCAGCAACATGCTACGACCAACACGAATACGGTTGACATCCTCCAACTTGGCTCTTTCGCTGGATTTGCGCGGACGCGACGACGTGTGTGCCCACTCCACTTCATCGTAGTTGTCCTCTTCTTCCTCTTCCTCTTCCTCCTCATCCTCCTCCTCATCATCATCATAGTCGTCGTACTCCCGGTTGCTCTTCTTTTGTCTCTGCTTCTTCAACTCGTTCAACTTGTCTTGCTTGGATGAGCGTGCAGGCTTGCTTCTGTTCGAAGAGCGGGTTGCACGACCATAGTCGTCGTCATCCTCCGATCCAGACTCGTCCCCGCGTGTTTGCATCCGCTTCTGTTGCTTCATTCTTTCCTGAAGATACTTCTTTTCATTGAATCTTTCCATCTCTTGTGTTCTATCAAACAAGATCTGTTCTCTTTGTATTTCGTCCATCAGCTCCAACCGGTCACGGTCTGCTTCATCCTTGTACTTGGCTTCCAATGGATATGGGTTAACCAACTCATTTTCTTGGTCCTCGTTATCAAGTCGACGCTTCTTAGATAAGACCTCATCATCATCTGAAAGATCGTCCACGTCAGATCCCCGGCCGATGGCTGGTTGATAATTGGTATCCGAGTCTACTCCTGAATTGTCGGCTCCACCAGCAAGAGCGAGTAAGTCGTCATCTAAGTCAGACATGTTGTTTTTGTTGAAATGTTTTGCACGTGATGTCCTAATCCTACGAAGTGAGTAGTTGTATATTGGTTAGTGTAACTATGGTGTTACTGTATGACTATTAGTGTGTGAGTGGTATTACTGAGTAGGTGTTGATGAGTGAGTGATATTACTATGTATGTGTTGATGAGTGAGTGATATTACTATGTATGTGTTGATGAGTGAGTGATATTACTATGTAAGTCTTGATTAGTGAGTGATATTACTATGTAAGTGTTGATGTGTGAGTGATATTACTATGTAAGTGTTGATGTGTGAGTGGTATCGCTGAGTAGGTGTCGATGCGTGAGTGATATTACTGTAATATGAATGAATTGATTTTCTCAATACACTGTACACTTCAACAAATAAGCGATGTATTGGTGTATAACAATTAACTATTCCTAATTTAAAAGAATATACTTGCTTTCATAGAAAATATGATAGAACTATGATTCACTACTTTAAATTGCAATCTCGGGTATACGAATTTAGGTATATACCGTTTGTGGTGCCTGTGGACGTCAGTTGTACAATGTTGCAAACACTTCCCAAAACGGCTAGGGTAGGGCTTTCACGTGATTTTTCAACATCGCACGTGACCTTGAAAATCAACGAACTGGCGAGATGCCAATAGTTAACGCATTACCCTACACGATGAATAACGTAAAATGTATTAGAACAAGAAGATAACCCTCAAGTATATACATACACTAGCTTGTGCAATAATTTACATGTATATATTAATGTTGGCAATACTTGATAGATAACTTAACGCAATCTTCTAGCTTCTCTTTCAGATTCCATCAAGCACAAGATGTCGTTTTCTCTGACTGGGCCCTTGACGTTTCTGACAATGGTTCTGGAAGAGTCTTCCAAGAATTCAACTCTGACTTGGGTGACACCACCTCTGGAACCGGTTCTACCCAAAACCTTGATAACCTTAGCTAAAGTAACTGGAGTCTTGCTGTCCTATAGCCTGTTAGTATACGATTCTTCCAATAGATGATTCTTCCAATAGATGATTCATCCAATAGATGATCCTTCTCTATGATTCAACATACCATTGTGAATAACTTTTATTGATGAAGAAGAAAAAAAAAATTTCAAACTTTGTATAAATTTTTTTAGTGCGAGACTGGGAGTGTGTGTGCGCAGAAAAAAAAATTCACTCGACTCAAACTGCAAAATGTCAAACTGCAAAATAACATGGTGCAGACACATCCTCTCTGTGTGCAGGTGATTGCTCGTACGGCCGTATAGATACGGCACGGAACGGAACATTAATTTGCCACTGAAAATCGAGTATATCGTATATAATGCAATTATGATCACAATCTACAGTATCAGGTCATGACTGAAGTCGCCGAGAAGAAAACCGAATTGAACACAAAACCCAAGTACGAGGTTCCAAAATACACCTATGCAAACTCGTTCAAAGATTGGGTTTCGCACTTAACTTCCAAGTCGGATAGCGAAGCAGAACATCAACTTCTCTCCCTTCTCCCTTTTTTCCCAGACAAAGATGCTACACGTGAAGCTGCAATAATCAATACGGATATTGGTAATGGGAAATTCATCCACGAATTCTGCATCAAAAATACAGAAAAGACCCAGGATGAACCCTTGGATGTTGTGTTGGTGCATGGGTACGCAGCCTCTTTAGGCTTATTTATTGAGAACTTTGATCATTTATCTTCTATTCCTGGAATCAGAATACATGCAATTGATTTGCCTGGTTTTGGGTTGAGTTCCAGACCTAACTTTGGAAAGTTTTCTCACGAAACAAAAGAAGATGTTTATAAGGTTGAAAACTGGTTTATCGATGACTTGGAAGAGTGGAGAAAACGCAAGAACCTTGATCATTTTGTGTTGGTGGGCCACTCACTTGGGGGCTACTTGAGTGCGGCCTACACCATGAAATACAACAAACCCATCAAGAATGAACAGTCCGGTGTCACCAGAAACTTGATTGACAAGTTGGTTTTGGTTAGTCCGGTCGGCTTGGACAGAAACAAGTTGTCGCTTTTGCCTGAGAAAACCATGGAGTTGCCTCCAGACAGCTCGGACGACTATTCAACCCTCATGAACGATAAGATCGACCAGTACACATCCACACGAGGCGGTAAGTTTATGAACTATCTTTGGGATAGAAACTTTTCTCCTTTTTCAATTGTTCGTAACATTGGTCCATTAAGATCGAGATTCATTTCCGGTTGGACCTCCTTTAGGTTTGGTTACTTGTACGCCAAAAGCCCTCAGGATTACCAGGTTTTACATGACTACATCTACAGAATCTTCAATGGGAAAGGTTCCGGGGAGTATGCCATCACTCAATTGTTGGCATTTCCAGTGATGCCCCGTTTGCCATTGTTGGATAGATGTCCTGAAAAGTTTGTCAACATGAAGTTGCCTACACTCTGGCTCTACGGTGATAACGATTGGATGAACGAAAAGTCGGGGATGCGTATGGTTAGAGAAATCAATGCTTTGTCTGCGCAAAAATACAGTACCGAATTAGCTGAATTTGAGCTTACCAAAGGAGCTGGTCATCACCTTTATTTAGATAATCCCTTAGATTTTTCCAAGCTGGTCTTTAGGTTTTTGAACTTGCCAACAAGCCAACTTAAGTAGTGTTATTTTGCTACGAAGTTTACATAAGCTAGAAAACTTTATACTCTATTAATTCATTATTTTCTTACTCTCATCTTTATAATATAATTGTAATTTCTTTAAATTCTCTTGATGGTTTGTTTCAATCCTCTTGAATTGCCTTTTAAGGTCACACTCTAGCTCCCTCTTCTTTTCTTCAATCATTTCCTCGAGACGCTTCATCTTGGTGATCATGGAATTTGTGATCACCCCAAAAGTTTCCCGGATTGAATTATAGCTATCTTCGTTGGAAAAAGGTTTTTCTGTAAGTTGAGGGTATTTTTTGATATTGGTGTTTTTCTGCGATAAAATTCTCTCCAATGTATTTTTTGCAACCATTGATTTTTGTTTCATTTTTGCAGCAATATTTGAAATTTGCGGAATACTGTCATCCAAAGAGCTTGCCACCACAAAAGTGGACTTTCTTCTTCTTTTGATGGAAAACGAATCTTCATGTCTTGATTCGGGCGGTGATGATTGTTGAGTATTCATCCGTTTAGGCAGAAACGAAGGTAATAAATATTTCGGAGGTGAAAACTGGGAATCCCCTATAATTGTACCTTGGTACTTTGCCAGTTTCCCTTCACTGGGAGAAGAGGGAATCGATGAATTGTCCCAATCGAGAATTTTATTATTTTTCTTAGCTATCTTCAAGTTATAATTTGTAACTTTGTTTTGTGGGGTTTGGCTTATAAATGTATCCTGTAAAGGCAGTAATGGAGTCATTGAGATATCATCCAATCCAACGGGTTCTTTGGGTTCAATGGGTTCTTTGGGTTCTTTGGGTTCTTTGGGTTCTTTGGGTTCTTTGGGTTCAATGGGTTCAATGGGTTCAATGGGTTCTTTGGGTTCAATGAGGGATTGGATGTTGAGGGATGATTGAAATTGATCTTTGAATTCATCATTCTCTAATTCTTCATCCTTATCCTCATCATACTTCCCAAACTCAATAGACTCATATACCTTCCTCACCCTTTTTGTAATAGCATTATTCAACAGCTTGTTAAACAAATCCAACAACTCATCCTTCTTCAAAACCAACTTAACCGAAACAGACTTGTAAAAAATCAGCCCAAGTCTAACCTCTTTAAAATCCAATACAATCTTGGAACTCAAGAATCTTCTCAAAAGATTATTCGACGAAAGAAAGTACGGCACCAATACATTATCTACGGTGACCCAGAACACTACGGCATGCAAATCTAAGAACTGGATAAAAGTCAAGTGACCTTTGACAAAAGAGTTGTTGAGGTGCATCACATTCAGACACTCGACCGAGCTCAATTGAAACAAATTTTTAAACACCTTATTACGTTTGGACAACAAGCCGAGAACTTCGCGGGAGCCCACCGTGGTTTTCGGGTAGCATTCCAAGCAAATTCCCGCCAACTCAATCATGTAGTTGCAGGTGGTGAAGTCTGAGTTTGACCTGAAGAGGAGCTCGACCTTGTCTTTCATGAGCAATGTAGCGATGGTGTCCTTTGTGGATGGATGGTTTGTGGCCATAGCGAGAAGTGTCCTACTTGTAAGCCAGCTGGATCTCTTTTGGGTCAACGAATCCTCCAACATGGCAGCAATGCACTGCGAATCAGTCTGCAGAGGAATCACATTTATGAGAAACTCCCAATAAAACATCAAATCCACCAACAACTTAATGTAATCATTAACCAAAAACTGAAGAATAAGATAGCATGTAAGTGACCCATTGATCTCCTGTCCAATGTCACTCCACTTTTGTTCACAAAGAGCTCTAAAAAACTCCTTTAGCTCAACAACAACCAACTCATTTTCTGAGGCCGTAAATTTGCTAGATTCCACAAGTAGCGACTTGATTTTGTTATACTTGAACTTGTTCACGTGAAGTTTTCCTTCTTGAATATCACTAGTGACCAGTTGAATGACTTCTGAAAGCAGCATTGGATGCAAAAAAGTTATACATTTTTTTTAAAAAAATGTAGGGGTGATTGAAGGGATATAGACGAAGGATGGTGTGCATTATGTAACAAACGGATAGGGTAGTTGTATTAGTGGGATGTTTATGTAACGATTTTACATTACAAATTTGCAATTTCAATAGTTGACAATTTTACAATTGCAATAGTTGACAATTTTACAATAACACACTTTAGTGAATAAATAAGTATTCATAATATTTGACGCTCCGGAATAGGCACCAGCTATAAAAAGGACATCACCATAACATATTATATGGAATAAACGAGCCCACGCTCAAGGAACGTATTCCTGCATTTTCATTATCATAAATTTTTCGTGAAAAAAATAGTCATCATGGCAGACATCAATGAAATCACAGCCTTGTTCTCCAAGGTTGGACTTTCAGATAACAAAAGTAAGGAAGTTGTGAAGAACAAAAAGGTTGCACAATCATTGTATGAAATTTTGAACGAAACCAGTGGGGAAGTGATTGAAGAAAAGAAGTTGGCGCTCTTGCAAACACTTGCGGTCGAAAGTAAAGGTAGCGAGATCAAGAACAGAAAGTTCATTACGGAGGGAGTTTTGGACGGAAGATTGAAGACCAGCTTGCAGGTTAGTGAAGGGTTCAAGTACATCCAAGGAACGGAGACGCCAAGCACCGAGGAATTCAACGCAGCTGCAGGAGTTGGAGCCGAAGTGAGTGAAGAGGATGTTAAGAAGGAGATCTCCAAGTACATTGAGGAGAATAAGGACGAGATGGCTGAAAAGAGATATGCTATGGTTCCTAAAGTTTTGAGTGAACTGAAGAAGTTGGCAAGCTTAAAGTGGGCACCACCAAACTTGTTCAAGCCAATAATTGATGACTTGTTTTTGAGTTTGTTGGGACCAAAGGATGAAAGGGATACTAAGAAACCGGCCAAGAAGGCCAAGGCCAAGGCCCCAGTTGCCAACAAGGCCAAGGAAGTTGCCGCACCCGAAAGATCGATGTTTTCCGAGGGGTTCCTTGGAGCCTTGCATAAGCCGGGTGAGCAGCCTCAAAAGTACCCTGAATTGATCAAGCCGCATTTGGCGTTCACACATGGTAAGGTGTTTACTCGTTTTCCGCCCGAACCAAACGGATTCTTGCACATTGGCCACTCCAAGGCAATCATGGTTAACTTTGGTTATGCCAAGCACAACGATGGTATTTGTTACTTGAGATACGATGACACCAATCCTGAGGCTGAAGAAGAGGTTTACTTCAACTCGATCAAGGACATGGTGGAATGGTTAGGGTTTGCACCATGGAAGATCACGTACTCTTCTGACTACTTTGACCAATTGTACGAGTTGGCCGAAAAGTTGATTGAAACGGACGGTGCCTATGTTTGTCACTGTACTCCAGAACAGGTCAAGGCCAACAGAGGGTTGAAGGCTGACGGTACACTTGGGGGAGAAAGAAAGGCGTGTCATGAACGCAGTGCCTCCATTGAAGAAAACCTCGCCAAGTTCAGAGCCATGAAGAATGGCGAATACAAGGTTGGAGAAGCCACCTTAAGAATGAAGCAAGACTTGACCTCCGACTCCCCTCAAATGTGGGATTTGGTTGCCTACAGAGTTTTGAACGCTCCGCACCACAGAACTGGTGACAAGTGGAAGATATACCCAACCTACGACTTCACCCACTGTTTGGTTGATTCTTTCGAAAACATCTCGCACTCGTTATGTACGACCGAGTTTGTTTTGTCTCGTGAGTCGTACGAGTGGCTCTGTGACGAGTTGCGCGTGTACAGACCAGCTCAACGTGAGTACGGCAGATTGAACATCACCGGTACCATCATGTCCAAGAGAAAGATTGCCAAGTTGGTGAATGAAAAGTATGTTCGCGGATGGAGCGATCCTAGATTGTACACCTTGGAAGGTATCAAGCGTCGTGGTGTTCCTCCAGGAGCCATTTTGTCTTTCATCAACACTTTGGGTGTGACCACCTCCACCACCAACATTCAAGCCATTAGATTCGACAGCGCTGTGAGATCGTACCTCGACCACACCACCCCAAGATTGATGATGGTGTTGAAGCCTCTTGAGGTTGTCATCGACAACATCGACGATGGCGTTGTCCAAGAAATCGAAATTCCTTACAAGCCAGGTAATGGTGGTGAGAGATTTGGCAACAGAGTGGTTAAGTTCACCAACAGATTATACATTGATAGAGGCGATTTCCGTGAGGAATCTTCCGCGGACTACTTCAGATTGGCCCCAGGCCAGCCGGTTGGTTTGATGAGAGTTCCTTTCACTGTCAGCTTCAAGTCTGCTGAGGTTGATGCTGAAGGTAACATCATAAAGATTCATGTGAACCATGATGTTGATCTGAAGGCTAAGCCAAAGACTTTCATCCAATGGGTTCCTTACAACGACGCCGTCAAGGTGAACCAGGTTAGAATCTACAACCAATTGTTCAACAGTGAAAACCCTGCTGCCCACCCAGATGGTTACTTGAATGACATCAACCCAGATTCCGAAGAAATCATCGAGAATGCTGTCATTGAGCCTTCTTTCTTTGAAATCGAAGAAAAGTCTCCTTTGAATATTGCTATTGAGGGTAGTGAATTTAACATTAAGGAAAAGAAGGGTAATGAAACTGTTAGATTCCAAGCTTTGAGAGAGGGTTACTTTTGTTTGGATACTGATGCTAGTAAGGATAACTTGATTTTGAATAGAATTGTTACTTTGAAGGAGGATGTTAATAAATAGAACTACAAATGAGTGATATGAACGAAGTGAATAGTTTGTGGTGAGTGTTGAGTTTGAATAATGCATAATGGAGTGAATAGTGAGTACTCGAACAAACCATGAACCAAGTGAATGAACCAAGTGAATGAACCAAGTGAATGAACCAAGTGAATTGTGTACTCGAACGAACCATGAACCAAGTGAATTGTGTACTCGAACAAACCATGAACCAAGTGAATTGTGGGTTTACAGATTACCATAATAATAATAAATGTAACCTTGATGTCTTTACTGATTAACGATAAATTTAATGATTTGAACTTGAATAGTCAACAATCTTTAAAATTATTAATGCTATCCTACTATTAATAAGATTAATAATCTATGGTGATAATCTATGTAGTCCCCAAAATTGACATCTTGATGATGATTAGTATTCGAACTAACGGATAACTCATTTCGTTCTTCATGCACACATACTCGCTATCTGTTATTATTCATTCATATTCGTTCTTGTTCGTTCTTATTCATTCATTTTCTCATTTATCATCAGCTTACTAACAATAAATTACGCAAGTGTGGATCAAAATCCCCAGAAAATGGCAATCAAAAATGGCAATCAAAAATGGCAATCAAAAATGGCAATCAAAAATGGCAATCGAAAATTAAATTAAAATGTCCTACGGATTGAAAGCAGCCGAACGTTTAGGCAACAAAATCTACCTTATTACAGGAGCTCTGAGTGGAATTGGAGAGGCCACAGCTAGAGAATTGGCTGCGGCAGCCAATGGTAACATTAAGTTGATTCTTACTGCAAGAAGAAAGGACAAGTTGGATGCCCTTGCTAAGGACTTGGCTGGTTCATACCAGGGTATTCAAACACACACGGCCTCATTGGATGTTCTGGAGGTCAGCACCATCAAGCCATTTTTGGACAGTTTGCCTGGGGACTTTTCCGATGTCGATGTTTTAATCAACAACGCGGGTTTGGCACTTGGAAGGGACGCCATAGGAGATATTCTCCAAGATGACATCACCAAGATGTTCAACACCAATGTGTTAGGGCTCATCACGTTGACCAATGCACTCTTGCCTCTCTTCAAGAAGAAGAACTCGGGTGATATTGTCAACATCGGCTCCATTGCTGGCAGAGACCCGTACCCAGGTGGAGGTATCTACTGTCCTACCAAGGCCGCAGTCAACTCGTTTTCGCACGTCTTGAGAAAGGAATTGATCGACACCAAGATCAGAGTTTTGGAATACCAGGCCGGTAACATCAAGACCGATTTTTCTGTCATTCGTTTCAAGAATGACCAGCAAAAGGCCGATGATGTTTATGCTGGGTACGAACCTTTGTATGCAGAGGACTTTGCGGAGATTATTGTGTTTGGTATTTCCAGAAAGCAAAAGACTGTTGTCGCTGAAACTTTGGTTTTCTCAACCAACCAAGGGAGTGGTGTTCACATTTACAAGGACCCAAACTATAAGCCAACAAATGAATAGTTAATAAATAGTGTGGATTGTGAGTTAAAAGTGCGCAAACCGGAATCGAACCGGGGCCAACGATGGCTACGATAGATTTTACCACTAAAAAATGCGCAAACCCGGAATCGAACCGGGGGCCCAACGATGGCAACGTTGGATTTTACCACTAAACCATTTGCGCTTTTTCTGCTTTTGAAAATTTGTTGTATATAGAGACATTTAAGAACAATGCCAAATTGAAATGCCATGAAATTCAATGTTTAGGGACGTGCCCTTTTTGGATTTTGTTTGTTGGACCCTGCCTCTTTAAGAAGTTCGTTTGATTATAATAAACATTTAATTATGAATGAAATAATGGAAATCACAACAATAAAAGTAGGCTTTTGTTTAAGAATTGGCAGGATAAATCTCATATGTTTTCATTGATTTTCGTTTAAGGATTGGCAGGTTAAATCTCGTATGTTTTCATTGATTTTCGTTTAAGGATTGGCAGGTTAAATCTCGTATGTTTTCATTGATTTTGATTAAATAATTGTTATATCAAATCTCAATTGTACTTAATCATAATCATAGCCTGGAAAAAACTATTTCTTAAGAAATTTGAAAATTTCTTAATAATTACATGAAATTCAGATAAAAATAGAACAAGATCGAGAATAGCAAGAATTGAATCAAGATTATTAGGAAAGAACAAAACAGTCGAGTTTGAGCACGGCTCAGGGTAGACACGGCGTTCAAAACCTCTAGCCGATCCGGGTAAACGGCACACGTGACGACTTGCATATTTTGCAACCAAAGATGCGGGGAGTAATCATACCAGGTCATCGACGATTAAATTGTAGGAAGTGAGAGCTTAGCGAATAGATAATTGGTAGGTACTTATATAGAATTTATAGATACTTATATAGAATTTATAGATAATTACACCTAATTTATACTTATACCTAATTTATAGATAATTATACCTAATTTATAGATTATTATACCTAATTTATAGACACTTATAATTGATGCATCATCGGAATGTTACTGCGTAACCAACCAGGAATGATCGATATAACCCACTCATAAACCAGAACAGAAAGACACTCAAACACGCTATATAAGATGACGGTCCAGCAACAATCTAAACACGAAAAATTAGATTGTTCATTGACGAATACTAAAAAATAGCTTGCAGCGACCCTATGACACAAAACCAAATTCGTGCCAATAAACGGCTGGTTAATAGGGGCCCGAGATACCAATGAATTCAGGGAATTGGGATTCGAGGAGTAGATCCGACTTGAAATGAAACGGCATTACCCTAGTGAAATCTCGTTGTCTACTTACCAAAAGCAAGCTAAAAGAAAATAATCAGGCACCAGTAGCAACATTACATCATCACCGAAATGTGAAACGCGAGCAACAAAATGTCAACATACACGGTCAAAAAAACACATACACGATAAATCAACAACAAACATCATTAGTAGCTCGCCAAAATGATAGTCTTATTGTAGTGTAGAATCGATCAGAGAAGATATCGTGTGTGTGGGCTTTTACTAAAGAGCTGTAGAATGTTTAAATGGTTTTTGTGAAACGATGTAAAACGCCTTACTGTAATGATACGACGAAAAACAAGGCGATTTTACAAAATGTTGCAACGATATTAAAGTTGACAGCGTGTGCGTCTAGAAGTTTGGGAAAGCAGGCAGTTTGCAGCTTTGTTCGATGACCGAACACATCCGCAAGTACGAGGTCCAGTGCGTACTGCGGAACAAGAGATAATAGCAAAAGAAATGCGATATAATAAACAATAATAACAAATAAATACTAAATAGGAAAAAATCAGTGCACTAAAAAAACAGTATATAATAAAATCAGTCGGCTGAAAAAAAGACAGTGTGAAAGGATGGTTAGCTTGACATTAGTTGCATTGCTTCCATTAGTCTCTAGTTTGGCATTACGCAGAAGTAAGGATGAAAAACCCGCAGTGGTTAGTGTGGACTTCTATAACATTAGAGATAGGGAGGGAATTGCAAAGAGAGATGAGACATCCGACAGCCCAATATTTAATACTGGTAGTACCGGTTTTTTTATAGACTTAGCATTAGGATCCAACCAGCAGTCGGTGAAGGTGCAGCTTGACACCGGTAGTGCAGACTTTTGGGTTCCGTCGTCTGGAATTCAATGTTCGGGCGACGTTCTGTGCACAATCTTTGGGTCGTTTGACCCGAGTCAATCCAGCACATTTAAAGATCTTTCGCAACCATTCTCAGTCTCGTATCTTGATGAAAGTTTTGCAAAGGGGGACTTCGCAACCGATAGCGTTGGTTTACCTAATGGCGGGCCAGTTCTTAAACAAACGCAATTTGCAGTTGTGTCCAGCACATCGAGCACCGGGGGAGTGTTGGGAATTGGGCCCAACAGAACACAAACCATTGCACACAATAACCCATCTGAAGTCTATCCTACAATTGTTGATACATTGAAAGCGGACGGCTTCATTAATAAAGTTGCATATTCAGTTTACTTAAATCTGACTCAAGCCCAAACAGGCTCTATTTTATTTGGAGGTGTTGACCATGCCAAGTATTCGGGCGACTTAGCCACTTTTTCATTTGCAAATAAGTTTAGAATCCTGGCACCAATGAACGAGTTGTATATCGGGGGCCCCGACCTTAGTGCCGGCAAGGTAATTGATGCTGGTTACGACGTTGTGTTCGACACAGGAGCAACGATTTCTTCGTTGCTGTCTGATATTGTCAATACGTTGGTTCAAACGTGGAGTCCTACTGATTTTAAGTGGGACGACCAGGCCAAGTTCTACAGAGTTCCTTGCTCAGGAAGTGGGGATAGATTGGCTGTATTTCAATTTGGGGATAGATTAATCCCTATTCCCATCTACAAATTCATCCAAAAGTTCCAAGACACATGTTTCTTGTTGGTTGATATTCTTGATGATTCCGATTCATCTGCAGAACCAGTCTTTGGAGACGATGTGTTGAGCGAACTCTACTTGGTGTACGATATCGAAGACCAAAAGCTTTCTTTTGCTCCCGTTGTTAGAACTGATGATACAAACATCTCTGAGATTAATTAGTTTATAGAACACAAATCGCTTTGCGATAGCACACTTAATATAATAGCGCATCTAATATATTGTGTAGAAGTTCGATGAAGTTTTGTGTGCTTCATTGAAACTGAAGATCTTTTTGATGGTACAAACTTTCAAGGGATGGATCATTCCGGAAGGAGATAAATTTGATTAAACGATCCACCGAACAAACATTGAGTCTGTGAGGTTAATCTTGTTAGATGTATGCATGTATTTCTCCTTTTGCAGAATGTAGTGAGTTCTATTACTGCAAGTGTAATAAATAAGAGATCTCGATTTCACATCTCTTTATACGTGATCATCTACCATCAGCAAACGTTCTAGGGTGGAATTGCTAAGGATATAATATCCTTTAATTTCACATTTCCTTTTTATATACTTCTACAGCAAACATTTTGTTCAAGGGTGGAATTACTAAGGGCATAATATCCTTTAATTTCAAATCTCCTCTTTATACTTCTACAGCAAACATTTTGTTCTAGGGTGGAATTACTAAGGGCATAATATCCTTTAATTTCAAATCTCCTCTTTATATACTTCTACAGTAAACATTTTGTTCTCTAGGGTGCAATTACTAAGAACCACAATCATTTTTGGCTGCAAATACCAGAGATAATTTTTACTCCGCATTCACCATGGGGTGTGGATTTAAAGTGTTCATCTTACATAAATCCAGTGACTCACGTCATGGAGTTTCGTCATGCAACAAAAACAAGGGGCATACTGGGAATTGAACCCAGGGCCTCTCGCATATTTGCAACCGAAGTTAACCCAAAGCGAGAATCATACCACTAGACCACACGCCCTTTAGATGGTGGGTGCCATCCTTTTCGATGGTGCCCTCCTTTAAATGGGTCCTCCTTCAAACGGTCCTCCTTCAAACGGTCCTCCTTCAAACGGTCCACCTTTAAATGGGTCCTCCTTCAAACGGCCCACCTGATTGTGAAACAGAAGTGGCAGTTCATATAGCCAATTGTGCATAAACGCCACGCTCCTCCATACACCGTTATCTTGACATTTTACGTAAAATAGGGATCCCTCATCTCATAACCAGATAAGGTTATCTACACAAAATCAAAGTCAGCACACCCCAAACGAGTAGGTACGAATAAACTATGCGCCACCCCTCCAATCTCCAATACGACCCTGGTTGAAAAAGTGGAGGGGATCCCAATCTCGAGTCGAGACTTTGTGGCCATTTTGTATTGTGAACATTGCGGGGACCGCAGGGACAAGTTTCGACGCGTCGCGAAAAGTCATCTATATGTAGTGTTAATGAGAAGCCTTAGTTTATTGTACTTATAGTCCATTTGTGGGGAAGCGAGACGGGTGCGAATGTCACCCAAACTAACCCAAGTCACGAACCTATTTCTTTTGTTTGTTTGTTATCGTTGACTCAACGGAGTCATGTCATCTCCGAAAATCATGCAGTGGAGCACGCCTTTGCTTTTCTGTGTGGATGTGGCTTTGTGTCACAAACACTCTTCCTAAGAAAAGCCAAAAAAATTAAGCCAAAAATATCCCCCCTCCCCGATTCAAAAAATAAAGAGATAAGAGGTACCCCCAAAATAGGGCACCTGGGGGTAATGCTAACCACTTTGCACATGTTTGTGATTGTAAAAATGTAGCTGAACTTGCACCATAAACGTTTACTCGGAAAGAATAAAAAGTCCTTTTCCGCAACGCAACTTTTCTTTTTCATTGTATGATAATCTGTTGGGGAACGGTGAGATTTTAGATTTTGGGCAGCGATAAGGGATAAATGGTGTTCAAAATGAAAAGTCACAAAATAGGGCCCTTTGGCAAGCGTAGAGAGGAGAGCTGGAGTGTGTTTGTCGTATCATTTGTAAGTCATAGGTTGATAATCTCGATAAATCACACAAAGCTGTAGTCGAAAAAATAACACACAAAAATAAACTTTTCACTTAGTAAGATTTGCCAAGGGGGTTTATTTAAGGAAGAGCAAATCCAAAGTTTATCAACAAAAAAATTGTAATTAATAGATGACCACAGTGGTAGAGTTGATGCCTACAAATGTTGGAGGAAGAGTGCCATCTTCACTTCGGAAGGTGTATACCAGCGTGGACCTAGGCAAGGCGGCAATTGCGATGGAAGCACTGACAGCAGAAGAGAAAGAGGAGGAGGAGCATCCACTAGTACGGAAGAAGTCCGGCGAACTAGTCAAGTCATCGCTCAAGCTACTGGGAATGGTGAGGCTGATGTCCACACCTCATCTCAAGAGTGTTCGTTTTGCAGCCAGACTTGAGAATGTCAAGATGTTTGACGGGACAGAGAGTCCTAGTGCTGTGAGTACCAATACAAGTCCTGTCAGGTCCCCGGAGGACGACTTTATGGATTCGCGGTCCAAAATTGACTACTTTGACTTGAACGATGGCGATAGCGACACATCCGACGACGAGCCGCCAAGTTTGTCGAGGAGAAGCAGCATCAAGTACACCATTGGCCAGTCGGATGTGATCACCAGGGAGCTTAGAGGAACCGACGGGGTGTACTTGCATTCGCTTGAGTTGGAGGAATCTCCCTTTGACGGACGGTTTTCGTTGGTTGGTGCGATTAACTGCGCCAACTTGGGGTTCCACAAACTGTTGATGGTGAAGATGACGTGTGACGCATGGAAACTGAATGTCTCTTTTACCAACCAGTCCAATTACATCAAGTACCAGAGACTGGTGGCGCACTTGAATATCGACCAGTTCCAGTTCAAGTTGCCGTTGACCGACTTGAACCACAAATTCAACCAGGAGTTGAAGTTGGAGCTTTGTGTGCAATATGTTGTTAATAGTCACGAATACTGGGACAACAACAATGGTTTGAATTACCACATTGTTGTCAAGCCTAAAAACACCATCCGTCTGTACACATACAAGGCCATTGACGACGACTCGCACTTTGATGAGTTGGTGACTAAGTTGATGCACATCAAAGACAACTCATCCTCCATCCACTCAAGATATAACTTTGATTACTCCAAAGAGCCGAAACCCCAATCGAGGCCGCAGTTGAGACCCTCTTTTCTGACTAACGATATTCTTACTCCTAAACCAAAGTACTCTCAGCTGTACAAGAACAAGAAAAGTCCTGTCAGTCTGCTTCTGTACACCGATTTGATCCAAAACTACTGCTTCTCGGGCGGTAACAACAAATCTGTCAGCGTTCCTTCGTCCCCTCCTTCTTATTCTGCATGTTCGCCTGCTTCTACGTTTCACTCCTTTAGTGACTCCATTCATATTTGATATTTTTGCATTTCAGTTCTTTTTTTGGGTATATTTTAATGTGTTTTACTTGTTTATGTTGATTGTAGATATGCGCAACGAACCCTGTGAGCCAATAAACTATAAGCTTTACAATAGGAGGGGGTATGTTCCTGGCAGTTTCAATTATTTAGTTTATTGTATGCGGCCTATTGTTTACTTGCTAAGATGCTATTGCTTGCTAAATACCAGCGCATGCTATTGCTTGCTAAATACCAGCGCATGCTATTGCTTGCTAAATACCAGCGCATGCTATTGCTTGCTAAATACCATGCCAGCGCTAAGATGCTATTGCTTGCTAATCAGATAACCAGACGCGAGAACTCCAGAATTCTTCTTTAATAATATCAACATGCAATTGTAAAACCTGCGCCTTTTTTCTTGTTTTTTGTAATCTTTGCAATTGTCTATCTGATAAACCTTCTTCGTTGCTTGACTTGGCGTCTTTGTACTCCCTGAGTATAATAGTCCCCTTTTTAAATATCTCTGGTTCATTGTTGTAGTTTATTCCAAACTCAGAGAAGAGGATTTCGTTCTTGTCAGCCGCCACAGTCCCAATAAGTTTGTTTTCAGCATCTTTCGGAGTCATGCCTCCTTTAACCACCAATGTCCAAAATGTGGTGTTATATAAATTATTAATATGACAATCCACCTGTCTCCACAGAAAATAATCCTTAACCACTTTAAAGTTTGGATAAACCACAGCCCTGGCATCAAAGTTAGGCATCTTTTCTAAAACTATCGGTTTCTCAGGGAATTCCTCGTTCCAAAAATGATAGTATAGAGTCGACATCATCAGTGAAAACATCGTAATGAGCTTCATCTCTCTTCTCTCATACAACTTACAGTTCTTGCGAAGCAAGAACAGGTATTCGTCACTATCCCCGTATGCCATCTGGATGTCGGGGTATGTTTCAACGATCCGATGCGCTGCCCGGTTCATCACTTGCAATGCACGAAGATCGTTGGGCTTTTCAAACGAATAATGCTGACTGAACTTGTGGAATCCTTTACCATCTACTCGTATAACAATGTATGTTTCTTGAAGGAGGTGGTTTTCTCTTTCAAACTCTTTGACGTATTCGTACCGACTTTTGGCCATTTTGATGTGAGATGCGAATTTAAAGTGGAAAAGAGAAGATATACAGATGATTAGAATAGAATTATAATAGAAAGGATAGTTTAAATAGAAGTATAAATGGGATAGAGATGGGAAATAAAAAACGATAAATATAAATATAAACAAGATAAATAGGAAATGGAAATACTTAAAGTCATCTACTACATAAAATTCAAAAATAATACGAAACTATACACAAACCATCAAATGACGTCGTCAGATCACCAAGAATTTTCTGACGCTTGGTCTAAATGCAACGTAAATTTAAATACCGCATGATCAGAACAGTTACCAGAGTTCAGCCCTTCAATAATAAGGAGAAGATGAACATTGTTGAGTTTCATTGTATCACTACTTGACAACCGTATATTTGATACCTGATTCTGATTTTTGCACCCAAAAAGTAATAAAGTGAAGGATAGGGTGGGTTACTTGGAGTGCTTTGAGATTGACAAGGAAATAAACTGGTGAGTATACTGAACTGGTTATTATCTTACAATACTAAAGATATACTAACACACTATTTACTGTAACACACTATTTACTATAACACACTAATTACCATAACACACTATTTACTGTAACACACTATTTACTATAACACACTAATTACCATAACACACTATTTACCATAACACACTATTTACCATAACACACCATTTACCATAACACACCATTTACCATAACACACTATTTACCATAACACACTAATTACTCTACTTTTAAAGATTGTAACACGATAATACATCACTTAGTAATGGACGATGACATAATCAAGCACAGCTCACGTGAGCATATCATCTCATCTCAAAAAATTTACCAAAAAATTAAAAGCCAATAACGATGGGAGTCAAGTTTCATACACTCGAAAGAGAACAACGATTCCAGAATCCTCCCAAGGATGAAACAGCCTATCCATTATTAGCTGAAGCTGTTGCACCTCACATTGGGTCGTTCAACGCTCTTACAGAGGGACCTGGTGGAGGTCTTCTTAACTTGGCGGTGGCAGATATCGGAACCAAGACGATCTTTGCAAGTAATGACCCATCCAAGTGGAACTCGGTCGACAAGTTGGAGATCAGAGTCAAGTCTGTGCTGTTGGCCAAGCCACAAGTGCCAAAGAACGATAAATTATCCGTTAACCAAAAGACGATGCCATTTGAGTGTAGAGAAAGAATGGCCACATACCGTTCTAGAATGATCTTGGACGTCGAATGGCGTGTGAACGGCGGAGATGTGATTAATGAGCAGCGTGAAGTTGGTCAAGTTCCTGTAATGTTGCGTTCCAACAGATGTCATCTTGAAAAAATGAGTCCAGAAGACTTGGTTCTCAACAAAGAAGAAAGTGACGAGTTAGGAGGCTACTTTGTGGTGAACGGTATTGAAAAGTTGATTCGTATGTTGATTGTTCAAAGACGGAACCATGCGATGGCCATCATTCGTCCATCGTTCGGTAACAGAGGTGCTTCCTACACTCCATTTGGTATCCAAATCCGTTGTGTGAGACCAGATCAAACCTCCCAAACTAATGTCTTGCACTACTTGAGCGACGGTAACGTGACCTTCCGTTTCTCGTGGCGCAAGAACGAATACTTGGTGCCAGTGATGATGGTGTTGAAAGCGCTTGTGGAAACCAATGATAGAGAAATCTTCGATGGGATTGTGGGTGGTGACAGCTCCAACTCGTTTTTGACCGACCGTTTGGAATTGTTGTTGAGATCCTACAAGCAATACGCCTTGCACTCCAAGCAAGAAACCTTGGCTTACCTTGGTGACAAGTTCCGCATTGTCTTTGGAAGCAGTCCAGACATGAGTGACATTGAAGTTGGCAAGGAAGTGTTGCGTCGTATTGTTTTGGTTCATCTTGAATCTCCAAAGGACAAGTTCCGTATGCTTTTGTTCATGATCCGTAAGTTGTACTCTTTGGTTGCTGGTGACTGTTGTCCAGACAATCCAGATGCCACCCAGCATCAGGAAGTTCTTCTTGGCGGGTTCCTTTACGGTATGATAATCAAGGAAAAAATCGATGAGTACTTGCAAGGTGTTAGGGCCCAAATCCAAAGTGATCTCAACAGAGGAGTGGCTGTCAGATTTGACGACTCCAAGTACATGACCAGAGTGTTTCTGAGAATCAATGAGAACATCGGTCAAAAGTTGCAATACTTTTTATCTACTGGTAACTTGGTGTCACAATCTGGTTTGGATTTACAACAAGTGAGTGGTTACACTGTTGTTGCTGAGAAGATCAACTTCCACCGTTTCATTTCGCATTTCCGCATGGTCCACAGAGGTTCTTTCTTTGCTGAGTTGAAGACCACCACCGTCAGAAAGTTATTGCCTGAATCTTGGGGGTTCTTGTGTCCCGTCCACACGCCCGATGGTTCTCCATGTGGTTTGTTGAACCATTTGGCCCATAAATGTAAGATTGCAACTGAGGCTACTGATGTCTCTCAAGTGCCAGCTGCTCTTGCTTCCTTGGGTGTTTCTCCAGCTCACTCATTCGCTGCTGGTCCCAACGTCTGCTGTATCCAATTGGATGGTAGAATTGTTGGTTGGACCACCCATGAACAAGGTCGTATTGTGGCCGACACCTTGCGTTTCTGGAAGGTTGAGGGATCTCACGGCTTGCCTGTTGATTTAGAAGTGGGTTATGTTCCACCATCCGCCAAGGGTCAATACCCTGGTTTGTACATTTTCGGTGGACACTCACGTATGATGAGACCAGTTAAGTATCTTCCATTAAACAAACTCGACATTGTTGGTCCTTTCGAACAGGTTTATATGGATGTTGCAGTCACCCCTGAAGAAATCACCAATGATGTCCATTCGCATGTCGAGTTTTCGCCAACCAATATCTTGTCGATTCTCGCTAACCTCACCCCGTTCTCAGACTTTAATCAATCCCCAAGAAACATGTATCAGTGTCAAATGGGTAAGCAAACCATGGGGACCCCTGGTGTTGGCTTAGTGCATAGATCTGACAACAAGTTATACCGTTTACAATCTGGTCAAACCCCAATTGTGAAGGCTAAATTATATGATGAGTATGGTATGGACAACTTTCCTAACGGTACTAACGCAGTTGTTGCTGTCATCTCGTATACAGGTTACGATATGGATGATGCGATGATCATCAACAAATCGGCTGAAGAAAGAGGGTTCGGTTATGGTACTGTCTACAAGGTTGAAAAGGTTGACTTGACCCAACTGAGAAGACGTGGTGACCCAATCACCCAAACCTTTGGTTTCGGTCCTGATGAGTGGCCAGAATCTTGGAAGGAAAAGTTGGATGATGACGGATTACCTTTGATTGGTGTTCAAGTGGAAGAGGGTGACCCAATCGCCGCTTACTACGATGAAACCCTTGGAAAGACTAAGGTCAAGACTTACCACTCCAGTGAACCTGCCTACATCGAAGAAGTCAAATTGTTGGCCGACGAAACTTCTGATAATGTTGCCCAGTACATCACCATCAAATTCCGTATCACAAGACATCCAAACATTGGTGACAAGTTCTCCTCGAGACACGGTCAAAAGGGTGTTTGTTCCCGTAAATGGCCTCAAGTGGATCTTCCATTTTCTGAAACAGGTATTCAACCAGATGTCATTATTAACCCTCACGCTTTCCCATCTCGTATGACCATTGGTATGTTTGTTGAGTCCCTTGCTGGTAAGGCTGGTGCCTTGCATGGTATTGCTCAAGACTCTACTCCTTGGATGTTCAGTGAATCAGACACTCCTGCTGACTTTTTTGGTGAACAATTACAAAAGGCTGGTTACAACTACCACGGTAACGAACCTATGTACTCAGGTGTCACTGGGGAAGAATTGAGATGTGACATCTACATCGGTGTTGTCTACTACCAAAGATTGAGACATATGGTTAACGATAAGTTCCAAGTCAGATCTACTGGTCCTGTCAACTCGTTGACCATGCAACCTGTCAAGGGTAGAAAGAGATCTGGTGGTATCCGTGTCGGTGAGATGGAAAGAGATGCTTTGATTGGTCACGGTACCGCCTTCTTGTTACAGGACAGATTGTTGAACTGTTCTGATTACACACAAACCCCAATATGTAGACTGTGTGGTTCGATATTAACCACCCAGACTACCGTGCCTCGTATCGGTACTGCTGCATCTACGAAGTGTAGAAGATGTGCCGATAGATTGGATTCCCATTTGGAAAAGCATGGCTTTGCTGATGAAGCTGAAATCTGGGAAGATGGACAAGGTAAGAAGTTTGTTGGTGGTGATGACACAACAACTGTTGCAATTCCTTTTGTTCTTAAATATTTGGATCTGGAGTTGAGTGCAATGGGTATCAAAATGAGATATAATGTGGGAACTCTTTCATAGGTGTATAGTTAATAATTGAATAGAATAAGTTATAATTCAGTTGTAAGGTTGTCTTTAAAGTTCATTTTTATTCAAAAACTACAGGCTTGAGTGTATTCTTCAAAAGTATTTAATTAAAGTCTGCGCTGGTAATTCCAGATTTTAAGCACATCAGAGAGAAAATCAGTCCCTCGGTATTAAACAATACTGATGGTTTATCAAACTCGCTCACTCCTCCTTTATCCATCACCAAGACCTTGTCGTAATTAACAATGGTTTTAAGTCTGTGCGCAATACATAAAATTGTGCAGTGACCGAATTCATTTGCAAGAAGTTTCTGAATTCTATCATCGGTCTCATAATCAACTGATGAAGTAGCTTCATCCAAAACCAAAATTTTGGTTTCTCCCATAAGAGCACGAGCAAATGCAATCATTTGCCTTTCACCAAGAGAAAAGTTTATTCCACCTTCTTCAACCCTCTGATTGATTGGGAAATTCAATCCTGTTCTCTTTAATGCACTTTCAACTTCTTCATCATTTCTTTCGTTGAAAGGATCCAAATTCTTGCGGATAGTTCCTTGAAATAAAACCGGGTCTTGAGGAATAATCGAGATATTGCTTCTCAAGTCCCTTAAACCAATTTTTGAAATATCGATTCCATCTATAACGATTTTACCCGATGTTAACTCACTGATTCTGAATAATGCTGTCATTATTGTGGACTTACCAGCTCCAGTTCTTCCACAAATACCAATTTTCTCACCAGCACTGACACTGAAGTTAAGGCTGTTTAATACAGTAGGTAATTCAGGTCTGTACTTGAGAGAAACATCTTCAAATGAAATATTTCCAACTGGCCAAGATGGTGGAGGGGTTGCTTCAGTAATGACATGGGGAGCTTCTTGTGGTAAGTTCTTAGCATAACTAACGATTCTTTCTGCAGAATTCATGTCATTTTCCAAAGTAGTAAACATTCTCATCATTTGTGAGATACCTTCTGATAATTGAAATATGTACGACATCAACAAACCGGTAGTTGCAGCAGTAGTGTTAAAGACTCTAAAAACACACAAAAAGATCACAAGAGTGGTGAAGAGGGTCGAACTGAACGTCAATTGAGTGGTTAACCAACGACCAGCAGCATTAGATAAAAAATCCGCTTCATTTGTGATGTTAAATGCGTGGTAGTTTAATGCCATAAAACGATTTTGGTGGCCAAATGCTTTGATAGTTGATAAACCATTCAAAACTTCATTGAAGTTGTTGTAAACATGGGACCTTTGAACTGCCAGCCATCTTCTGATTTCTCTTGCCAGGGCTTGATAGTAGTTGCAAATGACGTAGAACATAAAAAACAACGGAGGAATGGCTATTGCAACCCAGGGTAAGTAAATACAACATAAGATAATAGTTGCAACCATTGAAGAAAAGGTACTGGCGAACTGATATACTGTGCTTCCAATTTCATTATCCAATGCATCAGTATCTCTTGTGAATCTATTAATAATACGTCCAAGTGGAGTGGTATCCATGTACAGCATTGGAGCCTTCAACATTCTCTTTAGGGCCATGATGTTCAACTTTGTCAGAGCCATGTTAGTAGCGTATGTGAAAGAGCTCAATTCTAGCGCCATGAATATGAAAGTCAAAAATGCAAATGCAACATAAAACGCAATGTAGAAGTTGTTTGACTTTTCAAACTTTTGTTCAGTCCAAAAAGACAACCACGTATTGGTGAAAATGTTAAAAAATGGAGCTAGGATCCATGAAAGAGCCAATACAGGAAGTAGTACTGGTGTTGGAATACGTCCTTTAAACCCTGCTTTGATATAAGCCCACAAAACAGAGGCTGGTATTCTATTAACAGCCTTTTCTTCCGCCTTTATAATTTTCCCATCTCCATCATTATCATACTCAACCACTTCTAAAACCTCTTCTTTACTATCAGCTTGAGCAGTGGTAAAGGACATCAAGTTGGAAAACTCCGAATTTGATTCCATTAAAGATTCAACGCTTCCGACACTCAAAGTTGAGTCACTGTTGATGAACACAACTCTGTCGGCAGCCCCAATAAGCGACAATTGGTGAGTTGCAAGAACTCTGGTCTTTTCTTTTAATTCTCCCAATAAGCAGACGTCAACAATATGTTTGCCAACCTTTCCATCAACAGCTGACAAAACATCATCTAGAATGACGATGTCCTTATTGGCATAAACCACACGAGCAAGATTAATTCTAGCCTTTTGACCACCAGACAAGGTAACACCACGTTCCCCAACTTCAGTTTGATCACCGGCAGGGAGCATCAGCAAGTCGCTCTCCAAACAACATGCATAAACAACTCTTTTGTACCAATCTTGGTCAAATTCCAAACCAAACACAATATTTTCGCGAACCGTTGCATTTTGCACCCATGGCTGGCCACATAAAACTGAGGAGCCATTGATATCGACACTACCCAGGTCACTTAACATCAAACCCGAAAGTGCATTCAAAAGAGTGGTTTTACCACTTCCGATCAAACCAGTCACAACAACGAATTCACCTTTGTCAACGCTCAAATCAAAACGGTAAACTTTGTCTTGAGTTTTGATTTCAACTAGTTCATTTTCCTTATCAGTTTCAGGCTGGTCAAAAGTTTCCCATTTATATGTGCCTTTGATTTCCAATGCAATATTCAGCTTGTCCATGCGTTCAATAGTGTCTTCCGTTGTTGGTTTGACTTTTTCTTCTTCCTCACAAACAAGGAACTTACCAATTCTATCAGCACTATTCATTAAATCGGACATACCGGTTACAGCTATTGGGAGAATACCAATCTGAATATTTAAGATTTGGATGAGGGCGAGGGAAGCAAAAATGGAAGCTGGATTTCCCTTCTTCTTATCCATAACGAAAACTGCGATAAACGTGATCATCGATGCAAAGATGGGTAAGACGCCTGCAAGAGTATTGTACAAGGAGTCAATAATCTGTCTGTATCTAACAATGGCCATTTCCAGTTCACGGTTTTCAACGATGTTTTTTTCATAAGATGATTCCCAAGAGTAAAGTTTGATAATTTTGAAGTTATGGAGTAATTCGTTAATAGCCTGCACTCTCTTATCAGTAAATTGAGTAGCTCTTGTTCTGAGATCATAAAAGAATTTTAAAGACCATCCAAGGAGACCAGCAAATATGATAAGCAAAGCAAGAGCAATAAAGATGATTGGACCAAGGTTAACAACCAAAAGAACAATACACACAACCAATGCAAAGGGACCCACCAAGACGTAGGGCATCATACCGATACCAAAAGTCATACGCCCAGCATCGGCACCCATGAGGGAAGTAATTCTACCTTCGGAATATTCATGTTTCAGTTTCGGTGATAACTTCATTGTCTTGTTAAGAATCATCGAAATGCAAACTCCTCTAGCCAGTGAAGCAACAATACTGGCACGATAAGTATAGTGATTAAAAGCAATGCTAAGGAGCAACTGGAAAAGTGCCGATCCAATAGAAAAACCGACGCCTTGGGATATGGTTCCCTTATGGTTTACTCTATCTTCAACAAAAAGGATCAAGTGTTTTGTAAAGATGGACAAAAATGCAGCACCAACATTTGATACGAAAATACTAAAGACGGCAATACCATACTGCCACTTGAAAGTCTTGAAGAGAGCCCAAAGGGTTGTCCATTTCAGAAGTTCGTATTCCTCGACTTCTCTGTTCTCCTTCAATGAAAGTTGTGCTTTTGCAAAATGTTTTTCCTTAGCTTTTGCAACATCAGCGGTGAATATTTCTTCAAATGTTTTGGTTAAAGTTTCATTTTGAAGAGGTTCAGGTATACAATACAAATCTTCCTTCTCTAAAGTTCTTTGGTATCCTACTTTGAATACTTCATTTGGCCACAAAAAGAAGACTTTGCTTAAAAAATTAGCCTTTAGTTCGGGATATTCCTTCTGTTTGTTCGGAATTGGGTGTACCTTCCCACGAATTAACCACAGAAGTGCCCTTTTCTGCTTTTGGACAACAGTGTTTTCTTCAAGATCCATAATAACTTGTTGAGATTCGCCTCACCATTTATATAATTTTTTTTGCCATCGTAATTGCGATAAGCCTTTAGGAACAGCTCAACTATTCCCTTTTATCTTTCCTACATTTTACCTTTTTGTGTAATGGCACAATATCTTCTTTTAGCCATTCACCCACCTGGCGAAATTCTTGTTGACAAGATTCGAGTTTTCGGAATCATAGGCTCATCATGTTTTGTATGTAAGGGCATAAGTAGACTATTATAATAGGTGAGTTTTATTATAACTGCTTTATATTAGACACAAAGTAGTGAAGTATCTTGTATTCAAGCGAGTTGGTTACCAACGTTCAATTAAAAAGCACGGAGGAAGAAAATATAGATGCTGTGGAAGGTGACACAAACAACAGGACGAACATATGCGTAATGCTTATATGTGACCAAAATTCAACAAGAAATACGAAGGGTATTGGCAGGTGCTCGGCTCAAGCTACTTGTGGCTCACCAACTTGAAGTGATCTATAAACGGCAGAAGTTTACCACTATTCTAGAAGACTGTGTTAGAACTAACATGGTTTACTTTCCCATTACTTCGTCGACCTACGTCCGACATCTTCGGTAGATTCATTGACTCTGGCTCTGAACTGACACAATACAGTATATGTTCAGATCTGCCGCGTTAATCTTTCAAGTTTTTATATACAAATTCTAATACACCTTATATTATAAGAGCTTCCGCTAATAGATTTTCACCCAGGATAACTAGGAGAAGCTACTACTGCCCATACTAACGATATCTAGCAGACTGTTAGTTCCAATATGGCAATTACTTGAAGTACAAATAAACAACGGTCCATCCATTCCTTAGGTCTAACAATGTTGTACAAGATGATATGGGCACAGCTTATATTAAACCAGAAGCCTGGTTAGCTCAATCGGTAGAGCATTTGACTCTTATGTTGGATATCAAAAGGTTACGGGTTCGAGCCCCGTATCGGGCTTTCTTTTTTCCTTTATATAATTCTTCAGCAATTTTACTAGCACAAGATGCTACAAGATTACACTAGTCTTTTATTTCCAAGTTCTTACAAAGGAGGATAAGCTAGAGGATGTTTTCAATTTTTGGAGATTCTGTTGAATCACCGACATATAACTCTATGTTTCTTGCACATATCTTAGCCAATTTCTGACCTACTTGTAGGCAAAATTTATCACGGGTCACACATATCAATATGAAACACTCCTACTAAAGATGACGTGAGGTAGATCGTAACCGATTCTAATTTATAATTCTAACCATGACAGATTTCAGATTCTCTAAGATATATTTTGCATTTACGAGATCACTTCCATCGACACGAGAAACGGCATGTTCACGAGTGTTTGAAAGACCAGCCTTCAAGTGTCTCTGGATGATTCTCTCTCTAACGAGATCCAACGGGGCATCACAGAACCAAGTTTCATCGACGTACTGCTCAATGTCATTCCAATACTGATCTTTCAAGGAAACGTAGTTCCCCTCTATAATAACAATCTTTACGCTCTTGCTTATCACAATGTCATCTTCGACAGGATCCTTCAAACTGTGGTCGAAAGATGGGGCACGGTGGACAGTAGTCGAGTCGCCGACCTTGGCAACAAACAGGACAAAGGCACGGGCGTTGAAGGTGAATGGAGCCCCACGACGAAAGATGGCATCTTCGGGGTCAGGGAACTGATTCAACTCAGCTCTGTAGTAGTGGTAGCCATCTTGAGGTAACACAATGCACTCCACACCTTCGCCATTGAGGTAGTTGGTGACGGCCTCGGAAACAGTCGACTTGCCTGCGCCCGGCACACCGGCCAACGAGATTAGGACCCTTCTGTTCTTACGGTGGTAGAGGCCAATGGCACGGTTGCCGATATCAGCGATCTGCAAAGAAGTGTAAGTAGTCATGTTTGGTAGCACTTTGATAAAAATGCAATGGAAAACTTTAACGGTTCCGTCCTTGTCACCACAGGAATGCATCTGCTCATTCTCATATACTCGTGACTCGTTCAATATACAGGTGACTAACTTCCACGATGCATGGGAAGAAAGCTGTCTGGATTTACAAACAAAAGCACAAGAGTTTGGAATAGACGATTTAACTCCACAAAAGTCGGTTGATTTGCTTAAGCTCCTTGACGTTTCTCTGTTTACCGTGGGTGTACTGAAGAGCAATCTTGAGATAACCACCAAAACATCATTCAAGTGGGTATTCAAGCTCTCATTGTTGAATATAAGTAAAACTAGATTGTTGTTAGCGGAAATCAACAAGCAACAGTTTCTTAACCATGCGTATCTTCTAGATCAGATCAAGCACTTGAAGCTGGTGATATCGGTCAAAGACATGTACATCAAGTTCCTCTATGAAAACTTCAAGATGGCCAATGGGACACAGGCCATACACAAGTACAGGCAAATAAATCAACAAGATGCGCAATACTTGGACCCTTTTGATGAGGTCAAGTGGCTCGACGACTTTGGGAGTTGTTCCAAGAGCACCCAATTCCAGAGGGTTACACGTGCTGTAGAAGATACACAAACATGGGAGTCTGCGTCGTTATTAGTTCACCTGGGGGACACAGATACTGAATCTGAAGAGGATGACAAGAACGGGTTTCATGCCTCTTCTTTCCAAGAGTATCTGTCTCCGATAAAAATAGATCTGTCTCCAATTAAGCAGAATCCTGGGGTGTTACCTATTTTAAAGGGGCGTTCTGATATATTTGATAACTCGAGAGTTATACTTGATACACCAGATAAAGGTATTCTAGGTGTACAAGGTATACTACAAGAAAAAGGCATACTACAAGAGAAAGATATACTACAAGAAAAAGGTATACTACAAGAGAAAGGTATACTACAAGAGAAAGGTATTCAAGATGTACAAGGTATACTGCAAGACAAAGGTATTCAAGATGTACAAGATAAAAGTCTTCTAGATAAAGATACTCTAGATATATCTACCAGAGACAACAACAGTCATTTTCTAAATACTCAAAACTCTCAAAACTCTCAAAACTCTCAATACGATACTCAGAATACCTTTGATTCTCAAATCACTGATTCTCAAAGCACCCAAAGAAAAACCAACCGAAAACGACCCAAGTTTGGATCACTCCCCAGAGCAAAGAGGAAATAACCAATAATTCCAACTACGAAAGAATCATTTTTTTCTTATTATTAAATCCTATTCCTTAATATACACTGTTAAACCTTTTCCTTCTTAGGCTTCTTCTTCTTCTTCTTATCAGTTTCTTCATCTTCATCTTCATCTTCATCATCGTTTTCAAAATCATAAAAGTCTTCCTTGGCCTCCTTCTTACTGTCAAAGCCTGGGTTCTTGTCTTCAAACATCTTCTTTGCTTTGGCAATGTTGGAGTGTTGCTCAATAATATATTGGTATCTTGCAAGCTTCAAAGGATCATTACGCAAAGCAAACACCAAGTCGTTCATTTTTATACGTGAGCGACCCTGGGACTTTGCATATGTCATGGTTTGATGGCACATATCAACAAGGAACTCGGCCAAGAGCTCATCAAGGGTTTCGATGGTTGATTCTGATGATATTGGGCCGTCACCGAGCGAATAGAGGAGGTTTTCGATATCCTTGTTGAAATATGCCTTCTTCTTACGTCTTTTGGACTGCGATATAGATGATTGCAGGTATGAATAGTAATTTGTGTTGGAGTAATACCCTTCCATGTTGTGATTATGTTTTTTGGGTGCGCATGGTAAAATAGAAGAATACAGGTTCACAAGAGAATAAAAATGTTTGTGAGTACAATCCAACGTAGACTGTATGTAGAAATCGGGCTTATAGTAAATAAGAGTACAGTTAAACAAAATACAGTATAAACCGTGCTGCATAGTGCTCCCCTTAATCAAAGCTCGGAAATCATCTGAAGAAAGATCGATAAACTTACGTCAGAAAGCACCGCAGATCTGAATAAAAGGAGAATATGACATCTAATGTATATGAAGAACATGATCTTTTGAAATTCAGCACAGCCAATCTTAAAGTAGGCTTGGATTTTTTTATAGATGACCCAAGTTTAGCCGCGAGGCAATAAATATAGAGCAAAAGCATAAAATATACATAAGATACCTTTTTACATTTATGTTGTTTATCAAAATACAAATAAAGAGAGTATTTTAGAATATTTCACAGTTAGTTGACTTTCAAAATACATTTATTAAATGAAGAAGTTTCAAATGAAACTGTTGAGATTTAGAAGAAGTTTCAAATGAATCTGTTCACACTAATGAAGAAGTTTCAAATGAAACTGTTGAGATTTAGAAGAAGTTTCTAATGAATCTGTTCACACTAATGAAGAAGTTCAAATGAATCTGTTCACACCAATGAAGAAATCTTCATATACATCATTTGACTTTCAAAATATTAAAGTATTCCTACACAATCTTCATCTGTCTTTCAAATTACAGTTACTATACAGAAGAAACCTTCCTATTAGCACATTAATATTACACAATGTTCTTACTTTCTTCTTTTGACTTCCAAAAGTAAATCGTCCTTAGGGAAAATGGTTGCAAAAACCTTAATCTCTTCGGATAAAGGAGTTTTGTGATGAATAAGGTCAGCCTTAGAGACAATTTTTCCCAACATACCAGTGAATAACATCACCACGTAGTTCTTACCTAAGCACTTGTGCTGACCAACACCGAAAGGCAACCAGTTTTTGACTTCCATTTCAGTGGTTGGGTTTTCCCATCTTTCAGGAATGAAGGAATCTGGGTCTTCGAAAACTTCTGGATCATGCAAGGCAGGGTAGAAGGTTGGGATAAGCATGGTGCCCTTAGGAACAGTGTAGTCCTTTGTGATTGGGAAGTTTTGCTTGGTGAGGTAAGGAACCATAAGGACAGGAGGTCTGTATCTCAAAGTTTCCAAAACTACATTCTTTGTGTAAGTAGTTTGGTTGACCAAGTCCAAGGTCAAAGGAGTGTCCAAGTCACCATTCTTAACACGGAATTGTTCTTCTCTAATCTTTTCAACAATGTCTGGTCTATCGGCAACGATTTGGAACAACCAACAAGCCAAGGAGGAGGAGGCATCTTGGGAAGCAAACAAAAAGGTAAAGATAACTTCGGAGATTTCCTTGTTTGAGAATTCTCTGGTCAACAAGGCAGAAACTTCGTCATCAGCGGTACCTTCTCTAGCTTGCTTCATCTGGAAAATCCAAGCGTCCATAACACAGGTTGGTTCCCCGCCATTTTCAATGTATTCCTTGGACTTTTGGGCACAATCAGCGAAAGTCATCATGGTTTCATGGGCAATCTTTTTACCGTACCAGGTTCTAGTGTACGGAATGATGATTGGGAAGTTGACCAACTCCATGGCGGCGGTGATACGATAGTAGTCATCGGCGATTTCGGCAATACGCTCTTCCGCGATCCAGTTACCGCAGAATGTACGCAAGGAGATGGCACACAAGAATTCTCTAAATTCAGGGAAGAATTCACGTGGACCGTCGTAAGTCATAAACTTGTCCAAGTATTGATCAATGATTTTTTCTTGGACGTGCAAGTAGATCTCCAATGCCTTGGTGGAGAACAACCCGTTCAAGGACTTACGGTAGTCCGAGTGGGCCTTACCGTCCAAAAACACCCAGTTGGATGGGCGCAAAATCTTCACGGCAACGTCAACAAGACAAGGCTTGGCGTATTTAGGAGATGCTAAAATCTTTTTAGCCAAGTCTCTGTCCGATGCAATAACAATAAATTTATGGAAAATTGAAACACAGCTCAACTTTCCAGAGTCCCACTTGGCCTTGTACTCATCGAACTTCGGATCAAGCGATTCCAAAAATGGCCCGATAATAGGCCAGACCTTGAAGGCAGGTCCCGCAATGTTTCCCTTCTTCCACTTATAAATAATCTGTTCGTAAGTCAATAGAACAACCAAGGCAGTAACTACCCATTGCAACCAAGTTACGGTGGACAAGAAATCTACAGCTTTCTGCACATGGGTGTTTCTCAGAAGAAGTTCTTGTGATTGAAATAACAAACTTTCAATCGGCGATGTTATGTTAGACATTTTCCTGTAATTTTACAAAACTGGATGTTTGGAATATTTATGCACTTTTTTTTACTCGTTTATTGCTCGTTTAGAGGCAAAAAAAAAATTCGTGCTTGGCTAAAAAGAACCCTATGTCGTGCGTTTGCACATTGTTTATGGATGTGCCGCTCGACGTGTTCTTCGTGTTATTCACCTACTGAGATTGAGTTGTTCACCGGCTTTATTGTTCGGTGGTTTATTCTTTTTTGTGATTTGATCCGAAATTCCCGTCGTATATGTCAGGTGATGCGAATCATCGTTTCATACGGGTGGTTTATTGTTTGTTGATTATTACTCTCCAGTGCGCCTATTCCACGGAATATGCTGATCTGACCTACTTCAATTTGATCCGAGCTTTTCTAAAAAAAATTTCACTATCTATATCTCCAGGATTGATCTTAATTTCTGACTCGGAATTAAAACTCGGTGTGTTGCATTAAAATTCCAGGCGTGTTGGCAACATTCAGTATTTGAACCCGCAAAACTCATCTCTACATACTTGAACTACGATTGGTGTTTGACGTTACCTTCGGGCTTTACTGAGCTCTCCATGGACATTCTATTAATAGGGAAACGTGCGCACACAATCTCTTTGTGCTTTTGTTAGAATATGCTGAATAATATTACAAGAAGGCATTCAAAATGTTATTACGCAGATAGGTTCCTGTTTTATTGATTGATGCTTATTACGAAATGTTTAGACAAAGTTCTGTAGTATGTGTTCGTGCTTCATAATTAGTATATGTGGCGTTTTTAATATTTTATTATTGTTCATTCCTAATCTTCATATTAATCTAATCAGAGAAATCAAAGCAATCTTCATAGGAATCATTATTGTGAATAGTAATATATTCACTTAGAAATCTATAATATTTTTTGGTTAACAGAAAATGTAACTTCTCTATTAATCCAATACTTTATAGTATATTACTAACCAGTACAATAGCATGATATAGATAAGCCACAGCACCCACCTTCTGTAAAATACTTGAATGCATATTACTATTTTAAGAATCTACGCTTTAACTTCCCTATAACTAAATGCTGGAAGTCTTGTGTGTAAAAAGAGACTGTAACTGAGAAATCATTCACACAACGATGTAAATGGTGTGAGTAAAGAATGTTTAAAAATATATGATGAAGCTTTCCATTACAAAATTGATGAGTATAACGCTTCTATTATAAAAATAATCAGTAATGAAGCTTCTATAACAAAATGAGTGGTATGAATATATAACTAGTAATTTTAAAAGGATAAACTTACAAATAGAAAATACATAGGATAAACTGATGTAAATAGAAAAGATGAGATGAGAATACTACAATTCTCATCACTTGTCGTGTGTTGTTAATATTACCCATAGTATACTCATCACTCGTCGTGTATTGTTAATATTACCCATAGTATACTCATCACTCGTCGTGTATTGTTAATATTACCCATAGTATACTCATCACTCGTCGTGTGTTGTTAATATTACCCATCGTGTGAAATAATACTTTAATACTACTCTCGCTAATTTCCACACATGGTAAACTACGTTTTTGTTCATCATGATCTCAGTAAAACTATCACAATTCTCAGTACAAATTAGTGACAACTTTCAAGTATCTCAGTAAAACTCCGGAAACTTCAGTAATCAGTTATAAAATCTTCTAGTACTCCTTGCAAATTAACCATTTCTAAGTTTATCTCATATCAAAATGATAACATAGATCCTACCATAACAACCACTCATACCGATATGCAAACATTGTAATGACCGGCATTCACCAAACCTCACCAAACGTCGCGAGAATTAAAATCAAGAAAAACAAAAAAGTTGCCACCAACATGTCCAGAGAAGATCCATTGAAAGCAGAAAAAGACTTCACATCTATCCTCGACGAGCAGTTTCCAGAGATAGAAAAGGTCGCTGATCACAAGGCAGCAGTCGAGAGATATCTCCAACTCGAAAAGCAGACCAGACAAGCATCGGACGTTGCTTCGTCGAAGCGAGTATTGAGCAAGATTGTTGAAAGAACCACCAAAGCGCAAGATTGGGAGTATCTCGATGAGTTGATTGTGAGTTTATCCAAGAAGCATGGTCAATTGAAGTCGCTGATCCAAGTGTTTCTCCAGGATGTCATTGCAGCCTTGGAACAGTTGGATGAAACCAACAAGCAGCAATTAGAGTTGAAAATCAAGCTCATTGAAACCATTAGAACTGTTAGTGACAAGAAGATCTTTGTTGAAGTGGAAAGAGCTATCGTATCTAAAAAGTTGTCTGAAATCTACCTCCAATACTACAACGACTTGGACAAGGCTGTTGAAACATTGTGTGATTTGCAAGTTGAGACATACTCGCTTATGTCTTTTGGTGACAAGATTTCGTATATTTTGGATCAAATCAAGTTGACCATTCAAAAGGGTGACTTTTCTCAAGCCAAGGTTTTGAGTAGAAAGATTTTGCTCAAGACTTTAAAGAACTTCGAGAAGGCCGAGGAGTACAAGGCTGTTTACTTGAAATATTTGATTGAAATTAACGTCCATGAGAATGACTACATTTCGATTGTAAAGAACATGTTGTTGCTTATTGAGATCGAAGAGGTCAAGGCTTCCAAAGAATACCAAGATTACTTGGTGTCCACCATTTATTACATTATATTATCTCCTCATGATCCTCATCAAGCTGACTTGATCCACAAGATTAAACAAACATCGCTTTTCCAAAAGAATGTCAATAAGGACATTTTTGCATTATTGGAAGTGTTCACCACGAATGAATTGATCCATTGGTCCAACATCGAATCTCTGTACAAAAACCACTTGGAATCAACCGCTATCTTTAAATCTCAAACCAATTACAAGAACTTGCAAAACCGAATTATCGAACACAACTTGCGCATTGTGAATCAATACTACCAGTTCATTAAATTGGATAGGTTGCTGTACCTTTTGCAATTGAATGCTGATGAAACTGAACAGCAAGTTTGTGAGTTGGTTAACAAGGGTATGATTAATGCTAAGATCAACAGACCTCAAGGAATTATTAAGTTTGATAAATTGGTTGCCAAGCCAAAAGAAACAGTGCAAAGAAAGAGATCGCCTGATGAGCCAGAGGAGTATAAGAACCCTAAGAATGTTGCTGTTGGAGATGCACAAGTGAACCAACTTTTGAATGAATGGATTTATGATGTTGGTAAATTACTTGAGGAGGTTGATAGTATTGGTCATTTGATTAATAAGGAGGAAATGATGTACGGTATCAAACAAGCTGTATAGTATATATTTAGCAAGACTAAATGTGATTGAATACGAATGAGTGAATAGTATGTTATGTAAATTGAATGTACTTTACAATCTGATTTTTCCTGTAAGTCATATAAATGTGAGTTTCAATTTTCATTTTTATTTGTTTAAACTTGACTGTGAATATTTTTGATTTTAAGAATTGTTAGTGTAATTTTTATACATTTTAACTTATTGATAGTTTATTTTTAACCATCAGTAATATCTACAATTAACTGATTTTTTTAATCTTTAATCATCTTAATCAATTACCTGATTTATAATATCTACAATTACCGATTTTTTATTCTTTAATCATCTTAATACAATTACCAATTTTTTATTCTAATTCATACTCCAATTACAATAAAGCAAAACCAGCAGCAAACCCAACAAACATCAAAGAGTTAATCCAGTTAACCTTGGACGCAACAGCACCTTCAGATTTTGAAGAAGAGGAAGACTTGGAAGTACTATCAGACTTAGAAGTAGAAGTAGAAGACTTTGAAGAAGCCTTACCGTTAGTGTCATCGACATCGTTACCCTTGGCAACACAAGCCCACTGAGTGGAAGCATTGAAACCATTACCACTTGGTTCACTCAAACCTTTGAGGAACTTAAGCGCACCCTTTGGAGTGTCAGGTAAAGTGGAGGTAGCATTCCAATTCTTGGAAACTTCAGGACACTTGGAGTAGTCCAAGCTGGATTGGTAGCCGCCATCTCCCGAAGGGTTGGAAGCCCCAGAAAAGGCGGACTTCAAGTTATCAAAATCCGGAAACTTGCTGATGCTCTTACCATCCAGGGAAATTTGAACCAAGCCATACTTGGACTCTTCCTGGGAGTATTCGTACACCAACCCACCCGAAAAGACGCTGGACATGTCTGTGGAGTAGATGGACTTGACCTCACTGAACTTTCTCGGGGTAACCTTGTTGCAGCCAAACTCAGAAAGGAAAATAGGAATGGAGTAGTTGGAGTATTGCTGCACCTTCTTGTCGTAGCCCGAAAGCTTGAAACTGGAGTCACCGCACCAAGAGTAGTCATTGAACCCAAACATGTCGGAACGCGCGAGATCATCGTCACCACAGTTGAAGAAGTGGGCGGTTTCCAATCTGTTTTCCTCAACATCGGCAGCAGAGTAGCCCACGGGAACTTGTCTCAAGCCATTGTTTTTCATGTAGGTTTTCATGTCTCGAATAAGCGCCTTGACGTAGGTTGCAGCAGCAGTGGTCTTTTCATCGTTGATCACTTCATTTCCTGCAAAGAAACCCAAGGTATTGTCGTATTGTGACATCATTTTGACGGTAGCAAAAACCTCTTCCAAGTACATGGTGTTGTACGAGCACTTGGCGTCTGCTCTACTGATAGAGGCGTTTGGAATATTCACATCCAAAATAAGGTAGATGCCTGCATCAGCCAATTCCTTCATGCATTTGTCATGGTTGGCGGTGTTGTCGATGGAATAAATACGAATGGTGTTAACGCCCAATTCCTTAAAGTACTGGATATCACGCTTACAAATATCCTCGTCGGCAAGCGGATCAAGCAAGTCGGAACTTCCACCTGGTTGGTAGTCTACCCCACGCATGTAAAATCTCTTGTCGTTGATAAAAAACGCATTACCCTTGGTGGTAATAGGGTCGATGGCTAAGATACTGGTGAGAAGCGGAATGAAAGCGAGTGTGTTCTTGAAAAGCATGCTTGGTGGTTTCAAAACACTGAAATCGGGCCAGTTTTATAGGGTATGTTGCAAAAAAAAAAGAAACAAGCTGAGCAATAAAACCAAGAAATTTCTGTATTCGGCTGATGAACGGGGTTCATGGTATGTTTTGATCAACACAGCCCTTATAGATCCATCAACGCAACTCGAGCATCTATGTTTAGAATCGAATGAAGAAACTACACGCTGAGAAGGAAAAAATATGTCTTGAACTTTATTTACACAGCCATTTCTTCACTTCTTGCGACTGTTTGTTTTGGCCAAGTATTTACCTATTTGTTTAAGAAATATATGACTCCTGTCTTATTTATAACACGCCGTGGTCTTTTTTTATACAATACGCTTGCGGGCTTGTTTGCAAGAATGCCAAGAGTACGTGATTTTTTAGAGGAGTTCGTATTTGTGTATTTGTGCCATACTCTACAATTGTTGCAAATGGTTTGGAAGAGCACGGTCACTAAATTCAGGGAAAAAAAAGGTTACTAATTGATGGTGTATAAGGGCGCCAAATAATTTAGCGAAGATGCGAACTTTTTCTCACAAAGCTACCCGCTATCCTGCACAACCGTTACCAGACAAAATCAGTGAAAAAAAAAACACGTAACACATGGCTTCGCAAATACACTTTCTTGACATCAAAGGTAAACCTTTGTTGAGTCGGGATTACAAGGGAGACATCCCAACCAACACAATCGAGAGATTTCCTCTCTTGCTTCTTGAAATGGATTCGCAGGAGGAAGGAGATTACAAACCATTCATCAACTCACAAGGCATCAATTACATCTACATCAATCATAATAACTTATACTTGTGCGCCTTGACAAGGAAGAATGAAAACATTATGGCAATTATAATATTTCTCTCGAAATTGATTGAAGTTTTAACACAGTACTTCAAATCTTTAGAGGAAGAATCGATCAGAGACAACTTTGTTGTGATATATGAACTTCTTGATGAGATGATGGACTACGGAGTTCCTCAGACCACTGATACCAAGATCTTGAAGGAGTATATTACCCAAGATTACTATAAATTAATCAAGAAGGCGCCAGATCATTTGATCCAGCCTCCAAATGCTATTACAAACCTGGTTTCCTGGAGAAAGGAAGGTATTCAGTATAAGAAGAACGAGGCCTTTTTGGATGTTGTTGAATCAATCAATATGTTAATCAATGCCAATGGCCAAGTGTTGAACAGTGAAATCTTGGGAGAGATCAAGATCAAATCTCATTTGTCGGGGATGCCTGATCTCCGTTTGGGGCTTAACGACAAGGGGATTTTCCTGGGTGGAAACACCGGTGTTGCCGAGGCGTCTGGCGAAGCCAACCCCAAAGGAATTGAAATGGAGGACATCAAGTTCCACCAGTGTGTGCGTTTATCCAAGTTTGAAAATGAGCGGATCATCACGTTCATTCCTCCGGATGGCGAATTCACCCTCATGAGCTACAGACTCCTGCTGGCACAATTTCTCATGAAGCCACTCATTCTTGTAAATTGTAAAATCAAGGTTCACAAGCATTCTCGTATCGAGATATTATGTCTGGTTAAGACGCAGATCAAGAAAAAATCAACTGCTAACAATGTTGAAATCATCATACCTATTCCTGAAGACGCTGACACTCCTAAATTCACTCCAGAGTATGGCTCTGTCAAATGGATCCCGGAAAAATCTTGCATTATTTGGAAGTTAAAAACGTTCCCTGGAGGCAAACAGTTCCACATGAAGGCTGAGTTGGGTTTACCTGCTGTTATGGATCCTGAAGATGTGGTGATGAAAAAGCCCATTAAGGTTAACTTCCAAATTCCTTACTTTACCACCAGCGGTATTCAAGTGAGATATTTGAGAATTAATGAACCAAAGTTACAATATCAAAGTTATCCATGGGTGCGGTATATTACACAATCTGGTGATGATTATACAGTTAGAATAAAGTAGTTGTAATAGATGATACAGTATATTTAGTCGATTGGCTTTCACGACTAAGTTTCGTTTCATGTTTCGGCTATTGTGAAATTTGACAATCAGCAAGTGAATAATAATCGATAACCATAATACGTACTCTAATCAGAGAACATACACAATCAATAACATAATACGTACTCTAGTCAGAGAACATACACAATCAATAACCATACTAATTCATTAAATACGTAACTCTAATTAATCAGAAGAAGTCGAGCTAACATCTTCCTTAATAATTGTCTTTTCATCATACTTTTCAGTCTTTTGTTCGAAAGCTTCTTCGGGAGGAGCTTCGCCCTTAGAACTGTTGTAAACATAGATACCATTCTTCAAAGCATCTTTTCTTTCATCCCTCTTGTAGTACCAGTACGCAAGTAAAAGGAACGCATTGTAACCAATACTGAAGATTGCACAAGAAAGGAAACCCTTGAAGAATCTGGGAGCATCAGTAGTTGGGAAAGTGTAACGAGAGATGATAGCGTTGGAAACCAAACCGACAATATAAATCAAAACCCATTCGATGGATTTAGCATTAGCATCGCCTCTCATGACATCACTCATGAAAGGATTGAAGACGGACGATTGGGCCCAACACCAATAGGCCATGTAGAAACCAACCCATTTTGTGGTTTCAGGAACATTCCATACCGCCAATATGGTTGTAGAAACAAAGTTTAAGGTCAATGAAAGAAGACACATTCCCAATCTCAGCCCAGTGATATCAGCACCGAAACAACAGATGAAAATCCAAATAACACCCAATCCTGGAGGGATGGCGGTCAAGTTGTTCAACTTTTGAGTAGAGTAACGGTCCAAACTCTTCAACCAAAGCGGGAAGGAACCACTGCTTGCAGCGTTACAGTTGAAACCACAAATGGTGATGATGGAAAAGATCCAAAAGTGCCAAGACTTAAGAATCTTCTTCCATGTAGGGAAGTCAAAGAAGGACTTGGTGGTCTTGTTGACATCTGTGCCGTTGGCAGCCATTCTCCTTCTGGCCAACCTGACATCATCGTCGGTCAACCAAATCAGGTAGCAGTTGGAGGGAGTGCCTGGCTGTAAAAAGAACGAAATGATAGCGACACCAAAAGCAATACTACCATCAATAATAAACATCAATTGCCATCCACTATATTTCGAGTTCTTGATAACAGATGCAGCTGCCTGTAATAAACCAGAGGTTAAAATACCAATGAATTGGCCCATGTAGAAAATGGCTCCGACAGACGAGATTTCGTGTGGCTTGTACCATTGGGATGCTGTGAAATGGAAAATAGGAAAGAAACCGCATTCTGCAGCACCAATCAAAAATCTAATAGCTTTCAACTGTGCTGGGTTTGTGATTTTGTTCAATGAAACCGTGAGCACACCCCAAACCAATTCGGTGAAAAGCAATGCGTATGGAAGCGATATACGAGGGAGGAGGTACATCCATGGCAACTCGAAGATAATGTAGCCACAGAGAAACAACACCAGTGTGTTGATAAGATCATTACCAGTCATGCCAATGGCCTCCTTTAGCCCGGAAACATAGGCATTAGTCAAGTTAGATAATTCCAAATAGTTAACCCAGTAACCTATAATTGCGTAAACTCCAACAGTCAAATCCAATTTGATGAGCAACCTCCTTTCTTCTGGAGAGTAAGATGGGTCAAACCAACGGTACTGCCACCACTTTCCTTTACGCTTCTCTGCTGGAACTCTATATTCGTATTCATCAAAGAATTTTAACCATGACCTATTAGCCTCATCTCTGTATTCGTGAATCACTACTTTATCTTCAACTTCAACTTCAACAGCTTCAGCCCTTTCTTCAACAAGGTCGGGTATTTCCCTGTATTGGGGTATCCACCAAGGTACGCTAACCATCTTTTGTATTTAATGCTCAATATCTCAGACTTTATGACTCTTTATATATCTTCGTGAATCCACAATTTATTAAATCCACAATTTGAAGACACTCTATAGCGTTCTATCCGCAGATCTCAGCCCTGGCTCTTTCCGCTCTATATCACCTACACTGTGGCGTGCTGATCTCAAAGAAAAATTCGCAATTAAACCCCAGATTATTAAGATGTAATATTAACAGTGTTTTTTTTGCAGTCCGATAATGAGATGTTGCTTTATCCGCTAATACGCAGAGTAGATTTTACGATAATGATAAATTTGGTAGTAGACCCGCCTTGTGACTATCCACAGTCTGTTATAACGTCGATTTTTCATGCATTACAAACCTTCGGCCCATAAAGACAATTAGTGATTTTTACGAGGGCCATTATCACAAACCCTATAAAAGTTACATTAACAGGATAAACAGGTCAATTGTAAGGGATGCAAGTAATTTGATTTCTCTTTGATAAATATCAAATGAAACGTAACACATGCAGAGGTGAGAAGCAAGCATAAAGATAAGACTCTGCCACACTGATATATTTGGAAACGCATATACACGTGTGATGACAAAGCACAACGGTTTTGTGACTGCTGCGAAGTTCTATCGACCGTGGCGACTGTTTTATTCAACCACTGCCCCAAGCAGCGAAAACGGCTATGCAAGAGATGTGGTTTCGAGCCACGATTACATAATTGAGATCGTTATCCTTCAGTCGGGCAGTGAGCGGAGCTTGCTTATCTGTTTCTGGATGTTGGCTCCCGCTCTCAGCTTGTACGCATTCTTTTCTTTTACTTGATTACATATTTACAATAATTAACTGTGGATTTTGCATATTCAATTTTAACTGTATAATTGAATATTATACTACAAGAAAATAGGAATCAGGGACAACCTGCTATTCGATCGATCGGAACATATGTCGGAAATAGTTTTAATAGGAAATTATTAATCCATCTCGATCTGTAATATCTGTGGCGCCCGTGTAAATGAGTAATGCCTGAAATGATTTGTCATTTTATTTCGGACTATGCCGTTACTTCAAGTAATCTCTTTTTTTGATATAGCTGATTTAGTAATCAAAGGAAGCTTGTCCCATACTCCAAGCAGAGCTTCGGTTTGTTTGTGTTAGTATCGAAAATCAAAAAAAAATCTAAATTTCAATGCCTAACGAAATCATAGACACAGCACTTTACTTGCTTCACAATAAGATATCTTCTAAGCCATCGAGCACATTTCCAAACCTAACCCCAAAGAATGCATCACGTATATCCAAGATCATTAAAAGCAGGAAACCAGATGCAAACTTAATTGATATTATACAAAAGAGAAATTACTACACGCAGAAGATATACAAGTATTTAAACGATTGCATTGATGCGGAGAATTCGCCAGAACCAACCAACAAGGAGAATGTGGAAGCGGAACCGGAAATAAATGAAAAACAGATTCTCGAGTCCAAAATTGACACGATTCTCAGTGACACCAATAAACGAAATGAGATTTTCCGTTACATCAAAGAACAAGAAACTCTTCAGAAAGAATGGAAAGTCGAAAGAGAGAAGATTATAGAGAATCAAAAACTCAAAGCACAGGAAAAGAAAAAGAATATGCATAGATCAATGGAGGGGTTCCATCCCCTGAAAATCCACAAGATGAAAGAGGAGATGTCGAAAAAAATGATCGAGTTGGATAGCCGGCATGAAAAAGAATTGGATGCCTTTGATGATAATGTGTACCAAAAATGCTTGGAGCTTGACGTGAGGGTTGGAAAGAGACTTGATAATTTGGGGATTCCTTCGGCTGGATATGACTACCTATCCAAAGTCTATGAAATTGTATAGTTGTAACGTTTTGTGGTTTTGTTGCAAAAATTTTGTTGCAAAAAACATGAGATCCAACAATCGAATACATTACCCTGATGTTTTTGGGGATGATCACTTGAATAATTCAAGCCATGGTCCAGATTCGTTAAACGAATTTCCTCAGTATCAACTAGGTTATCATGACCAATATCCACCAGATAATAATTCTCGTTTTGATTATAACTATCAATTCCCGCCCTATTATCACTACCAGCTTTATTTCAATCAGCAACTGAATTATTACCAACCTGGCTATTATCAACACAATTATGAAGCAAACTATCAGAATCAGCCGTATGGCGGAGGATTTTACAACCAAGGTCTTTTGCAATACAGTTCTGGGGATTCTTATTACAATCAACAATATTTGCCTCAATCTGGACGGAGAGAACCCTCAAGTCGTAATTCGAGACGAAAGGCGGCTAAAAGAGCGCGCTTGAAAGCTCAAAATCAGCAGGCTCAAAGTAGAAATAGAACACAACAGTTGTTATCTCGATTATTACCACAGGAGCCAAAAATCTTTGATGATTCTTTGTCAGAAGATACAACTATCAATGACAGTCATACCGCCATTCAGAATGAAAAGATTCAGCCACTGATAGAATTAAATAACCTGCAATCAACAGAAACTAAACACCCATTTGGATCATTAGAATATTTAGATTCACTCAATTTACCACTGAGATCAAAGAAATCGAGATTTTTTTAAGCCTAATGGAAAGTTGACCGAGTCAATGGTTTTTACATATGTGTCAGTGACGACTTTTCGGTTTGATATTTGTAATTTCCTAAATCTATGAGAAAAATATAGGGCCTTCTTTCGAATGTGAAATATTCATTCCAAAAGAAGAGGATAACGGGAATTATAGTTCAATATATATAAGCTGTGTCATCTTTACTAAATATACAATGTTTCCATTTCAAGTATTGGATGTGGTCCTACAATATATAGAGCCTGCGGATATTAGAGGTCTTCTAAAGGTTACTTCCATATCGCAGGATGTTTTCAGGTGGTGCTTTTCAAGACAACCCACCATAGACACAAATGGTGCTGTGTTATCAAAGGACTTATCAGACTACAAATGTAGCATAAGCTATTTCACATATTTTGAAATGCTAGAACATTTTCCCGAATCAACCCCTAAAGCCATTGAATTCAAAGACAGTGAGCACTACATGATAGCCGCTAGGAAATATTCAAACGCATTGCTGCGTTTTGAATCAATACATGTTGAAATTAGATTAAGGTTTGGAGTGACAAGAAAGTACATGAACCATATTCTACTGTTACCATTTAACTTGGAAGAAATTGTAATACCTAGCTTTTTGGAAAGCAATGAATTTCCGGAGCCATTTAAACACTTGGTGCAATACGAAGGTTCATATTCAAGATATGCAGTAAAACATCAGCGACTTGGTCAAATTATCAAAGTGAAATCCTTGGATATAGGTGAATTCCAAATTAAGGATATCTACAAGCACCGACTTGTACTTCCAATGAACCAGGTACCATCATATGTTTATCCAAACTTGAAATTTTTGAAATTGAATGATCTCGTAAAACCAATAAATCAGCATAGTGTGCCGATGTTAAAAAAGATGACGTTGTCGATGGCTGGAAACTCCCAAGAATACAAGGGATTCATTCCCAAGAGTGTCGAAGAATTAATCATGCGCTTCAAAAGATGCCCGCCCATCTTGAAACTCGAGGAACTGTGTGTCAAGATATTGAATGTATTTTCTAGACATGTTCAGTCAATGCAAGTTGATTTTCCACCAACCATTCGAGAGTTTGCACTGACCAAGATCAGTACAAACTTGCCACACACAATTGATAAAATATCAATTAAGAAATTGACAATTGATTGTAGCCTTCCTAGGGCCCTCAAACTGCTCAACTTAGAGGAAGCCAGGATGGCTGCCGAATTACCCAGTGATTTAAGAAAGTTGGTAATTAAAGACTCCTGTCTCCCATTGTACAACTTGAAGCCCAAGGAATCAACCATAGCATTCCAGTTTCCCAAAAACATAAATTCTTTAACATGTGTTGGCTCTAGGTTACACCCCCATCAAGTCCCCGCCAGTGTTGAATATCTTGAAGCAAGCTTCTACACGGGTTCATACATGTTCTTTAAAAACTTGATAGAGCTCCGCATAAACAAACGCATAAAAGTGATCGATTGGGATACTCTTCCTCTCTGTGTGGAGAGCATCAATTTAAGCGAAACACAATTAAGAGACATGCGTGGAAACATCCTCTCACTTACAAAACTTCAGAAATTGGATCTTTCTAAGAACCACCTTCAGTTCTTTTTATCCAGTACACCCATTGAACTACCACCGTCCTTGCTCCATATTGACTTGAGTGACAACGATCTCAGGAATTTCAAAGGATTCCACGCCCCCAATTTACTTCTGATGGATCTCTCGAGTAACCTTTATTTGGATCGGCAATCCCTTTTGTCTATTTTGGAACACGCAAATCTAGCTCTAGTGAAATGGGTCAACTTTACACCCTTGGTCCATTCAAGTTTAATGGGTTATGTTAATACTTTTAGATTACTAGTTTAATTTTGCACCCATTTTTAATTTTGCACCCATATTGATCATTTTTAATAAATATTTGTGAGTAGAAGTGTATGATTATATGTATTTGATTATATGTGTTTTGTCTTTTCTATCTTCTTCTCCGTCCTATTAAACGCCTTTTTTGGTTTGTCCATAAAATTGCCTTCATCATTTGATTTTCTCATCTGAAATAATTTCTAACGATGGCAAATCAACCAACTCGCAAGCCTAACCGGGGTAAACCTAGAAACACACGTCGTAAGGAGATCTACAGTGTCATCGACAAGTATGAGCTTGTGACGTTTGACGATGTTGATGCTCAACAATTTGCCCGTGATTTTGCACAGCTGCTAAGTGAAGACGGACATCCCGCCATCAAAGGATCAAAGTTGAAGCGTAAAGATGTTGCCTACTACGCTAAGCTTCGTATAGAAAGATACAAACCAGAAGAAGAGTCGTTCAGCTTTAAATTGAAGCCATCTGATCCGGAGTTCCCATATGAATTAGAGAGTTTACATGTCCATTTGATAGTACCAGTTACTTATCCTCAAAAACACCCAAAACTTATTGTCTTAAATGATGACATTCCAAGAAAGTTTGGCTTTGCTATTGAGGAGGGTTATAAGAGGATTTTGCAGATTTGTTTTAACAACAAAGAGGACCAAGACATCACCGTAAGAGGAAAGTCATTGGTGTCACAATTGGAAGCATTAAGTAAATATTTGGAGGTGATGGTGGCCAAGTCTGTTCCTCGTGTTGTTCCTGAAAGAGCCAAGATCCCAAAGAAGGTTAGAGAACCAACCGAAATCAACGAACAAAGGGCTCCAAGAGCACCGAAGGAAACAAAGGAACCGGTCGTGTCCGTGGTGGCCCCAACTCCAAATCCTGAATTCGATCTCCTCGTGTCGGAAATGCAAAACAAACTAGGTTCAAACGTTAAGGTATTCAAAAAGACCTCTATCGAGAGTCAATTCAAGATCATTCTCCCGGTCGGCAAGCAGGAAGTTCCCGATTTATGGAAAACCAACCGTAACGTTGAACTTATGATGAAAGTCCAGCTGGACTTTCCCGAATCTTCACTTTCGTTTCTGTTTCCTGTTAACTTTCACTCGAATTTGATCTTGAAGCATAAAAACCAACCTTCGGTGGAATTTGCAGGAAAAAACACCCACCAACAGATGTTACTTGATGAGACTAGATATTACAGAGCAATAGAAAAAGTTTTCCTTGGTAACATTTCAATCGCTGATTTTGGTGGAAACACTTCTTTGATTGGAATCGTTAACTGGGTGACTAATAATGCTTCTATACTTTGTGATTTGAAGTACAAGGAAAAGAAAGAGTATTTACTGAAGTTTAAGATAAATTGTTGATTAAATTGGCTTGATTCTGAGTGAAATCATTGATTAACTATCACTGGCGTTTGCATTGGCACTGGCGTCTGCATTGGCACTGGCGTCTGCATTGGCACTGGCGTTTGCATTGGCACTGGCGTCTGCATTGGCACTGGCGTCTACATTTGCATTTGCATTTGCGTCGGTGTTAGCATTAGCTCCAGAAGTAGCTCCAACATTAATTTCTGCATCAGCTCCAGTTTCGGCATTAACTCCGTTGCTTGCACTTAAATTAATATCTCCAGAGCCTGATGATTCAGCGGAACCTTGAGAATTGCTAGACAGAGTAGATCCTGAAGATCCACCAGATGATATAGAACCTTCTCCTGATACAGATCCGCCCGAGCTTGATCCAGTAGGTAAACTAATTGAAGTAGAAAAAGTAAAGTCTGCAGATGTTGGTTTAGTGGTAATTGTAATAAATGTTGTTTTGGTTCCTGTTGTTGTTCCAACATTAGATGCCTCAACGTTATTACCAATGGATGCACCTGCGGATCCTGAGCCGGAACCTGAACCAGAACCTGAACCTAAGCCAGAACCAGTCGAGGAACCAATAGAAGTAGAGAAACTAAATTCTGTCGATGTGGCTTTAGTGAAAGTTTTATGATTGGATCCAGATTCATTCAGTGCTCCACTGTTTTGACCCGAGACTGAGACTGAGCCAGAACCTGAACTAGAACCTGAGCCAGAACCTGAACCTGAGCCGGAACCTGAGCCGGAACCTGAATCTGAACCCGTTGACGAACCAATAGAAGTAGAGAAACTAAACTCTGTCGATGTGGCTTTAGTGAAAGTTTTATGATTGGAGCCAGATTCATTCAGTACTCCACTGTTTTGACCCGAGACTGAACCTGAACCTGAACCTGAACCTGAACCTGAGCCAGAACCTAAGCCAGAACCTAAGCTAGAACCTAAGCTAGAACCAATAGAAGTAGAGAAACTAAATGCTGTCGATGTGGATTTAGTGAAAGTTTTATGATTGGAGCCAGATTCATTCAGTAATCCACCGTTTTGACCCCAGACTGAACCTGATCCTGAACCTGATCCTAAACCAGATCCTGAACTTGAACCAGATCCTGAACTTGAACCTGAACCCGAACCTGAAGCAGAAGCAGAAGCAGATCCAGATCCAGAACCTAATCCTGAAATTTCACCTTCTAAACTAGACCCTACATTAGTGGAACTTGGTTTCAACTGACCAGAACCTTTGGATAAAGTATTTCCAGATAGTGATCCTGAAGAACCAGCATTTCCACCGGAAGAGGCTAATGCACCAGCAGAACCTGATGAACTAGCAGAACCGCCAAATAAGCTGGATGAATCTAATGAACCACCAGATCCTCCGTTACCATGCGTTCCGTCATCACATTCATTATTCCAATCTCCATTACCATTACTATAAGTACTCGACTCACCAATCTGATCACCGGAACCAAAGTTGCTATTTTTCCCATAAGAATCTGAGTCAACTAGAGAGTTGGAACCAAAAGTCCTCTTTGTTGTATCTGCAGTATTAATTGGAGCAGCGGTAGTTCTGACTAAGATACTGGCAATAAATGTTAAGGTTTGAATTTTCATGTTGATAAAGTAGATGTAGAATAGTGATTTCCATAGGGATAGATGTAAGTTTTTATACTTCAGAGAAAGGATGAAACAAATGGTGGAAATTTGGTGTGGAATGTACAATAATTGGATGAAACTGCCAATGATCCAACTTCTATTAATAGAGACATTGAATGATCATTAAAGCGATACTTCTTAAACGAACTAAAGTTGGAGTGTTTCAGAATGGCTGCAAAAAATGCGGCAAAGTATAAGCACAAACATTACAAACGCAGAATTTTCCATTTTTAAAAGGCCAAAGATAACGTGCACCATTTTCTACTTTAAACTATTTTATTAGAGACGCAATTATGTAATGTATGTACTAGAATTTAACACAAGCAATATCTTGAGAAGTAAACTTACAAATCAGTGACACAACCAGATGAAGCGTCGCTGACCAACTTTGCGTACTTTGACAAGGTACCTCTAGTGTACTTTGGTTCAGGGGCCTTCCAAGACTTCTTTCTTTCGACAAGAACGGATTCATCGACCAACAAGTCGATTTTGTTGTTTTCGGCATCGATAACAATGACATCGCCATCATTGACCAAAGCAATTGGACCGCCCTTCGCGGCTTCTGGGACGATGTGACCAATGAGGAAACCGTGGGAACCACCGGAGAATCTGCCGTCAGTCAACAAGGCGACGTCTTTACCCAAACCGTAACCCATCAAAGCAGAAGAAGGCTTCAACATTTCAGGCATACCTGGACCACCGACAGGACCCTCGTATCTGATAACACAGACAGTTTTCTCGCCCTTTTTGATTTCACCGCGTTCCAAAGCTTCGATGAAAGCAGCTTCGTTGTCAAAGACACGAGCAGAACCCTTAAAGTAGGTGCCTTCCTTACCAGTAATCTTCCCAACAGCAGAGCCTGGGGCCAAAGAACCCTTCAAGATTTGCAAGTGACCACTTGGCTTCAAAGGTTTTTCAACTGGCATGACGATGTCTTGACCCTTTGGTAAACCAGGCAACTTTTCCAAGTTTTCCTTAATGGTCTTACCTGTGACTGTGTATTGATCACCGTCGATCAAGCCTTCAGCAAGCAAGTACTTCATGACGGCTGGCGTTCCACCGCGCGCCTGCAAGTCCGCCATCACGTACTTCCCGGAGGGTCTAAAGTCGGCCAACAATGGAGTTGCGTCGGAGATTCTTTGGAAGTCATCGACAGTAAGCTCGACGCCGCAACTCAGGGCAATAGCAATAAGGTGCAAGACGGCGTTGGTTGAGCCACCCGTAGCGATGATATAGACGATTGCGTTTTCAAAAGCCTTCTTGGTCATGATTTCTCTAGGCTTCAAGTCAATTTCGAGCAAGTGCTTGATGGCTTCACCAACAGAAGCACATTCTGCCTGCTTTTCCTTGGAGATGGCTGGAGCCGAAGAAGAGTAAGGAAGAGTCATGCCCATGACCTCGGCAGCAGAGGCCATTGTGTTCGCGGTGTACATACCACCACAGGCGCCGGCACCAGGACAGGCGTTCTTGACGATGTCTTTTCTTTGATCATCGGAGATTTCGTTGGCCAAGAATTGACCGTAGGATTGGAAAGCAGAGATGATATCGATCTTTTCAGAGATGGCGTCGGATTGGGCACTCAGAGTGCATGAGCCGGCCATGATGGTACCACCGTAGACCATGAGCGACGGTCTGTTGTGTCTACCCATCGCCATCAAGACACCAGGCATGTTCTTGTCACAGGAGGGAATGGCGATGTTAGCATCGTACATCTGAGCCATGACCAAAGTTTCGAAAGAATCAGCAATGATTTCACGGGACTGAAGAGAGTACCTCATACCATCAGTACCGTTGGTGATACCGTCACTAACACCAATGGAGTTGAATTGCATACCCTTAAGGCCAGCCTTGTTGACTGCGTCGTTACATGCGTGGTTCAAGTCCATCAAGTGCATGTTGCATGGGTTACCACTCCACCAAACAGATCCAACACCGACTTGGGCCTTGTTCATGTCATCTTCAGAAAAACCAGTAGCGTAAAGCATGGCCTGCGAAGCACCCTGGGACTTTGGCTGTGTCACGATGGACGAGTACTTGTTTAACTTCTTCTCATGGCGAATCGTAGCGCTGCTGAAGCGTCTACTGGCTGGAACCTGTCTTTTGAGTGCCGAAAGCATTTTGGTTTTTAGTTGACTCATTGAAAAATTCCTGTACCGGAGAATTCCTGGCCAATCAGAAAACAGGAGAGTAAGCATTGTCAATCCTTTGATTTCAAAGTGGTGTTTTAGATTGTGGAATTGAAAGTGGCTGGATATACGCATACCCTGTTTAGATGGACATGTGTGCTGTTGTAGCATAGCTAGATCATGGTGGTACTGTATATAGAGTTACCCCAGATTTGGTAACGTGATTTTTCGTTTCGTAAAACTTTCAGCAAGCTTTTAGCCAATCGCCGTAGAAAAGCGCCTTATCATGAAAATATCATGAAACTGTGCACCATGGTATGTTTCATTAAACAATTCCCCACTTCCAATGGGGGGTGGGTATTGTTTTTAAATCTTCACTGGTAGATGAGACGAGTCCACATATTATCCAAAACAATTAAAAATACCACAGACCACCTGCTAATTACATTCCGCAGGGAGAATTCGAAAATATGGAATGATCAATAAATTGTAATTCCGGTTGGTCTTTTTTTGGTCTGCTGCTTTAGCAAATAGCAATATTGAATCTGCCAGATTTCGCAATTTGATCTGTGCTCATTATCATGATGCTTGTGCACAAAATAAGATTGCTATAACACTGTAAGGAATGAAGAATAAACCCGAAAAAAATCATCATTCTTTAGAGGTTTGTTCTTTGCTCTAATTTAGAGGTTATTGTATATTTCAGAGGCTTTATAGAAGGGATAGTCAAGCCACTTGTAGATGGTCAGTTGAGTTCTTTTTATAGCTTTGGAGGTCAGAGTTCAAAGATGAGGAACTTTGAACAAAGAGTACGAGGCTATAACAGGATGTGAAATAATAAAACGTCATGTTTAGGTTTTTGAGGATTCTTCAATTGCGTAGTTTTAATGACGTCAGAAATCACACTCAAGCGATATCACGTGCGGCGCCTCTACCTCGGTTCGGAGCATGATATATAAAATGAGCTTTTCCCCATAATTCAAATACACATACAATGTCCGAGAAACGGTTATTGAAAGAGTACAAGCAGTACTTGAAGAACCCACCCAACGAAAGCAACCCGCAAATCTTAAAGCTTGAGCCTGTAGACGAAGAGCATATACAGAAATGGAGGGCTGTGATAGCCAAGCCATCCAGGCAAGACCTGGAGTATTACTACAACGGGAAGTGGGAGCTTTCGATTAATGTCGGAAGCGATTATCCCATTCGACCTCCAACCATCAAATTCATAACACCCATCAATCATCCTAACATCAACATAGATAACGGAGAGATTTGTCTAGACATTTTGAAGAATGAGCATTGGCTGCCGGCGTGGAACTTGCAATATTTAGTTGTGGCGATTTTGATGTTGATAGATGACCCGGAACCGGACTCGCCACTCAACATCGACCTGGCCAATCTTTTCCGCCATGATAAAATTGCATTTGAACTGGTTGTTCAGTATACGATGTGGAAATCGGCATCTTTTTATGATGCCGAGCTAAGAACAAAGAGTGGGGAAAGAAATAATGAAAAAACGTATAAGGCGGTGCATGATCTTGGAGAGGAGGTGACTAAACAATTTAGCAAGAAGATAGATGAGATTCAAAATGGTCTGATCCTGCCTTTGGAGCCCGTAAGACAGCAAGTGGTTCAAAATGTAAGCAGACAAGTGGATCTGATTTTGCGGGGAGAAATCCCAAGAGTGAAAAATGAAATTCGCGATGAGTATGCTGAGAGGGTGAGACAAGAATTTGTGAAGCTGGTTGAGGATAAGGTGAATGAATATCTTGAGAGTCATTGATGGAATGTTTTGAGAGGTTGATTTGGAATATTTTGAGTGATTGGAAACTTGGAGTAATTGATTGGAATGTCTTGAGAGTAATTGATATATAGTCGTTGACTTGAAATATTTGCAGTTATTTGAATTATTTGCATTGACTTGAAATCTTACAGTCACTCGAAATCATATTGACTTGAAATCTTATTGACTTGAAATCTTACAGTCACTCGAAATCATATTGACTTGAAATCTTATTGACTTGAAATCACAGTCACTTGAAATCTTACAGCATTGACTTCAAATCTTATTGACTTGAAATCTTATTGACTTGAAATCTTACAGCATTGACTTCAAATCTTATTGACTTCAAATCTTATTGACTTGAAATCTTACAGAATTGAAGTTTTATGAACATCGTTTATAATGAAAGTATAATAACAAGAAATCTGTAATGGTAGGTTCTAAAAACATTTGATCTTCGTTAACGGTTTTGCCGTTCATCGCTAAAATACTCGTGCAGCAGTAGAAGTGCAATGTCAAGAAAATACCAAAGAGGTCAAACGATTGATATGTTCAACGGCAACTTGTGCTTGCAAAATCACACAAACGCAAGGTTGACGTGTAATTCTTAATTACATTTCGTAGTAAAACCAACAGAGACCCATGTGATTTGAGTGCGAAGGGAAGATTATGTAATGAGCAATAAGCCCACGGTGCTAATGTGAACAATTGATAGATTTTCGAGACAATACTGATAGTTGGGTAAACAAGCACAAAAGGTACAATAGTGTGCAAACACGCTAATACCCTACTCGCGAATCATGATCTATCAACATATTTTTTCAATTTTTTTATGGATTTTTTTATATAAAAATTTTATCGTCAAGTGAACAAAAATTGACGACATGGCAATTGGGGAATCTAGGTCGGAGCTCTTACAATGGCTCAATGGCACGTTAGAGTTGAACTACCGAAAGGTTGAAGAGTGTGGGAGCGGGGCCGCGTTTTGTCAACTTATGGACTGTGTTTATGGAGGCGTACCGATGAATAAGGTAAAGTTTGGAGTACTGAGTGAGTACGACTATAGGCAAAACTGGAAGGTGTTGCAGTCTCAATTCACCAAACATCATATAACCAAAGTTATTGACGTGGAAAAATTAATCAAGTGCCGTTTGCAAGACAACTTGGAACTATTACAGTGGTTCAAAAGATTGTGGAGTGAGCACAAGGGATACAATGATGTGTATGATGCCAAGGCCAACCGTCGATCTGTAAGCACAAGTGCCAACAACTCATACGGTACTATTAATCCACCCAAGAGAAACGTGACTCCACGCAACTCTTCAATTGGAGCAGGGATCCAATATAATAATGCTACCGCAGGCACCAGTGCCGCTGCCGCCACCACCACCAGTAATAATACCCGGAGAGTATCTGTAGGAAGATCGATAACTCCTACAGTGACGCCCAGATCATCGCAGGTGATTTCCAAGGATACAGCCAAGGTTTCACAGCTCACCAGGGAATTGGGCGACGCCCAAAAGGACATTTTCCAGCTCACCGAGGAAATGCAGGAGTTGCGGTTGAACTCGGAGACTTTGGAAACTGAACGCAACTTTTACTTTAACAAACTCCGAGAAATCGAGATTCTTATCCAGAACATCAACGAGTTGGTTGAGAAGAACGACTTTGAGAAATTGAAGGAGTTGACTGTGATGGACTTGTGCAAGAAGGTGCAGACGATATTATACTCCACAGAGGAGGGGTTCGAGCCCGGCCACGAAGAAAAGGATCAATCTTTCGGGTCTGTGGTGTCCTCCTCTTCAAACAGAAACTCTGTCCACTCAAATAGAAACTCTGTCCACTCAAATAGAAACTCCTATAGGAGCCATGATTACATCGATACAGACATGATTCCACAGGATATCCTCGATGATGAATCTTTCTAGTACGGTATGCATAGACGATCTGCGTAGATGCATTGCCGACTTAGGTACAATCAAACGGGGTTTTGATGCGTGCTTGATGGAACGTTTTGTATGACTATATCTCGTTTCTTGGGAAGTGTAAACACAACGGTGGTTGTGAATGACTATTAAATGTTAATGTTGTGTAATATTAAATGTTAATGATGGTAGTTTATATGTTAATGAATGGTGTTTATTTTAATGATTGTTAATGATTGTTGAGTACAATGACTAGTGTGAATGATGTTAATGAATGATGTAATGAATGATGTAATGAATAATTGTTAATAAGTAAATGTTAATAAGTAAATGTTAATAAGTATATGTTAATAAGTAAATGTTAATAAGTATATGTTAATAAGTAAATGTTAATAAGTATATGTTAATAAGTAAATGTTAAGAAGTAAATGTTAATAGTAAATTTTAACAAGTAAATGTTAATAAGAAATTTTAATAAGAAATTTTAATCAAGTATTAATATTAAAAATGTATTTTTAATAAGATATTTTAATACGGTCCTCTAATTATCATCTAAATAATTGTTGATATCTTCTGTGTCTCATCCACTATAAAATCAGCAAACAAAAAAATTTTCATTAGCAAATAGACAACACATTCGAGTAGGCATCCCAAGCCAAACATCTTCTCCTCGACGACCCGTCTTGGCAAGTCATTTGAAGCGAGTGTCACTTGTATAGCATGCTATCGAAGCAATTAGCTTCGCTGTTTGAAGAATAAAAGTGCATCATAGTACATCAAGGATATATTCTACTCTTTGGTGTCTCCAAGAACACATACATTACTATATACAAATCAATCCTCTTCGGCGCGTATAATCTCGGAACTCAAAGGTTGAACCTTTAACCACTTTTCTCTCAACTCGGCTTGGTCTTTATGATCTTTATCGTTGATCAATTGTTTTCTAGTCAATTCACGTTCTTGCAAACGAGCAGCATCTTTGAGGGGTCCCTGTCTCATGGCAGCCTTCTCTGTTTGCTGAGAGAAGTTGATGAAGATGAACGCCCCAACGGCAGACACACACGAGAGACCCAAGGTTACTTTCGATGCTGTAGACATGGAAAAGTTTTTGAAAGTTTTTTACCAAGACCCCATCGCATGTAATCACTGCAAAAGAAGGTTGCGGTGATTTCTCTACACCCGATACTCTCTTTAGCCCAGACATCCGCACATTCTCTAATCTACTTCTACAAGAATTGGCCACTAACGCTGATATCAGTATTCGCACATATTGTCCCTTTGATTTTTTGTCGAAAATTAATTCACCAACAACGAATGGTTGATAACAATCCTATGCAGCCCGGCAGCGAGCATCCGCTGGATCCCGCTGTGTATTTGTCGGACGTGGATGCCACCTCGCAGCACGCTCATGGCTTTACCGCACAACAAGGGCAGATTAATGGACATCCATCAGGCGATGATGCTGAGACGCCATACAAATCCAACTTGACTCGGAACCTCATGTCCACGCCTCGCGAAAACGCCCCTGGGTACACCAACTCATTCATACCGAGTGACCAGAGCAACCAACAGAATCCTTCGCACGTTGGCTCCTCCTTCTCCAGCTCAAGCCACAGCCAGCAATCTCAGCCTGCCTTTCCGAATATGGCCATCCCCCATACAAGCAACTCGTTCCGTAGTTTCCCCAACGACTCGCTCAACAACTACATCCGTTCGGACCACAACACTCCCACGGTCGTGAGTACGTCGTACTCGCTGAATCATCTGTATACTCCGAGCTTGGTCAATCCTCCGGGATCCGTCACTAGTGTTGGCGGCTCACATGGATTTACTCATCTCGGCTCTGTGCCGAGTACCATACCGCAGGGCTCGTTCCAGGGGTCTATTCCCCATGGCTCGTTACAGTCTGTCGCGCATGGCTCGTTCCAGGGGTCTGTTCCCCATGGCTCGTTACAGTCTGTCCCGCATGGCTCGTTTCATGGCTCTGTTCCCCATGGCTCGTTCCAAGGTTCTGTTCCCCATGGCTCGTTCCAAGGTTCTGTACCCCATGGTTCGTTCCAAGGTTCTGTGCCCCACGGCTCTGTGCCCCACGGCTCTGTGCCCCACGGCTCTGTTCCCCACGGGTCCTTTAACTCAAACCAAATTGCGCAACCGCTTTCCGACACAACAGGCTACTTTAAAGGAATCATCCCCCAAGCAATCGCTACAACGAACATTCTGATGGACTCAGCGTACCCTCAGAACCAAAGGCTGGTTCCTGTTACCGGTGGATTCACAAGTTCCATCTACAAGAAGAATAGATTTCTGAACGAACAACCACAAACTCAACCCCAAAACCATAGCTTCCGCCAGAACAGCATACCCAGTGGGATTGACTATTCCATTCCTGGAGAGGGTGACAGATACATGCTGTATGATGAGTTTTTCCAAGGATTAAAAAGGGACTCTGATGATGACACTCCTTTGATAATTGGGGGAACGCGCATCTATGAAGAACATTTGAATATAGTTGACTTCCCGTCGGACTATCTAATTATTATGCTTTCATGTCTTCTTCTGAAGATTGTTGAGGCTAATGATAAACTTCATCCTAATCATTTTGATAACACCATTGCATATCGTTACAGATTAAAGTTAGAGAAGAAATTCCGCCATCAAAGAAACCAACGATTAAGGGATGAAAACCCGGAAGAGGGAATGGAAATAGATGATGAAGGCGAAGACTTAGATGATGACGACATGAACAAACACTTGGCCAACGTCTTGGCTTTCCATGGAATAAATGTCCCGGAAATTCCAATCTATGCATACTTGACTAGAGTCCTCAAGTACTGTCCAGTCACAAACGAGATATTCTTGTCCTTATTGGTGTATTTCGATCGGATTGCAAAAAGAGCAAACAACCTCAAGAAGAAGAGGGACGAAAACCACAATGACAACGATGAGGAGTTTGAACAATTGTTTGTTATGGACCTGTTTAACATCCATAGATTGCTTATACTGGGTATAACAGTTCTGTCCAAGTTTTTTTCCGACGTTTTCTATAAAAACCTGAGATATGCCAAAGTGGGTGGGTTGTCATTGGAAGAACTCAATTACTTGGAGCTACAGTTCATGCTTCTACTTGATTTCAAATTGATGATAAGTGTTGAAGATTTGCAAAACTATGGAGATTTATTATTGAGGTTCTGGAAGAGAGAACAAATCACTCATGAATTGAAGGATGGTGAACCAACAGAGAAGGTTAATGTGTAACGATAGATATTAATTGACGACAGCGAAATGAAGAAACCGAAGTGTACATGTAGGTGATTGGTAACCGATGACTATGCGCAACAGTTCAGTTCCACCTCGTTATTGAGTGTTAATGAGCCCATCACCACCTCCGATGACTAAGCGTCACTGCTAGTAGCATGGAAGACGATCCCTGGAATTGTCAACCCCCCATGGCGATACCCTGATTTCCTTCCTTCGAGTTCCAAACTGATGTTGATACACTTCTTTTCTTTCCATCGAGTTCCAAATTCAATTAAAATTAATCCACCAAGAAAACAATCAGCAACAAATCCCCCAAACTACACTTTAAATTATTTTATATAGCTACCCCAGAGACTTCTAACCGGGTAGACTCCATTCTGGAATCTTCTTTTTGCCATTCCGTTGCTATGTGCAGTGATTTGATTTTGTGTGAGGATGCTACCTGCATGAAATGGTTTTTTGCAGCAATAAACATAAATCTGATTTTATGACAAGAGAGATGTGCAAAGTCAATAAATAGTGCTCCTCGGAACTTAGCTTCATCGCTATCATGAGCTCAGAATACATCGCAGACCTTATTGAGCTTGCTGCGCGCAAGCATGTTGCAATTAATTTATATGGGGAACACGTTCTGTTTGGCGGAAATTTGGTGTTTGCAGTTATCTTTGGTATAATCTTAGCTGTAAATACCGGATTGCTCATCTACTCTAGAGATTGGTACTACAGTATTATGCTTTTCTTAGGAACCTTGGCAGAATTCCTTGGGTACTTGTTTAGACTGCTTTCATCTGGTGACGAACACAATTTGACCCCCTTTCTTGGTCAAATTATCACTCTTACCATGGGTCCAGCCTTCATCATGGCAGGTATCTATTTCCAATTTGGGCAGCTTATTATAATTCATAACCTGAAGACTGCCTCTGTTTTAAAGCCAATCTTGTTCTCATACATTTTTGTTGTTTGTGATCTTTTCAGCATGACGTTCCAAGGTGGAGGTGGTGGTGTGTCTGCTGTCGCTGTCCAAAAGAATAAGAATGCTTTGCCTGGTACACATATCATGTTAATTGGTATTTGTTTTCAAGTACTCTCCATGTCCCTTTTCATGTACTTTATGGTAGACTTCTTCTTAAAGACATTCTTTGCCAATGAAGATGTTCCAAAGTCCGCAAGCTCCTTCATCGCTATCCTTTTCAACACGAAGAAGGGTAAGGAATATAAGCAATTGTTGGATAGACTGTATAGTAAGAGGTTTAAACTGGTCAGAACCCAGTCCAGTCAATTTCTTTACCTCCCACTTGCATTGCTGGTTGGTGTCTTGTTGATCTACATTAGATGTGTCTACAGAATCGCCGAACTCTCTAAAGGATGGTTTGGCTTTTTGATTACACATGAACACTACTTGTTTGCATTGGACGCTCTGATGGTTGCAGCTGCTTGTATAATCTTCATTGCTTTCCACCCTGTCTTTGTTTTTGGCAAAAATTATGGCTTGGATATCATCTCTGTAAAGAATGGAGACTTTGAAGAATTTGATGAGTTAACTCTGGAGACTAGTGCTCCTACTGAGGAAGAAGAAAAGGTTTAATTAGTTTTAAAATGAATGTTTTTTTTAAGAAAATTACTGAATTCTTTAAAAATGCTGATAAGTTGTCATATGATGATAAGCTGTATATTTATAGTGACTTTATCTAGTATTCCTGGTGTTGTTGTTGATGTTTTTTTCTTTTTTTTTATCGGAGGCGGCTCCCGCTATCTTATTTAAATCCAAAATATCTCAAACTTTTTTAGCATTGTTCCAATGGAATCCGTTAAGATGACTCAATTAAGAGAAAGCTTGTATATACCACCAAGCACACAAGCTCAATCAGATGATGTGCCGGCATATCACCCATGCTTAATTGTTCAAGATTCTCAAACCGAAACATCTAAAGTGAAACCTTGTGGCTGTGCAGATGTGTATTGTGTTAAGGATGCACCAAAATGGATTCCTAGGGCAAAGTAGAGAAGTTGCAAATCTAAAGGTATAGTTATTTTTAGACGTCATAAAAGAGATCTAGTCAGGAAGACTAGTTATAGATTTCTATGAAAACTGTAGCGTAGCACGTGATTTGCAGCCGATTAAGATGGGCATCCGGCTATCACTTTTCTGAAAATTTTTCCTACTTTGCAAAACCAAGTTTGCAGTCCTTCATCGTATATGTATTAGAAAAGCGTTTACATAAAAGGTACCATTAACCAATGACTAAATTTACAGATTATTGAATTCCTGATAATGCAAAACTAATTACTTCTTACCAGCCTTCTTAGCAGCAGCCTTTTCCTTTTCTTCTTGTTCCTTGACAACTCTCTTAACAATCTTTTGTTCTTCGATCAAGAAAGCTCTGACAACTCTTTCCTTGACACAGTTAGCACATCTGGAACCACCGTAAGCTCTTTGGACAGTCTTCTTGGTCTTAGAGATTTGAGCGTATTGTCTTGGTCTCAAGGTAGCAATACCTGGCAAAGCGGAACCACAGTCACCGCACTTGACTCTAGAAGCGTTCTTCTTCAAGTGGTGGGCAACCAACTTTCCACCTGGGGTCTTGACGACCTTAATCTTGTTAGACTTGGTGTTGTCTAGAAATGTTAGTATCAATAGTTTACAATGATCATGGACGATTCTCTGCAAGACTTGCACTTCTGTATCCACCGATTGGTATTATTCATCCATTCCGATCGTTATTCAGTACATACATGGATTTCTTCTTCTGTAAGTAACACGTTGAGCCATTTCTGAAGATGATAACTAAAGGTAAAAAATGAAAATCTTTTTTATTTTCCTCGCAGGCCTGGAAAGAATTTTCCCAACATCAGGGTTTGTGTAACAAAATTCCACTGTGTGCTCACATCAATAGTGTAAATTTATGGTGTGCATATAATAGAGGTCACGTTATAAGGGCACAAGCCCTATACGAGCACACATTAGCCAAACACACTTCAGAAGCTACAATTACTTGAAAACATATAATTGCTTTAGAAACTATAGTACTTTTCAAATCTTCAAACCTTTAATACTTTTCAAATCTTCAAACCTTTAATACTTTTCAAATCTTCAAACCTTTAATACTTTTCAAACCTTCAAACCTACAATTACCTTATAAACCATCGTCAATATGTTTAAAATTCACTATGATACTTACAACTTAGCATCATCCTTTTCAACTGCAACAGACTCCATTTCCAATCTAACACCCAATGGCAATTCCTTAACAGCAACACAAGATCTAGCAGGCTTGTGTGTATTAAAGTACTTGGAGTAAACAGAATTGAAAGCAGCAAATTGATCCATACTAGTCAAAAAGACGTTGTTCTTGACAATGTGGTTCAAAGAAGAATTGGAAGCCTCCAAGATGTTCTTGACATTTTGAATAACTTGTTCAGCTTCTTCTTCAATGGTTGGGGTACCGGCCAATGGTTTGTTTTCTGGAGTATAAGGAATTTGACCAGAAACGTAGATGAAACCTAGACGTTAGTAGTGACGCGCAATTAGTCATAGATGAACGTACCGTTTACTTTGATGGCCTGCGAGTAGGAGGCAGCAGGAGGTGGAGCGTTGGCTGATTTAACCTAATTGTCAGTATGGTGCTGTGTATGCATGCAAAGACGTACTGGTGTGATAGTAGAACCCATTCTCTTAGCAATTCTAGTAATTTGGTTCCTAAACATGTGTCTTTACAAAAAAAAAAAAAACTACCGGCGCACACCAAGTACATAATCATTAATCGTAAAGTCTATAAATATCCCTTATTTCTTCTTCTTCCCCTTTTTCTTCTTGTTCTTCTTTTTACTTGCCTTCTTCTTGTCTTCATCTACATTTTTGGCATCATCTGGATTTTTCTCCTCTGTAGTTTCTTCTTCGGTCTCTTTCACCACAGTGTCCGTTTCCGGAGAATCATGAATACCAAACGAAACAACATTTTCAAACTTATCAAAAAGTGATTCTGCAATCAATTCCACCTTACAAAGAGTATTGAAATGTTCAAAGAAGAAAGAAAAGTAGTAATGAACTTCTTCAATTGTGGCTTCTTTGGGAGTAATACCCAATGTTTGCAGGATTATCTTTTCCATTGTGGTTGCAAAATTAACAGCAATTCCCAAGTGTCTCTCATCCTTTTCAAGGTCATCGGCTATTTCTGTAGAAGACATGGTTAAATATATTTCAAAAAGTTTCGATTCTTCATCCCTGGTGACTGGTTCCGCAACCGCCGCTATTGCAACTTCTTTTTGAATTTCTTTTTCCTTGTATTTAGAAGTGACTCTAAAGTATAATTGACGGGCATCAGAAGATTTTCCTATCCAATTTGCCAATAAAGCCCTTAACTCTGTTCTATAATTATGAATGTCATCTTCATCATCTTTGTTAAGGTCAATAATGCCAATATTAATGAGCTGATTAACCATAAGACATATAAGCAGAATATACTTGAGAGCAATCAGTTCTGCCAATACCACTTTGTAGCCTCCATCTATTTCAATTCCTTCATCTGAAGCAGATAAATACACTCCACTATTGGTGAGGAACTCGTGAAGAAGCATGGATTGCTCCACTTCACTGAGGACCAAATGAGATCCCATGCGCGTGAATTTGAATGGAGGTTTTGTTCCTCTCATTCCTGCCAACAATTCAAATACATAGTCTATAAGTAAAGAGGAAAGGTTCACGCTGTGAGTAATGAACCAAATTAACACTCTTCTGTAACCTTTGCACATTAGCATTTCATCCATGATACTACGAGCCAATTGCGTGTTGTTCTGTAACAACAATTCGAACTTTGTAGTTCTAAGGACTGGCACAATCAACTTATTATTGTCTTGCGTTTCTTTAATCTCCTCTTCCAGAGCCAGAGAAAATAAAAATTGGTAGATCAAATCAACCTTCATGCTTTTATCCTTTTCAGTTTGAATAATCTTGGAGATGGTATTAATCACCACTTGGCCCACCTTTTGCTCTGCATCCCTGTCTCCTTCGATGGTGTTGGTACTGCAAAAGTCCAAGGTAGAGTGTAATTCATCCCAAGAGCTGAAGAAATCAAACGATGCAGTTTTGTCTTTTAGCTTATCCCACTTGGCCACCTTTTCGAGGAACCAAGGCTGAAACGAGTCATTTCCACCGCGCGGCAAGTCACGCCAATCACGCCCAAGGTCGTCAAATTCAATGTCATCGACCTTGTCCTTGGACACGTCCTCGTCTTTGTCGTCATCCTCTTCATCGTCTCCCTCTTCGTAGTCGTCATCGTCGTATTCATACTCAAAAATGTACCGTATATCCTCATCAAACCTGTCGTCATACTCCAAGTCGATGAGAATATCACCTAATTCTGTCAATGGTTTGAGTTGGTTTGACCTGCGAATGTTTTCATCTGGATTGGATGACCTTTCCTTCGGTTCAACTGAGGACGTGAACGAAGTTCCCGAAGTCAATATCAAAAATGCAATAATAACAAGTCTCATGTCAACCAGAATCGAGCCTCCGTTGACCTTTTTACGTCCCAAAGGCTCAACAAAACTTAGGATCGACTCCTGTTTCAAATCGTTAATTTCATCATCTTCAAAAGTGATTGAAGAAGGGTTTTGGTTAATTATCCAGGAAAGCACATATCGTATTGAAGAGGACCCCTTGAGGGTTTGCTTGACAATCTCTGGAGTTTCATTGTTGTTGTTGTTTTCATGGTTATCAAACTCGATTCTTCTATCAATCTCCAAACCAAGAAGAATAATATTCGTGTGACATTTCCAAAGCTTAAGGAAATAATGTAAATATGGGTTTTTTAGAAGATTGTAGTCACCATCCTTTGGGGCAAAGAGTTTGTATATTGCTAAGATTAGAACGCATGTTATAGAGTACACCACTTTTAGAGTATGTTCATTTATAGCAAGTTCTAAAGGAGGAGTCCATTTGGGTAGGTTTTCCAAGTAGTGCTGTTCATCATTATTCAAATATCGTGTTAATAATTCATCTTCTGCATTTATTGCGTGATGTATAAGCCGGAGTAATGCAAAGAACTTAGTCAGGATGTCAAACTTTATAGATTCCATTAGAGAGTCTCTTGGGGGGTTATACTTTGAGTAGCATAAGGAAATTAGAAGGTCCGATAGAAGGTCCACAGATAGCACGACTTTCTCGTTCTCTTCTGGTTGTGTAAAGGGATCGCACAAGGAGGCAACAGTACTGAAGATGAATTGAGTATTCAATACTTCATCTTCGTCTTCATCTTCAGGGTCGGGGACTTTTAAGAAGGCGCCGATCTCCGAGTGCCTCTTGACTAGATTGGTCCTCGTTGTTAGTGGGAGATCAAACTCCATCACTTGTTCTGTATCGTCCATGATTTTTTGACACAGGAAAAAAAAACGAATTTCATGGCAACTCCAATGAAACCATTAAAGGTATATAACAGTAACAAAACGGAGGCAAAGAATGCATGGATCTAACGAGAATGCAAGGGGATCAACACTACACCCTAAAAACAATAAGGAACTACGAAGATTATTTATTTCACATGAAGGCAACGAATCAACGGAAGTTAAGAAAAGTGTCCCAAAATGCTAGTGCTGCTCAAAAATTATTACAATATAGATTTTTGATGAAGAATGGTTCATTGTGAACAATAGATGAGATGAAATAGCATCCTTCGCACCCCGATATACCCTGTATTTCTGGCCTTGTTTGTTTTGGTTTTCTTTTTTTGGTGTTCTTGGGTGCAAAATGAGCAGCAGTATATTATACAGTAGTCTCCTGTGAGTTTATTTTGACTATAAAAATACATACGATGAAAAGGGAGGACCAAAGGGATGGCTACAGGAGGTCCAAGCTCAAAAATATTCTCTCCAGATTTACGAAACCGTTTTCTATAAGAACTTTTCTTTCGTCCTCAAATAAAATTCGACCATTGTATATGATGCCGTTAACTGATGAATACTGTCCATCGTTGAGAGATCTCCAGCTGCCCTTTGAAATGGCTTCCAAGTCGCGTTTCATGGATAATGGCAATTATATCAACTTTGAAAACTCCTCTACATTTACCAAGGTTGAAACGATTTTTTCGGGCGAAAGGTTGATGGACTCTTCCGACTGGAAAATGTCCAGGAGTGTATCTGTTACCCATCACTCAGAACCCATTGATTCTTCTTTCCAAAGAAGAGCTGTTAGTATATACAGTCTGTGTGACGCTACAGATGGCTTTGATATGCTTTCCGTGAACAAACTGTCTATATTTTCTTTCAAACCTCTGGATCATCTCCATTATAAACTAAACCCAAGAAACACTATAGGATTTAAATTCAAAAATCTTTGTCAAAAGTTGAGGCTGCAATTTAAAGGTAAGATTGATAAGAGGAGAAGGCATCATTTTTTAAATTTCCAATCAACGAGAGTAGTTTATCAATAAATGTGTTTTATTTTAATATTTTTAGAAATACTGTTAAAAATCTAAAATTAAGGTGGTTTGGTAAGTCCATACAGGTATCCATATAAAAAGTATTTTATGTAAAGCATTGTTATTCAATATCCATGTAAAAAGTATTTTATGTAAAGCATTGTTATTCAATATCTAATATTACTCACTTCGTTAAAAAATATAATGGACGAGATAGGAATCGAACCAATGACCTTTTGCTTGCAAGGCAAACGCGCTACCAACTACGCCACACGCCCAGTTTACAAAAATTGACTATTCAAGATATTCAAGAAGCTCTGGTATATCACCAACACCCATAACCTCCATCAACCACCAAATTATGTCCAGTGGTGTAAGAAGAAGCGGTAAAACTAGCCAAGTACAAAATAGACCCCACAAATTCCTTAGGCTCAGCCATCCTCTTCATTGGAATTTTGGACTCCCAGTTAGCTTTCATCTCTGGATTGCCAGCAATTACGTTTTTAGTCAATGGGGTTAAAATATACCCCGGTGACAACGTATTAATCTTAATGTTATGCTGAGCCCATTCACAGGCCAAGGACCTTGATAAATGAATCACCGCAGCTTTAGTCATGTTGTAAACGCTCTGAGGTTGGGGATCGTTTACAATGGAACCTGACATCGAACCAATCAAGATGATCGATCCGGGACGCCTTCCTTCAATCAATGGTCTGGCAAAGCATTGAGCTACGTAAAGTGCACCCAAAGAATTAACCTTGAACATGTCTTCAGCATTTTTGGATGGATACCACTCGGCTTTGTAGTTTTCACAATACCCAGCAGTATTAATTAGAAGGTCTGCAACCTTTCCGTGATGAAGATTCACATCTTTAAACATTTGTTCAACCTGCTGAGAATCACCGATGTTACAGGACCAAGCGCTAACGATGGCCTGCCCTTTAACATACTTTTGACCCCAGGATCTCACTTCCTCAGCACAATTACGAGTATTTTCTAGATTCACATCAACCAATGCAAGCTCAGCTCCTTGTGCAACAAGGGCCCTTGAAATCAAAGCAGACATACCACCACAACTCCCAGTAAGAATGGCCACCCTACCATCTAATCTGAAGTTTGGAAGAACATCTTCAATTGAGAAATCCATGATATTACACCTACTTTTGACTCTTTTTATATACTATGGGATCAAGGCGGGCCCGGTATAGTCTTTGGGGATGGGGTGTAAATGTTAAAACAATCATCCAAGAAAGGCGGGATGATGAGGATCCCACTGTAAATTTGGTTGCAAATTTTGCTTAAACGTGGTTCCAAGCACCCCAAAAAAAAACCCCGGCATTAGGTACCAAGCGCTGGTAATTGTTATGGTATAGGATATACGTGGTAAAGATATACAGTTGTGTATTTTCAAAGAATTAATTTGAATTCCATATAAGGTACCAAGCGATGGTTATTGTTATGGTATAGGATATACGAGGTAAAAATATACAGTTGTGTATTTTCAAAGAATTAATTTAAATATTTCAATATGAGTTTTAGTGGAGCTTTGAGAATAGCGTAAAGTATAACTTTCAGCGTGGCCACTCTACCCTCAATCTTTCCTTTAGAGTGGTAAAATATTTCGCAGTCAATCGCGAACTTTTTTGATCAAAAAAGACAACTGTCAACAACATGGTCAAGATTACCGAGATTGAAGGAACGTCTACCTTTGCGTGGAGTTCAGACAGTCTCCCGCTTTTGGTCACTGGTACATATGCTGGATCGTTGAACGACGATTTGGATACTTCATCCACTCTTGAGATCTGGGACTCTTTTCTGGCCACCAAAGACAAATCAATTTTCAGTGCTAGTGTGGAAAACCGGTTCTATGCTATTGCCTGGTCCAAACCATTTGAAGGGAGACCACGCGGTGTGATTGCCGGTGCGTACGAGAATGGTTTGATTGAGTTCTGGGACGCTGACGTGTTGGTTAAGCAAAAAGACCTTCAAAAGGCTCTGGTTCACAAGCTCCAAAAACACACCAAGGAAGTTAAATCCCTTCAATTCAACCCATTCAACCCCCACATACTTGCTAGTGGAGGTGCCGATGGCCAGATCTTCATCTGGGATACTAAGAAGTTTGGTGATCCAACAACCCCAAGTGCTGCCAATGCTGCTCAAGGTGAAGTCACCAGTATTGCTTGGAATAACCACTTGCCCCACGTTTTTGCACTGACATCTGGCGGTAACGTCAGTGTATGGGACTTGAGCAAGAAGAAGCGAGTCACCAACTTTAGTTATAGTTCGGGCACCAAGGTGACCTTGCTGACTGTGGCTTGGCATCCAACCAACAGCACCAAGTTAATCACTGCTAGTAAGGATACTCCTGCGATATTGACGTGGAACTTACGTAACACCAATGAGCCTGAAAAGGCATTGACTGGCCACTCGGACGGTGTGTTGTCTGTTAGTTGGTGTGCTCAAGATGACAACTTGTTGCTTTCTAGTTCTAAAGATAACTCCACTTATATCTGGAACCCAGTCCAAGGCATCAAGCTTGGTGCGTACCCAACCTCTTTGGGCGTTGTTTTCTTGACTGCTTTTGCACCTTCTGCCCCAGGCATCTTTGCCACCGCATCCTTGGATGGTAAAATTGTTGTCCAACTGTTGCAAGATACCTCTAAGAAGGCGGACCAAGAAGCCGCTGCTACAAACGACAGCGAATTCTGGGACAACTTGCTGACTGAAGAAACCCAAACCCCGGTGTTTGAAGTTCAACAAGCACCAAAGTGGTTGAAGCGTCCTGTGTCTGTTTCTTTTGGGTTTGGATCCAAGTTGGTTATTCTTTCGAACGAAAAGGAGCTGACCGTTAGAATCATCAAGTTCTCTACTGGCACTTCCGACCGTTCGATCAAATTGACCGAAGCCTTAAAGTCGAATGACTTTACGACCATTATTGACGATAAGGTGTCTGGTGACTTTGTTAATGATAATGACAAGTCTGACTGGAACATATTGCAAAAGTTATCTGGCAAGGATGGAAAGTCTATTTTGACTGAAGAAATCTCCGAAGCCCCAAAGAAGGATACACCAAGGGAAGAACCCGAAAAGAAGGAAGCTGAGGATGACGACGACGATGCCTTCTTTGAAAAGTTGGGTGAAGTCGACGACTCTTACAAGCCTTCGGGCTCCTTCAAGGTGTCCCCAAGTGGCGCTGACTCTGAGCTTATCAAACTCGTTTTGAACAAGAGTATCGGTTCTGCCGTGTCTACGTGTCTCCTGCAGGACAAGTTGGTGGAGGCTTTGATTTTGGCCTTGGACTCATCCGATGACATCAAGAAGAAGGTGAAGGATGCATACTTTTCTAAGAATTCTTCTGAATTGTCAAGAGTCTTGTATAATGTCTCCAACAAGGATGTGACTGATATCGTCGAAAATGCTGATGTCAGCGACTGGAAGGTGATTGCTTCTAGTATTGTAGCCTACAGTTCTGGCGAAGACTTCAACAAGAAGATTGTTCAATTGGGTGACCGTCTTTTCGCTGAAGACTCCAAGAAGAACAGAGATATCGCTATCACCTGTTACCTTGCTGGTAACGCTTTGGACAAGATCTCAACCATCTGGATTGGTGAGTTATCTCCTCTTGAAACCGAACTTCTCAAGAGCAAGGCTAAGGATATCACTTCCCCAACTGACGCCCGTTTTGCTGCGTTGTCCAACTTTGTTGAAAAGATTTCTGCTTACAGAGCATCCACCAACCTGACTGGTGTTTTGACTGGTGACGTTGAATCCACTTCCAACGCTATCTTGGAGTACGCTAACTTGGTTGCTGGTTACGGTGAGTTTGATTTGGCAGATAAGTTCTTGCAGATTTTACCTACCGAATATGTTGGAACTGAGAAGGAACGTATAACCAAGGCTACCCAAAAGACTACCAAGGTTGCTGAAAAGGCTTCTCCAAAGAAGACTTTGGGTGCTGCTCCTGTCAAACAACAACAGTATGTTTCTCCATATGCCACCAACAATTCTTATGGTAGTGCTTACAACGGTTACAGCTCTGTTCCTGTTGCTAACATTCCACCTCCAGCAGCCATTGTTCCAGCAGTCCCTGCAGTGCCAGTCACTCCAGTTGTGCCAGCTGTTGGTCCACCTCTCAATGGAGGTATTCCTCCAGTAGCTGCTGCTCCAAGCGTTGTACCTGCACGTCCTTACCAATCAACTAACCCTTACAGACCTAATCCTTATGCGCAACAGGCCCCACAGGTCAACCAAGCACCTGTTGGTCCTCCAATTGGTACTGGGGTTAGTACTTATAAGCCAAGCCCCGATATTGGTTGGAACGATCTTCCTAACACATTCAAACCAAAGCAAGCTCAACGTCCTGCAGCTGCTTCAGTGGTTGTTCCAGTTGCCAACTCTCCAGTTCCTCCTTTCGGTGCTCCACAAGTTGGTGTTCCACAGCCTGGGCCTCCACAAGTTGGTCCTCCACAAGTTGGTCCTCCACAAGTTGGTCCTCCACAAGTTGGTCCTCCACAAGCTCGTAAGGTTAGTGGTCCTCCTTCTGCTGTTTCAACCCCACCTCCTCCAATGAATGCAGCAGCCCGCCCATCTGCCGCAAGGGAACCTTCTGTGAGTAAGTATGCACCAGTTGGTGGTGAATTGAATGATTTGAGTAAGCCTACTCCTCCAAGTGTCGGAAGCCGTGTACCATCCTTTTCTAATGGATCTGCTTCAACTCCTCCTCCTCCAAAGGCAAACCCATATGCTCCTTCTCAAACTGCTCCTGTCAATGTAGGATTACCAAAGCCTGCAGCTAACATTGTGCCAGCCCCCCCAATTGCACCAAGTACTCCAAGTGCTCCACCAAAGAACCCATATGCACGTGAACCGACCCAAGCATCTTTCAATGCTCCAGTGGCTCCACCAGCAGGCCAATTCGGTGCTCCACCAGCGGGCCAATTCGGTGCTCCACCAGCGGGTCAATTTGGTGCTCCACCACCAAACCAATTTGCCCCACCAGCCGGACAATTCGGTGCTCCACCAACCAGACAATTCGGTGCTCCTCCAACTGCACCCATTGGAGCCCCTCCAAGCCAATTCGGAGCCCCTCCACCAGCAGTTGGATCCCCTAACCTCAATGATCCACCAGCACCAGCACCAGTTGCACCAAAGCACCCAAGCGGAGACAGAAGCCACATTCCATCGAATGCATTACCTATCTATGAATCCTTCAGTGGAATTGTTTCTGCATTGAAGCCACAAATTCCAGAGAAGTTTGAAAGACACGCCGCTGATATGGAAAGTAGATTGAACCAATTATTCGACCACTTGAATAACGAAGAATTGGTGACAGAACCTACTATCGAATTATTGAAAAAGATTGGTAGTGCTTTGGAATCTAAAAACTTTGCAGAAGCTTCAGCCGCTCAATTGGAGATTGCTACTCTGCATGCAGATGAGGTTGGTAAATGGCACACTGGTGTGAAGAGATTAATCACCATGAGTGAAGCAATGTTGATCTAGATGAAATATTACGTGTAATGTAAAATTAATGTAGATTATTAAGATTTAATGTAGATTTGAAGTTTTTTTAATCATAGAAATCCATATTAAGATTTATTCATACATTTTTAATCAAAGATAGAAATATTTGTAGATTATATATAGTTGAGATACACAGTAACACGCAATATTTAAATGTCCATTAAACAGATAGACTACAAAATTTAGAATAAAGAACCGAGAACCAAAGCAGCACCAACAGATACCCAAGAAGCAAAGTTAGATTGAGCGTCACCTTGACTAGAGCTGGCAGCAGACTTAGAGGAAGCGCTAGATCCAGAAGTAGAAGATGCAGCAGAAGATTTAGAAATCATGGTTGAAGAAGTAGAAGAAGCAGAAGAAGCAGAAGATGCAGTGGTGGTGGATGAAGAACCATAGTTGTAATTAGAACCAGCAGTACCAGAAGCAACTGGACTGGTAGCAGAACCAGTAGCAAGATTAGCTGGGACCTTGTAAGCAGTCTGGGTGTAAGCATTTGCATCAATGCTCTTTGCGTCAACAAAGACAATGTTGGCACAAGCAAGTCTGACATCATTGCTGTCATGAATAACGATGGAACGGCCGTTACCAACAAACGCTGGGTCAGTCGAGTTCAAGGACAAGTATCTTTCCAAGTATTCGGTGTGGAAAGAAGGACCAGAGATAAGACCATGCTTACCAGCCAAGTCACCGACTTCCTTTTCGGCATTAGTGGAAGCCTTAGAGGCAGCGGAGCCGGCAGCAAAACCGTCGTAAGGGTTCAAGTGGCCCAAAGTAGCAGTACAGTTACCATCGGCAGGGACAGGTTGGACGTGCACGTGGTAACTGAACTGATTGACAGGTTCTTCAGGAAGGTTATCGAGGTCAACAACAATACCAAGGGAACCGTTTTGGAATGGGAAAAATCTAACGGAACCCTCAATTTCAAGGCCATGTTGAGGAGAAAAGACAGCTTCGAAGTAGGCGCCTTCTGGGGAGTCAGTAGTAACTGGTGCGGCAGCAGCAGCAGCGGAGGCAATGGAAGCAGCCAAGGAGATTAAAGTAGTAAATTGCATTGTTTGTGGATTGAGATGATGAATACAAAGTCAGATCTGATTGGTTTTATACTACTTTGAATAAAACATCTAGATTCAATTGCATTAATCATATTGAAACACAAAACTTTTTGCAACCGCAGCGCGATTGTGCAGAACGACGATCTGACCAAAAATTTTATCACAAAAATAGCATTCTTTTTCTATTTAAAGGTCCTTAACAAAGGGATCTGCAAACTGCTCAGATTTTCCCATTAAATCACCAACGCATGAATTCGAGGCTTGCGGTTGATTGAGCTGTTCAATAAGATGACTTGAATTTCTAATATGGGGTCGAAACTCTAAAAATAGTTTTCCTGTATATGTATCTGTCATATGGGATCTGAAAACAATAAAGTTAAAAATACGAGGATCATGCAAGAGGGGACGAGATTGAGTGGTTTAAAACTTTGGATGAGTTGAGTGAATTTAGGGGACGGCCAGTGAAGCATTGTAAGCATGAAAGTTGAAGTTAAAGTTGATGTGACAGATCATGAAAGAAGAGATGCTGCTCGAAACGAAGATAATTTGAACATTTGATTAGATAATCAGTCGTCAAACAATTGATCTGCTAACTACATTTTGTGAACAAGGCGGATTTAGGTTACAGAAACTATAAGGAGGGCCGGGATAGGTATATACCCGGCTATTTGATCAAAATTAACTCTTAAGATATACAACCAAGCCTACTCTATAATTGACTGGAGGGTCAAATCTGCAATTACAACGAATGCTACGGACCCATCAAGGGATCTGAGCCTAGTAAAACACAACCTCACCCAATTTTGCACCTCCAACGTCATCACTGATTGGAACAGTGTTATGTATACCAGCAACTTCGAGTAACAAGAATCTCAGGTTGATTTTGTCAAAAGTAAAAGCGGTTTCATTGAATCTCTGTGGTAAGATAACCAGGAAAAACTCATCTGCGTCATATGGGGCTGAAATTTCGACACTCAGGTTCGAGATAATAACGGAAAACACTTCGTTTTGTGGAAAGACAGATCCGTTTGTGTTAGCATATTGGTAATTGTAATGTAAATCGTTGCCGAAATCCACCAGACCCAAAATTTCCGCTGTTGATTCGGCGTCAAGTCCGGTCAAAGCCAGCAAGGAAAATGATTGGGCTGGTTTATCACCCCAGTTGATTAACCCACTTGAAACCAGTTTAAAGTCTTTAAGATCAATCAAGACCTTAGCAACAGTATCATTGTAGCGAACTTGCCATCTAGTAAAGTTGTTACCATCGTTCATAGAGATGGGGGAATCACCATAAGCACCGTCAGTAAGACTGGTAAAAGTAGCATCCTTACATTCGGAAATGGAATCTTTGAAAGCCTTTTCTGGGGTAAAGAGAGGAATGGTCAACAGTTGGCCATCGGCCAAAATGTAATTACCGGAACTTGGGTTTCTCTCACCGATTCTAAGGTTGATGAACTTGTTGGCGGTGGTTTCAGTGGCACCATTGTTTGAAATGACAAAATGGGTTTCGTTTAAGTTGAAGGATAAAGTATGGTTATCATACTTTATACCCTCGTAAACAGCCGAATCACCCAAACATGGAATAGCGACCGGATCCACATGCAAAAATCTTTGGATGGTGTTGTTTGTTACATTGTAGCCATATCTCATACCGGTTAAACCTTGAACAACAGCTTGTAAGAAACCACCGTGAGCGGTTATAAACGGAAAAGCTGGGTGAGTACCACCGTTAGTCAAGTAATTGTCGTTGTTTTGTTCAGAGAATTGGGCAAAAGGAGCTCTCAAGAAAGGAGCAATACTCTTTTGCAAGTAAGATTGAGAAGCACAGCCAGTAGTTGCCAATTCACTGGCAACAATTGAGAAGATTGGGAAAGTCATAGCCGGACCATAACTCACTTGTTTCATGGAATAAAACTCCATATTGTTGATGGCCTGTTGGGTAGTGATCATTTCGTTTTCCAATGGGTAAGTAATCATGATAACATCAGCTTGCTTGATAGCAATACTCAGGTTCATTCCTGTGTATTCCAAAGTGATTTGGTCTTCGTTATCAATGGTTGGCATTTCGACATTACCAACAATCAGGTGGAACTTATCAGGAACCAGTTTACCAAGGTGGTTAGCAATTTCAATAGCCCAGTTGACGACAATAGAAATACCTGCGTTTGTGTATGCACCGTTGTCAATGTGATTGGCGAATTCATCAGGGTCAGTCAAGTTTTGGGTAGTGTACTTCTTTGTAGTTTCATTAAACTTGACCAAGTAGTTTGCAAAAAAGGTTGCAGCGTCGTTAACCAAAGGAAAAGCGACGTTTTCCAAGTATTCATCATCCCCATTTCCGCTCAAGTAGATTTGCCAAGCGGCTTGAGCCACGGCATGGTTGATGTGGTACTCATAGTCTATACAAGGACCCGTCAGGGTACAGTTACCAAAACGGCCAGAAGTCCAAGGGTAGACAGCACCATCAAAGCCCTGAGGAACGTTTTTGATGGCCTGGTCGTGGAGATGTTTTCTATAGTTGATAAAGGATCTGGCATGAGACGGAAGGAACGGCAAGATCCCATTCATCATCCACACGTCCGAGTCCCAAAACACCATTCCGGCGTACGAGTCCGAGGACAAGCCCGTGACGGACATGGCGGAGGAAAGCCCTTGTGCATCACCACGGGTATTTGCAGCCAAATGGAAAATCGAAGATCTAGTTGATAAAGTGAGGATATTGTCACCAGGAAATGAGATATCCAAGGTATCCTGCAAGAGCTTTGACCAAGCATCTTTATGTGACTTGATAGTTTCGTCAGGGTTCGAAGAAGCCAAGGCAACAGATCTAGCGAGTTGTAAGACAGAATCAGCCGACTTGAGGGAAGAAGGATCCAAGTCCGAAGAGGCCACACCAACAAACTTTGATACCTTAGAGTGTTTGGAAGGATCGATAGTTAACGAGATGGATTGGGTCACATTGGATTGGGAGCGCACAGATTGTGGGGTAGAATCAGAGTACAAAGATGAGTAGATCGCACCATGAACGTAATCTAACTCGTGAGGATTGAACTGTATGAAAATACCATTTGAGTCTGCACCCACGTTCAACAATTGGGATCTGACGGCAGCATCGATGGACAACGAGTCCTCGACAGCAACCTCGATAGCGTTATCTCCCAAGTTGGTGATTTCCAAGTTAACAAGTCCCAAGTTGAATTGTTCTCTGTGGGCAAGAACATCCAACTTGACATGGATCAGGCCCAACCAGGTAAACGCAGTACTGACGATACCATCTGCCAACGACAAATTTTGGTAGTAGTTAGTAACCAGACCTTGTTGCAGAGCAGTTAAAGAAGGATCCAAAACATACTTTTGGCCGTCCTTTTCAACAGACAAGGTCAAGGTGGTCCACTGGGGAACACTAGCAATAGTGGAATCATAACCAAACTCTTTCAACTCCTCGTAATTGGTGGAGTTGAGCTCTTTTTCGATATCGTAGAAACCCGCAATAAACCCGCCGGCATAACGCGGGTTGAACAAGGGCCAGCCGGTGCTGAGATCATCCGGGGTATTGTCTGGCTCACCTGTGGCCTGGTCGTAGGTAAACCCTTGACCCAAGTTTGGGATTCTAGCCCCAATGTAACCATTTGCCACGTAAGGCTGTTTTTGATATTGGTTGAACTCCGACATCTGGGCAGTCCCCACTATGTTGTTTTCGGCATCATAGTATGAATCGTTTGAGTTCAACTGAGAAAATATGTCTTTGTTTGCTGGACTGTTGATGAGCTTGTAAATCTCTTCTCTGTCATTAGCCACTGTTTCATGATTTACTCCAACATGGATTGGTGTTGCTGATGACCAGACTTTTAAGCAAAATAACAAAACTAAAGGTGCTATCATAACAGCGGGTTGGCTTAATGACCATTTCTTAGGACTCTTCAGCATTTATATACTACTTCGCTTATTTTAAGAAAATAATTTTGAGAATTACTATTGTTTCTGCGTCCACGAAACGAGATTTCACCATGGTTTATACTTTACTGCAATAATACTCGGAAAATCTGGGGAAATTTTTTCGCAATTGTAGTGAGGGGATTGTAACGCAGTTTCATTGTGATTGACAATAGTTCGATCATTAGATGATAATATCATCCAATTTTCCCGAGCATATGACATAGGGGAAGTAAGTGAAATATAAATTAACCTTTATTATTTATTCTAGTTAGACTTCTTAAAATATCCCGCGTGGATATGGACCCAGAAACGACATGTCCCGCCAAGAGATTCAGTAGGCGCGACTCGAAATCCTGCTTTCCCACCACATTTGCAGCCATTTGGAAACGGTATGTCTGATGAAAGAGCTTGTCGACGGTTGGCTCCAAGGCTTCAGCTGATGCCTTCACAATGGCCAGGTTGGCCTCGATATTTTTTAGAAGCGACCCATCAAGCAAGTCTGGGTATCCTACATCGCTGGGGATGGTTGTTTTTTTCGAAACATTGTCTGCAATTTTCTGGATGGGGAGAATGGCCCGTTTTTTGGCGCGCACCCAGTCTTGTCTTTCGGCAATCAAGCTTTTGAGTTTGTGCGTGTATATCTGAATATTATCCAAGTTTTGTACGTTGAGTGGATTTGGCACAATCACCTGTTTGTTATTGTTCACGCTCTCTAAGCTGTACCAACTAGCGCTAACTTTTTTGTCCATTAATCCGCGTAAAAGTTCTTCTTTGATGACTTTTGCTATGTTGACCACCGTTGCATCTGCATGCGGGGCGCTTGTGTTTTTCTTCTCCTCCTCCATGCTCTTCTTGATACACCACACAAGCAATTGACGCATGCGGTCGGGGTCTGGAAGGGACGTATCCAAGAGTTTGTAGTAGTCTTGCGTCGGAACAGCCTCGTGGGGTTCCCCCACAAGCCCGTTGCCAATCGACAGCACTCTCTTGCCGCGATGGAAGTACGAAGACCGACGTTTGTTTGCCTTGGGCGAACTCTGCTCGAGTCGTCCCACCTCCGCTTTCAATCCCAGCAATGGGGTTGTGCTTCCTTTTCGGCGTTTATAAAGAAACCCTTCGTCATCTTCAAACGCACGTTTGGTGTCTTGCAGTGATGTTAACACGTCGTAGAGTTTGTTCTTTCTGCCAAATATCTGGCTTGATACCGGTTCTTCATCACTCGCTTCATCAAGTATGTTATGTTTTGGCATTGTTTTGTTTTTTAGTGAAATATCAAATTGATACAACGATATTACACAACAGCTGCTTATATGCAACAGGATAACTGTACAGTATAGCAAGACTTGATAATCATCACTTTCATGGAATTATCGCATTGTGCCAGCTTTATAGCTAAAATAAAACCTACACTACAGATCCTCGATGTTAATACACATGAAGTAGTCAAAACATATGACGCTCCTACAATCCGTAGAATAGTATGGGAACCAACATTCCAAGGATCACGTAGTACCAAACTAGCAGCTATAGGCACACATGCAGTCTATATATATACACTAGATGCAGATGAGCCAATAGTTATTTCTCAACCCGAGGGCGTGGAGAGCGTCCAATGGATCGAGCCCCTTGCGGAGGAGCTGGAAGAGGGTTATCCCCAGGCCAAACAATTGTTGGTGTTTTCCGATCTTCAAGCTAAGTTGTACTCGCTTGACACAACGCACATTCTCTTGTCCATTCTTAAACCTTTGAAATACGTCGAGAGATCCGCAGGCTGGTGGTCAATCCTGGCGGATCCCATCGAATACAACTTTTCTCCGGTGTTGTACACGTTCCGCAACTATGGAGTGAGCAGCAAGTTAATTATGAGTTCGCGCGTGGAGGGGGACGTACTGTGGGGCGGCAACTGGGTTGCATGTTTCAAGAGTCTGCCGTTTGGGTATTCCTTGCGTGTGATCAGCTCGGTTGGCAATCAGTCCATCTTGAACATCGAGGGGGATGTTGAAGGCGCAACATCCTACCATGGCACTTGGGTCCGCGATAGTTATGCCATAGCAGCTGCAGATGAGTTGAATATCGTGTCGTTTACCAAGTTGCGAGTCACAGAGAGATTGAAAGTTTCCCTGTGTACTGGAAAAACATGGGCGTACATTAACGGCGAGTATAAAAAGACCCAGCAAGTGGCGCATTCCACAACCCGTCTCTCCGTTTCAGACAATACGTTGCTTGTGTATTCGGCAAAGAGCGTGGCTATTTTCCAACTCGACTCGCTGTTGACTCACGTTCTTCTGGTGGTTGGTTCTCCTTTGTGTGTCAAGGTGTACGAAACCACTCATGGTCGGGACGTTCTTTTGGTGTTTTCGGATCATGTGGCTGTTTATAACGGGGATATTACGGTTATTTACAGAAAGAAGGGTATACGGGAGGCGTATGTTGTTATTGATGAGGAAATTCTGTTGGTTGTTTTGACTGATGATTCTTGGGACAAGATTGGATTGAGTGGAGAGCTCAAAGAGTTGGATAAGGTTTTTAAGAGAAACAGAGGGGGTGAGCCTAAAAGTTGGGATGTTAGTATTGATGAGGTGACTGATACTTTTATCAAGAGGACGAAGAACAAACGAACAAAGTGAGTTTATTAGTTTGTAAATTTTTCATTTATTGTATTTTTATTCATTTAGTGTATTCATATAGTCTTATTCATTTAGTTTATTCATTTAGTGCTATTAATGTGTCATTCACTTAGCGTTTTACTCATTTACAATTATCAAACAGAAGCTTCTTCATAGTCTTTCATTTACAATTTAGCAGACTTCAAGTCTTTTGTAATTCCCAAGCTGATTATTCTAGCAATGGCCATTGTGGAAACCATTGGATTGGCACCCAGGGCTGTTGGCATCGCACTCGCATCTGCAACATACACATTTCCACATTCGTAAAGCCTTCCCTTCAAGTCGACAGCTCCGTCTGATGGCCCTTTTCCAGAAATCCGACATGAACTCATCTGATGTGCAGATGCAATGACCGTATCATACCGGCGAAGTGGCTTGCTTTTAACCATGTTTCTCCACTCAACATAATCTTTATCTTTAATGTCTCTTTCGTGTTTTGGCTTGGACGAGGTGAAAATAGACGCTTCGTGATGTGGCGAGTAGATTTCCTTGGCTCCTTCAATGTACATTAAATCGGCACCCACAAGGATTCCTTTTGCTAAGCCCACTCTATCTTGGTGATTGATTTGATAATCAATATCAATGCTTCCTGGTTTATCCCCAGATTTAATATTTCCACTTGAGGTGTCCCGTTGGATAATCACAAACCCTGCCATGTTTGGGTACTTTACAGTCAAGTTTCTAAAACTAGCACTTCCATTCCACGGCAAGAACGCATGGGAATGCGCTGGCGATAACAACATGCCTTCAATCTTGACTCCATGTGCCTCTCCATCTAAGTCTTCTAACTCGGTGCACACCGCAGTGAGAATCGGCTTTTTGTATGGATCTGACTTCACCTCTTTACCAAAATCAGCCATAATAACTGTAGCAGGGTGCAACTTCAAATTAGAGCCAATGTGTTTATTTTTAAATCCAGACTTTTGTAGAACCAATGGCGTGTTTAAGGACCCTCCGCAAACAACAATTTTTTTTGCTCCACGAATAGTGAATAGAGTCCCGGTCTCGATATTCTTACACAAGACGCCAGTAGCTGTTCCGTTTTTATGAATCACTTTTTCTACCCTCACATTCTCCATGAATTCGGTACCGTTGGAAGCAGCATCACGGAACCAACAGTTGACAGAACCCTGTTTAATGGCATATTTGCAGCCAAAATGACACAATCCACAGCTGTGATCTGCGTAGGGCCCATTATTTTGAGCAACCTCAAAGGCTTCATAGTTTAACTTTTTCGATCCTTCAAGTATAACCAGGTTGGATAATGAGTGGTTGACGTTTTTCGTCGTCGCTCCCATCTTGTCAAAAACATAGTCTAAGGCTTCATCATATTCTGCACTAGCAACCCACTCTAAATGGTGTTTCTCAAACCATTCTTTTCTAATCTTAAACGGCGTTTTGATGCAAGCTGACCAATTAATCGTCGATCCTCCTCCAAAAGTTGACCCCGCACTCACAACAATGTCCAGTGATAGTGTCGGGATTGCTCCTCCCAGCTCATAAAGGTTTCTGCAATTGGTGTTGTTCACTTCACTGAGTGCCTTAACGGAATAATATTTGCCCTTTTCCAAAATAAGCGATTTAAAGCCTTCCTCGCTTAATGTATTTGCAACCACTCCAGCCCCACTTCCAGATCCAACAATAACAACGTCAAACCTACCCGTCACATCGACCACCGTCCCGTCAATGGTGGGCTTGGGTGTCATCACGTATTCAAATTGGTCGATTTCATGTCCTTCGTACATTTGTGACCTCGGATCTGTTCCAGGAAATCCACTAGCCTTTTCATGTAGTTCACTTGCAAATGTAAGGAAAATACTGATTGTAAGGTTGAGAACCAAATTGTACAATTGCCGCTTAACACTAATCCTGGATGATTTCCATTCAAGCAACAATTTCTCTCGTTGCTCTAAACTTAAATCTTTAATTGGAGTTAAGCGGTGCGTGAAAAGTGGTCCCGTATACTTGTTTGATAACAAAGCCGTGGCCATTGCAAATGACAGTGAGATGCGTGTGCTATGATACCCAAACATACCCAAAAAGTGTTTTTCAATATCTGGAATCTCAGATACCAATGTTCTGGTTGCATATTCGGACAATCTTTCATCCGGGAAATCAGCATGCAAGTAAGGTTTGATCGCTTCTACATCTACATTGTAGAAAACAGCGTCTGCAAGCGACAAAATTGTTTGTAAATTGTCATCCTCAATTTCTTTAAATCCCATTTTGCTAGTTTTTTTCATTACTTTCGCTCTAGTTATATACTTCTTTGCGGGGAAATATGTGATATTAATTGAGTTTACATTTGGGCAGTTGATTTTGTAAATGAAATCACATGAATCCTCCATCTAAGAAGCTCTAGATTTGAGTCCTATTAACTCTTTACAGTACACAAATAGGATAATGACTTTACAGTCAATCCTATAGAAAATATCAATGTGTTTATATAAGGCTTATCACATTATAAATAATACGAGTGTCAATTAGTCGTTCTACAAGCATCAACCTTGTTTTCATGCCAATTTCCTTGTATCTTTATATGGAGATACGTTTCTTTTCGTTTACTCTTTCATTCTTGACTACGCACTTGTGTGGCTTATTTTTACAAGTGGTGTATAGAACTAGTTTCAAAGACTAGATCCTCAGCTTTAAGCCAGTCCGTTTCCAGACCTACCAGTTCTTAAGTAACGTTTGTCATATTAGTAATCTTGGGAAGTGCATCACTGACCTACGAAATATCTTAATCTATTTTCTCCCGATGTGTTTTATGCCGAAAATAAAATCTCATGGTAATCTTTAATTTGTTGCAAATTAACCTAATATTTTTTGGTATTCAGAGAAGCACAGATGCAGTAGTATTGCACAATGAACGTTTTAAAAGCGTACATGTCAAAAGTGTTCTTGATTTGAGAGTACATTAGAATGCTCAACTATCAAAAGTGTGCTTGGTTTGAGAGTATATTCGAATGCTTAACTATCAGAAATTGCTTAATAGGCTCTTATTAAAATAACCAGGTACCATAAATATCCCCTCACTATGTTGGAGACTACTGTATTGGTTACTTTTAACCCACAAGAAAGTAGAGATTCATAGATCTACGTTTTTCATAGGAATTTTAATATATAATTCCTTAATATAGCACATATTCGTGATTCTAACAGGGAAATGATTACTTTAGACTGCTAAACGTTAAATGTAATCTAATTATTCTACGAATTGCAGCACTTGGAATCAAAATTAAGAGATTAACTTTAAATCGGAATTATAGAATAGTATCTCTTATATTTGGTAGCGAATAGTTTACAATTAATAGCTAATGCGAAATTATGAGAATAACTAACCAAACATTTTGTTTTCCCTATCTGAAGTTAAAAGGTAGACATTACGAAACTGCTATCTTTTCATATACTTGCTATTTTGATACCAAAAGAATCACGGAAAGTTCGGTATGCCTATGTGTCCAACATTAAAGTGTTCATCGGGTGGAACTGGAATCAGCCTACCATCTAATTTCATAAGTCATAAGTCATGGTCATCTGCGTTAGTATTCATGCTGATTAGACACTTTATGTTTCATCTACACTATATTTTTTATTCTATTAATATTCACTATTTACAATTATTTCTTTTTGCTAATCACGGTCTTTTCCTTCTTCTTCTTTGGAGCACCCTTGTTTCTTCTCTTTCTGTCAGCAACCATGAACAATCTGAAAGTTTCTCTTGGATCAACCAATTTCAACTCTGGGAACCACTTCTTGAAATCTTTAAAGGTTGGCATCAGATCGTTAACACCGTAGTATTTTACCATTTCAGGACCTTTTAATGGGGCACGCAAGATCTTAGACCCATTTCTTTTGTTAGTAGGGTTCCATATCTGATTGAAAACAGTAGCACTAGCCTCTTTGGCTTGGTTTATCCTTGCCTGCGATGGCAACTTTCTAAAGAGGGACATGAAGATTTTTTTGTTACACTGAAAAATCCAGCGACATCAATATCACCAAATCATGCGACATTACAGGCTGCGAAAGATAAAACTCTCTCTTTAGAAATGCTTTAATACTGCAAAGGCTTCTACCATTCCTGAAAATAGTGTATTACAAATGAGGATAGATTTTAGAAAATTTGCCAACCACTTATCAGGTAACCGCTGCAAATAAGGGTAACGTAGAATATGTTCGAATGGCCAGCAAAATATCCTGTAATTCCTATAACAATATGGGGACAAAACAATGATGAGGCATAATAGACGGTGGATATCAATAGGTAAAATTTGAAGAAAATTAGGAATGTCACCCCATGCAAAAAAAAAAATTAGGTTTGAAGTCAAACTCAAAATTCCAGCATACAAATACTCCACCACAGTAGAAAAAACAGAAATAGATATTATTGCAGCGACACTGTTTTATAGTATGTATTAATAACAAGGAATGTTAGATTTGTAAGAACAAGAAATTATTTCTAACGCAAGAAAAGCGTGTAATTCTGGAAAGAGCGGGAGAGGACATATCGGGATATTTTCTTCTATCAACTGGAGCATTCGTAATCTCATGGACGTTTTTTCAACAACCACGGGACTTTAATAAATTTTAGTAATTATCTGTTAGTAATCTTTAAATCTAGTGTATATAAAGATCAATAAAAGATCAATAAAAGTATATAATTAAACAAGAACAAAATGTCTAAGATTGTTGTTATTGGAGGATCATTTGGAGGTCTCACTGCTATCCACACACTTTTCAAAGGGAAAACACAAGTGGATGTTACATTGATTTCGCCATCAAAACATGCTTTGAACACTGTTTCTCTTCCAAGGGTTCTTATTGAGACAGAACTGTTTGACAAGGCGACAGTTGAAATTACCAAGCCTCTTAGCAATTTAGCAAAGAGGAGTGGACACAAGTTCACATTCATCCAGGCTTATGTAACTGATGTTAATTTTGACGCGAAGAAGGTTATTTACGCTGGAGACTCCAACGGGTCTGTTACCTATAACAATCTCATAATTGCGTCAGGTACCAAGAGTGAGTTGCCATTGAAGTTAAATGCAGATGATGTTTCAGAAACCAAAAAGAATTTCTTGAAGTTATCGAAGCAAGTTAAGTCTGCAAAAACCGTCGCAATCATTGGTGCAGGACCCACTGGGGTTGAATTATCAGGTGAGATTGCCAATGAAACCAAAGCTTCCGTTACTATTATTACCGGTACATCAGCACCATTAAAGGGATTCTCAGACTCGATTAGTAGATCCGTGACCAATAAACTTCAAGCTTTGAAGGTTAAGATTATTAACAACAAGAAGGTGGAATCTTACACTGAAAATTCCGTGTTATTAGACGATGGAAAAACTCAAGAGTATGATGTCGTCTTACCAGCATTTGGTAATATACCAAATACTAATTTCTTAGATGATTTCTACCTTGATGGTAAAGGATTTGTTAAAGTTGATGAATTTTTAACAATTCCAAAACACAGAGAAGTTTTGGTTGTGGGAGATGCTATTTCAGGGGGACTTTTATCTTACGCTGATATTGCATATTTGCAAATAGGAACCATTAAAAGTTGGGTTGAAGTTCAGATTGGTGGTGCTCCTCAAACTAAATTGAAGAAGTATAAAAGACCAGACACACAACAATTGTTGTTTGTTCCAATTTCTCGTAACGGGGGCGTTGCATATGCTTATGGATGGTCTCTTCCAAATTTTGTTGTTAAGGGTGCAAAATCAAAGACATTTTTCTTGGAAAAGACGGCTAGTCTTTTTGGCTTTTAGTATTTTTTCTTCTTATAATTATGTTTTCTTAATTCTATGTTTTAAATGTTAGATACATGTGATATGATGACCATCACACGAATGTAGGAGTTATTGTACTATATGCTATTATTTACCTGGAGATTTCTTATATTGATTTTTTTTTCTAGTTATGTTCATGGGCTGTGTGCTCCGCCCTCATACGCACAATTACATAAGCAGTGTGGTCTCATGTGACAACCCCCCGATACTATCCCCTCTAATCTATCTGTAGCAATATGTAATCAGATAACACCAAATATTTTAAGGGTTGTAGGATCAAAATTGCTAAGCGATTTGAAAAAAAAAAGTACCAAAATATTAATACACGTCACAAACGATCATTTGGATATAGGTCATTGAGAAGTTCTTGATAGTATTTCGTGTTTTTGCTACTACTTATCATATCCATAATGCCTATCCCAAATATCAGGATCAGAAAGTCAAGCACCCATGCTCAAGACTCGGATTCAGATGAATCATATGCCTCTGCTCCTACAGAAGCGTACTCGCCGATGATGGATAGATCCATTAATAGCGCTGGAAGTGGGTTCGTTAGCCAGTTTAATACTATGAGATCACACGATGTTCATTCTGATTTATTTAGTGATGATCTTAGTAATGAACACAGATTAAGCAATGAATTCAGGAGAAGCAATGAATTCAGGAGAAGTAATGAATTCAGGAGAAGTAATGAATTAAGGAGAAGTAATGAATTCAGGAGAAGTTCAGAGAGTACTCATCCATTCAAAGATTCATCAAAACGTCTCTCTGGAGAATCGCAAAGATCGTTTCATTTGAACATGCCTGATTTCTTACACACAAATGTACAATCAGTTTCATTTATAGATGAGGCCACACAAGCAAACGATATCAGTGCAATCAAAGAAGGTCTTAATTTTGCATTAGGTACCGATGATAATGATGCCCATTGGATGAAGAAATCAGATAGATCTTCGAAATCTTCAGACATATATTCTTCATCGGATATTCCATTGATGGATCTCGAAAACCAACAAAGTCATATAGAGCATAAAGAGCATAAAGAGCATAAAGATCACAAATTCCCTGAACCCAAGAGATTTTCAACCATTTTGGCTCGAGTTTCTGATCGTATTGCCGGTCTGTCGCCCATAGTTGAAGATAAACCACAGTTCCCAAATCGAATACTGCCTCAACCACTGCCAATTAGTGGTAAGTTCCTGTTATTCAAAGATCCTGATTTCTCGTATTATACGAAGGACAGAAACCACGATGATAGTCATAAGTTGAATGCAAGTATCGAAGAAAATCATGTCAGCTTTGGAGATCTCGACTTGGATGCTGCTCCTTCGAGAGATACTTTTAGGACAAGTCCAAGCAATATGACTTCAAATAGTCATCCAGCATCTCCCGGTCACATGCTGCAACCAAAAGATTTCCCAATAGATGAAAATGTCAGAGAATCACTTCTCAAACAGTCATTTAATGCTTATAAACCCAACACTGAGCTTTATGGTAAATCCTTGAAAATCTTTTCGCCAGATCTGAAGATCAGAATTTGGTGTCATGACATTTCTTCCCATAGATTTGTCAACATATCATTGTTGGTTCTTTTGTTTATTCAAGTAGGACTTTTGACGTATCGTCAGTGGAACCCTATTGCCCTTGATGGGTACTTTTACAAAGGGAACAACTGGGCTGATTACTTCTTAATTGTCATAAACGGCATATACTCTTTAGAGGTGTTTGTCAAAGTTATTGCTTATGGTCTATATGATGACCATATTATGTTCAAGACATTAAATTTGGAGTACCCTCGAGATTTCTTTCACAACAATTATGTCAAACAAGGTGTCCAGTGGCTTTTCACTCGATCCAGAAAATCCTCGACGGATTCTAATGAAACTTCGACTAGTTCGATGCCTCATGAAAAAGCTGACCGATATCATACCAGAAAGCAGAACAATGCAGAATTGTCTAATGTTCCAGCACCTGTGGGTGCAAAACTTCAGTTCAAGAATACTCTTCTTCTCCCTACTTCTTTGAAGTATGATCAACTTGATCTTAAAAGGGCATACCTTCAAAACCCATGGCACCGTATTGATTTTCTTTCGATGATTTTCTTTTGGATTTCATTGTTTCTTCTGATTGACCGGTACGATGTAAAACATCATCTTATGTTGTTCAGAGCTTTGAGTTGCATCCGTATCCTTCGTTTGCTTAATCTTACTAAAGGTACGACAACCATTCTTAATGCTATCAGGATGGCTTTACCCCAATTGGTGGATGTTATATTGTTCATATCGTGCTTTTGGATTCTTTTTGGCATCATCGGTGTTCAATCTTTCAAGTCTTCGTTAAGTAGACACTGTGTTTGGACAAACCCAGATGATCCTTCTGATACTTGGGTCAACTTGGGCCTGTACTGTGGTTCTTCCCTTGCAGCAAATGGTACTGCCTTGGCATACTTGACGCGTGATCTTGTAAGTTCTGATGTTATCAAGGGTTTTAGGTGTCCTATTAATCTGCAGTGTATTTCAGGCGACAATCCATATGGTGGCACTGTGAACTTTGATAATATTTTACAACTGATGGAATTGGTATTTGTCATTATATCTGCAAATACCTTTACTGATATTATGTACTATACAATGAACCTGGATAATTTGGGAGCATGTTTATTTTTTATCTTTACTATATTCTTCATGACTGTTTGGTTGGTTAATGTTCTGATTGCAGTGATTGTTGCACTGTTTCAAATTATTATCGAAGAGCGGGATTCTCGTGAAACTCACTTTATTGATAGAATCTTCAAATTTGATAAAGATGCTTCAAAGAAGAGAATTGCTGAATTAAAAAAGCAGAACAAATTTTTAAAGTTCTACTATCAATTTGAGTTGATATGGGCCCTCGTTGTTTTGGCTGATCTATTCGCTCAGTGCTTCAGAAAGAATAACATGTCCGATTTGAGACGTCATACGATCCATAGGTTTGAAGTGGCATTTACATTGGCATTTCTTGTTGAAATCATTTTCCGTTTTATCATTCATCTTCCCAAATGGCGTCAATTCTTTTATCTGAAAAGAAATATTTTTGATTTATTTTTGGCTATCATCACTAGTATCATTATCATCGAACCTGTTAAAAATGGTTTGGGTCATGCTTATTATTGGCTAACGATTTTCCAGATCTTAAGATTTTATCGTGTGGTTCTTGCTACTCCATTCACTCGTAGATTATGGTTGAAAATTATGGTTGACTTCAAATCTATATTTGATTTAGCTTTATTCTTTTTCATCTTAACATTCTTGTGGAGTATTGTTATGGCAAGATATTACGAAGGTGCAATCTCACCAGATCAATTTAATAATGTCGATTTCCCAATGCATACCCTTCCAAATGCTTTTATTGCATTATATGTTATAACATCAACAGAAAATTGGACTGAAATATTATATGCTCTCCAAGAGAATGCTGAAAATACACAATATCGGTCTTTTGGAGCAATTATGTTGATTGGATGGTTTATGGTTTCTAATATGGTTATCTTAAACTGTTTTATTGCCGTCATTTCTAGACTGTTGGAAGTTTCTGAAGAAGGAAAACGTAAAAAACAATTATTACAATTCATTGATAATATGGCTGATCGGATAAAAACTCTTGATAGTGGTCTGGGAATATTATCAAAGTTCAAGTCTAAAGTCTTAAAGGTTAGAACTGAAAAGGATGAATTAGAACGTGCTGTTGTGAACTTATTATTGAGCGGAACTGCAGTTAATGATTTCTTGGAAAGAGATGAAAAGGAAGAAGAAGATGATGATGAAGTGATTGAACTTCCACATTCAAGTTGGCGTCGTTGGTTGCATTCGTCCTACTGGAAGAGTCTTAGTGTCTTCAAAAATCCATTTTACCAACTGCAACAGAATAATTTAAATGTTCAAAATTTTGATCCTGCTCATTTTGCAAAACAACTCATCAAGGATCGGAATATCCTTATTCTGGATCAGAATAAGTTCCTTGCAGAAAATCCACACTTCAATAACGTGTTCTGGGTCATGAGTCCAAGACATAAGTTACGTCGAATGTGTCAAAAACTTGTTCAATCAAGTCACGGTGAACGTATTGATGGTGTGCAGCCCTACAAACCAGTAGCTGAAGCAATTGTAGTTATTATGTTTATGGCTACAATTGGCTTGGTAATTACAGCAAGTTATTTAACACCACTTTACAGAAACAAATTACTTAATTCAGAAGGATATTTCAATTGGGCATTTTATGTTGAAATTGGTTTCCTTGCTTTATTCACGAGTGAATTTATTATCAAAATTATAGCCGATGGTTTCTCATTCACGCCAAATGCGTATATTCGTCTGAGTTGGAATCTCATTGATTTGATCGTTTTGCTTTCTCTTTGGATTGAATTTATTGCCTATGTTAAATATGATGGTAAGCTTTCAAGAATTGTGCGTGGTTTAAAGGCACTTCGCGCTCTTCGTCTTCTTACAATTAGTGAAACCGCAAAGAATAACTTTCACAATACTATGATTTCAGGTTTCTGGAAAATTTTGAGTGCTGGTATGATCTCACTTTGTTTATTATTCCCATTTCTGATCTGGGGGTTGAATATTTTCAACGGAAGGCTCGGAGCATGTACTGATGGTTCTTCAAGCTTTGGAAATTGTTTTAACGAATATCAAAATGATGTGTTTAATTGGAAGGTTACGCTGCCAAATGTTTTTGTACAGCCTCCTCTTCAATTTAATCGTTTTATATCTTCCTTCCTGTCATTATTTCAGATTATTTCACTTGAAGGTTGGGTTGATTTATTATTAAACGTGATGAGCTCAACAGGAGTTGGTACTCCTCAACAACTGTTTTCTTCGCCGTTTAATGGGTTCTTTGTTATTTTGTTCAACTTTTGTTCTATCATTTTCATCTTGACATTGTTTGTTTCAGTTATTATTAGTAACTACCTGAAAACAACTGGAAGAGCTTATATGACATATGAACAAATCACTTGGTATCAAGTTAAAAAGATTCTCCTGCAGGTTAAACCTTCTAAACGTAAGGATTTGACTAGTTTATCGGCGTTTTCAAAGTTTTGTTACCAAATGACTGTTGAAAAGAATCCAATTTGGTTCAAATTTGTGGGATTTACTTTATTGATTCATGTTATCTGTTTGCTTGTTGAATGTTTTCCGTCACCTACACAACTTTACGACGCACGGTTTACTATATTTATTATTACCCTTTCAATTCTTTTGATAAATTCATTAATGCTTTTAATTGGTCAAGGATTACGTACATTTATCCGCTATAAGTGGAACGTTTTCTACTTGTCTGTGTCAACTGGAGCCTTTATCACTCAAATTAGTGCATTTTATGTGGATCAAAATTCTGCATTCGTCAACATTAACAAGTTATTTTTGGTTGGTATTTGCATGTTTGTGATTCCTCGTAGTAATCGTTTGAGTCAATTGCTTCGTTTTGCAAGTGCAAGTCTTCCTGTGTTATTACTGTTAATGTTCACATGGATCATTGTGTTCCTAATGTTTGCAATAGCTATGAATCAAATTTTTGGATTTACCAAGGTTGGTCCTAATGGAACGAATAATCTTAATTTGAGATCTGTGCCTAAAGCGTTGATTGTACTCTTTAGATGCAGTTTTGGTGAAGGATGGAACTATATTATGGATGATTTCACATTGGAAACACCATTTTGTGTAACCACAGATAGTGAAACTGATTGTGGAAGTAAACAATACGCATACATTTTGTTCATTTCATGGAATATCATTCTGATGTATATTTTCCTTAATATGTTCGTTTCATTGATTCTTGATAGTTTCAGCTATGTCAAGCACAAACTGATTTATTCTGATTTCATTAAGCGTGAAGAAATTAGAAAGTTCAAGCGCACATGGCAAAAGTTTGATCCCGAAGGAAGTGGATATATCAAGCCACATTTGCTCCCAAAATTACTCCATTCATTAGACGGTGCACTTTCATTCCATTTTTACACTGGTGAACTATCAATTCCAGTTTTATGTAAAAAGTGGATTGTTAAGAATGATTCAAATAATCTATACGATGTTTCTGTGAATTATGATGCAGTTGAAGAGACTCTTGAACACATGGATATTCCAAAAATCAGAGAACGTCGTAAATTATATGAGATGTTCATTGAAGAAGCATTGCTCACTATGGAACTTAATTCTGATCCCGGTATTTCATTTTCTAGAATTATTCTTCAACTTCCACTTTATACTTCATTTGAGCCTGGTCAATGTCTCAATTTGATTCATTATTTGGAACGTCGTTTACTTATACAAAAGGTTGAGCGTCGTTTACAAACCAAACGTGTTTATGAAACCATTGCAGCGTACGCAGCTCGTTGGAAGTATCGTAAAAATCAACGTCTTGGTATTCGTGATCTGAATTTAGCATTTGATAAACAATTACTTCGGAATAGTTATTTGCTGAATACTAATTTGGGGGTGAACTCACCTCTGATATTTGTTACTGAAGAGAAGGAAGAACATGAAAAGAAAACAGATAGCACTGAAAGGACAGAGAATATTGAGCATGATGATGAAGAAGTAAATGAAACTTCTCAATATGTTCCAGTTCAACCATTAAATGTTTTCAAAGGTGGAAGGAATAGATCAAACAGTGGAAATCATTTGCAGCCTCAATTATTCATTGAAATTCCCAGTAATTCTGTGGCTACATCTCCTTTAGCATCGCCATCTTTCCTGATTAGTGAGTCGCAAGGATCAAACTTTGATTCAAACAATATTTCTCTTATAGATATTAATTCCTTGGGTGAAGTTTTAGAACAGCTGCATTGGGGAGATGCTTTAAGAAAGGTACAATCTGAGAATCTGAAGAACTGATCTAAATAAATGCATATTCGAGATATTGTGTAGAAGTTTACAGGTAATCGAGTAATTCATATTTACTGTAATTCCTTGATGATTTCCAAAGAAACTAATCTTGCCAAAGCCATGACAGAAACCATTGGATTGACACCAGTGGCAGTTGGCAAAGCACTTGCATCTGCAACAAAGATATCATCTGATTCAAAAAGATGACCGTTTAAATCGACCGCACCGTCAGAAGGACCCTTACCGGAAATTCTACAAGTACTAAATTGATGAGCAGAACCCAAACTCATACCGAAAGTGGACAAAGGAATTGAAGCGGCTTTTGATCTCCAAGCTTGGTAATCTGCATCAGTGATTAAACGATCTTCCTTTGGCTTTTCAGACTTGAAGTCTGGAGTCCAAGGCTGTGGAGTAATAATCTCTTTTGCACCTTGAATGTATAAGATATCTGCACCGGCTAAGATACCTTCCAACATGTGTTTTCTATCAGTAGCATTACTCTGATAATCAATACTGAGAGCACCAGGCTTCTTTGGATCATAAGTAACATAACCAGAACTGGTATCACGCTGCATAATAAGCAAAGCTGACAAACTTTGATATTTAAGAAGAGTTTGTCTATAGCTATCACTTCCATACCATGGTAAAAAGAAACCAGTATATAGTGGAGTGTGTGAAAAGGCTTCAATTTTTGCACCATGGGCTTTTCCATCTAAATCATCCACAACACTGCAAAGAGCAGTAAGAAGAGGATAATTATGAGGATTTGTTTCTATTTCTTTTCCAAAGTCTCCGAAAACAACTGTGACAGGGTGTACTTGTAAGTTTGCACCAATATGCTTGTTCTTAAATCCAGACTTTTGTAAAACAATAGGAGAGTTTAAAGATCCAGCTGCAACAATCACTTTTTTAGCCCCAACAATGGTGAAGGAAGTGCCAGTCTCGGCATTTGTACACAATACTCCAGTAACTTTACGGTTTTGATGGAGGATCTTTTGGACAAAAACTTGAGTCATAAATTCGGAACCCTTTTCAGAAGGTTCTCTGAACCAGTAATTGACAGAACCTTGTTTGATACCATGTTTACAGCCGTATTGGCACAAGCCACAGCTGTGATCTGGATATGGACCATTATTTTGAGCCACTTCTTTGTGGGGGTAACCTAATTTTGCAGCACCTTCCAAAATAGTTTTGTTTGCGAAGGAGTGGTTAATGTTATTATTGTTTGCACCCATAGCATCGTAAACGTATTGAATTGCTTCATCATAAGCTTCAGAGGCAGCCCATTCAACGCCGTGTTCGTCGTACCATTCTTTTCTAACCTTAAATGGGGTTTTGAAAGAAGCAGACCAATTGATAGTGGAGCCTCCGCCAAAAGTAGAACCGGCCAAAATGAAGACATTCAGTCCGTTTGTAGGGAAAGGGCCGTTACCTTCATACAACAATCCACCAGTAGTATCGTCGACCTTTCCGAGGTCAGCATTAGAGAAATATTTTCCTTTCTCTAAGATAAGAGACTTGAAACCCTCTTTGGCTAAAGTGTTGGAAACCACCCCGGCCCCACTTCCAGAACCAATGATGACCACGTCAAATTTGCCAGTGACATCAATTACAGCGCCATCTTCAGTAGGTTTAGGAGTGAGTTTATAAGTATAAGGATCAATGACATGACCCTTGTACAATTCCTCTCTTTCGTCGCGACCAGGATAGCCTGTTGCCTTTCTATGCAAGTCTGTCGACAAAATGTTGAAGACACTAGTGGTAATTGCTAAGAACAATTTAAACAACATACGTTTAGGTTCAATTGGGGAATCCCTCCATGCTAAAAGAACTTGTTCACGCTCTTCGATGGACATCTGATCAATTGGCTTGGTCAGTCCAGTAAGTAATGGAGCAGCATACTTGTTACGCAACACCGATGTAATGAATGCAAAATCTTGCGTAACTTTAGTAATACTGGCACTAAACATACCTTTAATGAAATCAACTACGCCTGGGATCTCAGAGATCTTTCTGGTGGTGTTAATATACTCATCCAATTTGTCCTTTGGAAAATCTTTGCTAAGGTGAGGTTCGATGATCTCTGGTTTCACTTCATGAACTATGGCATCTGCGAATAAGAGCAATGTCTCTATGTTCTTCTCGTCGATTTCTTTATAACCCATGGTCTGATCAAAATTATGGGATATTGAGATGATTTTAAATACACCATCCTGGACGTGTGACACAGAAATATAACAAATTGCGTCTAATAGATGTTTAGCTGATCATGACTTGATTTGTCACAAAGGAACCGATCTGGATACCCCATTGCGGAATTTCGATTAACGCAGATCTTAATTTTTCTTCGCGCATTGCTACTTTGAATATCCGTTATTTTCTGGTAGTTTGTGCAGCACTATGAAAGAAGTTTCTAGATATTATTGAATAGTCCTGGAAGGGGATCAACCTTCAGGAATAACACATATTTGTCGATCGGGACCGCAGCCGGATACTACTATGGCAACGATAATCATCTTCATCACTAGTACTCGTAGAATTTTTTGACACTTTGATTAATAATAGTATATTTGTAATAATTTAATGAAGGTGGAATTAACGTTAAAAGTTCTATTGGTGATAAAACAAAATGCAAAAAAAGATCGCAATTTCGAGCAAATTATTGTGCCATTAGAGAATAAGATACAAAGAGAGGAAAGCAAAGCCATTTTTACAGCCGATCAATACAGACGTAACGGCTGCAGAGACAAAAGACCCTGACTTTATATGTTTAAATCTATCAATATATTAACATCTAATATACACAGCATATAATAGTATATTTAAACCTTCATATCATTCAAACCCAAATCCTCATTTTGCTCGAAAGTTCTTTCAAAGTCAACGATTTCCATGTTTGGATCCACATCAGGAGCATAAACGTTTTGAATGTAGGACAGGGCCATTGGGTCTTCCATGTAAATGGTGAAAGGGATTTTACCTTCAGCAGCATCATCCAATTTAGCAAAGAAGATGGTCCATCTGCCCTTAGTTTCATCATCCATGGAATCCGAAGTTTGTGTGAACACACGGGAATGCAACTCTTCTCTAACTTGGGTTAAGAGACCTTCTATGGTGGTGAAACGACCACCCAAAGTACCTGGAGTCAAGTCAAGGTTCAATTCAGGAATCAGCATACCACAAGTCTCTGATTTTAAAATATCACGAGCCAAGTCGTCTGGGTCAGACACCTTCAAAGTGATTTTACGGCCCTTTTCAGGAATGGCACCACCAGTTCTGACTTCGTTAGATTTATAACCACAGTAGTCACAAACTGTGGACATAATAATGACTTCTTTAAAGTGGGGAATATTAACAGTTTTCATGTGAGTTGCACAAGGTTTAAAGCATGAAGAACAAGTTGCAGAGAAAGTTTGAACTTCGTTGGCCAAGTTTTCGATTTCAGTGGCATCAGAAATAAAGCCACTGACCTTTGGATTTTCTCTTTCCTTCTTCTTTTCTTCAATCTTCTTCTGCTGTTGCATAGCAACTTCGTCGGCGGAGATAAGACCCAAGAAGACGTTTTGTTCTGCACTTCTGTTGTATTCATAACTAGACCATTTGTGGGAAGCTTCGCCAGGAACATACTCGATCCAGGAATTACCAGATGGATCGTCAACAGAGAACGTCAAAGGTAACTTTGATTCGTCTTCGATGTACAGTCTAATGTTGTTGATAACAGTTTGGATCTTTCCGTGCAATTCTGAGTCGACTTGTAAACGAGCTGGTTGGTCCAGTTCCAAGTCGGATATGATCTCAGCAAGTAAACCTTCGACGTTGGTTAATTGGCCTCTCTTTGGAGGAATCTCAATATCCAACTCGTTGAATCTAACAGTGGCGGATTCAGACTTGACAACTTGTCTGTTCAAATCCGCTTTAGATTCAATCTTTAAAATGTAACGGGAGCCCTTTTCGGAGATAGTGGCAGCAGGTTGGATTTCACTGTTCTTGAAGCCACAGTGAGGACATTCAAAGGACATCAAGATTACTTCACGGAAGAATGGGATTCTGGTAAGAAGTAAGCGGGTGATACCTTGTTCATGGCAATTCATACAAAGTGACTCGATCTCACGGACTGGGTTTGCACCACCATCCTCGATCTTTGCACCATCGTTTTGAGCTTGTTCAGCTTGTTCTCCAACATTGGTAAAGATTTCTTCCTGTGACATGGTTTTCTGTTTCTTATCAATATGTTCCATGATTTAAATAAATTTTTTTTGCTCTTCGCTGGAAGGTTCCAGAACGATTAAAAATTTAATGATTTGATTTGATTTGAATGATGGGATTAATAAAATAAGGTCACATTGGTGCGACATCGGTTCATGAGGCTTCACATCCGGTTAGTCAGCAGGTTAGTCAGCGATGACTTCGTGGTGCTGCTTATGTCATCGCGATGAGCTGATGTGCGAAAAACTATTTGACGGCAATGGAATATAAAATTATGTAATGACAGTTACATGAGATACAGTTTTTAATGTTGGTGTGTGCAGGTACTGTTGGTGGTAGCGCTGAACACGTTACTAAATATAGAGTGCGGTTTAGTATATACAATTCCGAAATGCTTATATATTTAACTTATACCTCAGTGTAACGCTTACCACGGCATATCCTGACCATTTTTCTCACATCCAAGTCACCTGCCAGTATCGCTCATTTACCTGACTTATCAACAATTTCCGTTAAAGTGAGAGAAATTCTTTCACTTTATAATTACAAATTTAAAGGGGTGAAGTAGCCCCAAATAAAGCTTCTTCTACAGCCAAGCGATTAATAGGGGTATTATGTCGATTTTTCTTGTAAATTAAGACTCAACTTTATATGACTTAAAGACACAATTTATTTTCTAGTTGAAATTGTTTATTCTCTACGCGCCAGAAATTAGCATCCACGCGAAATGTTTGTTGCAACTTGAGTGTCCTTAAAGTTAATCCAATCAATTAAATACATTGTACTGCGTCGAGTATTCGTTAGTATTCACCACAAACAATACATGCTGTATTTGAAAAAGATATTTTGGCCGCCAATTTTTTAAAAGAGGTTAGACAAATGCCGTGGATTAACTGTACTATTCAAGCAGACTTGCATCATTTATTAACGTTTCAATTAGGCTATGTTGTGAAATTCCAAGAAATTGAGGAAAAAAACATGCCCTAGTAGTACACAGCAGTTCCGAACCAGCCGCACTAGGACAAACCTACAATTGGCAACAACAAAAAAAAAAGCATGTCTTCAACCAGCGTTCATTGTCGAGGAAAATGAAGACAAGAGAACAATTCCACAGATTCTTTGATGTTAATTAGACACGAAATGTACCATTACAGTCCTATTTCAGAAGCAACTAATAATATTTTTTAGCATACTAATTTCATGTATAAGCCCCGCGTTTCCGAGACTACATAAGGAGAGAGAATACTCAATTACTTCATCATCAATGTTTACTAGTAAGAAATATACAATTGCACAGCTTTTGCAATCCAACAAACAAAAATTTGGGACATTACCAGGATATGGTACTCAATTCACTTCAATTGCCAACAAGGAGCCACTTGACTCTGTTTGGTTGAGCAAGGTTGAAAATAGAAGTAAAAGTGACCCATTGATCTTTTTCATCCATGGAGGGGGATTTCATTTCCAAATGCCAGAAGCCCAACTTCCAGGGCTTGTTAACTTGTACAAAGTGTTGCAGGAAAAACACCAAAAGCAAGTTTCCATTTTGCTTATTGATTACACTTTGAGCAGCCAAGGTGAATTTCCAAAACCTGTCGATGAAGTTAATTATGCTTACAAAAAGCTTGTTGACGAAGGAAATACCAATGTGGTATTAATGGGTGACTCTGCAGGTGGCACGTTATCATTGAATATTATTCAAACTAGCTTTAAAGACAAGTCCATTCCAGCTCCAACTGCGGTGGTTGGAATTTCGCCGTGTTTTAATTTGTACCCAAAGCCGGGAGGGTCCTTTGATAAATTTGATGGAATCGATGTCTTGTCTTTTGAATCTACAAGGAACTTTGCGGACATGTACATAAAGCAAGACAAGTACAGATCAGACCCAAGAGTTCAAATTGAATTGAACTACCAAGAGGAATGGGCCACCACTCCAATTATCAAGGATGGTAAGTACCTTTTGATTTATGGTGACCATGAGGTTTTCGCGGACCAAATTGTTAGCTTTGCCGAAAAGTCGGGGTACTTGAAAAACTATCCAAATAGAGTAATTGCTGAGCCAAATGGTATTCATGATGGGTTCACTCATGAATGTTTTGACCAATTGGATAAACTTGATGTCGGTGCGTGGTCAAGCAAGTTTTCTGCTTCAAGAATCATTTCTTACTTGAATGAGATTTTGTAAAATCAGCGGACTGGGGGGGTGCAATATTAGTGTTTAGTATTAGTACTCGTTACAAATATGTTATATACAGGCTGTATACTACAACTATTTCTATTGATAAAGCGTACATAATAAGTATTTGGGTTTATTGTTCTCTATTGTGCGCACACAGTACAATTCTTAGGAATTCCGTAATGCAGTAGGTACTCGAGAAACTTTTCATGTGAGGATACACAATGAGCATTCTTAGAAGTTGCCATCTGGAGCAGAGCACACCTTCACTTATCCTATCATTAGTAATGGCACCCCATATTCTTTCCATCTCCACAGGATTCCAAACTGGTTTTGTGCACGACCTGTCATCACACTTTTGGAGGATCCACACTTTTTCAAAAGAAAATAAATATATATAATACGATGGACTTGCACGAGGACTGTGAACCAAAAGAGATGTCAGCTGATGTATTGACCAACGTGCTATTGCAGAAGGCGGGAAGCATCATACCCGAAAAGAATGAAACCTTCAGTGCAATCAACGCTACCCAAGATGATCAGATGAGTATTCTGAATGATGTTTCTGTTGTTACTCCATTCCTTGTTAAACACATCCTGGACCAAAACCATATACCTAAAGATAACTTTCACAAATATTGTTATCGTCACAACCCAGATATCACATGTAACAAAAGAACAGACGAAGATCGCATGGTACAAATACAGGGAGAATTAGAAGATCTTCCAAGCAGAGACCAAGAGGCTATTTCGCACGTGTGGTCTATTTTCAGTGCAGCCCCAGTAAATCAAAGGCAGTTGATACTAAAGGGATTACTCACGCAGTGTTGCTTTCCACAACTTTCATTTGTGTCGAGTGAGGTTTCCAACTTGATCCGAATAGATTTCCTTAGTATTCTTCCTATCGAGATTTCCTTGAAGATTTTGTGTTTTCTCGATTGCAACTCGTTATGTAACGCTGCTCAAGTTAGTAGGAAATGGAAATCTTTGGCAGATGACGACCGTGTGTGGCATCACATGTGTGAGCAGCATATTGATAGAAAGTGTCCCAACTGTGGATGGGGTCTTCCTTTGATGCATATGAAAAGAGCGAGAAATATGACTGACGATGATATTCAGCCAATTTTCAATGAAAAGCGAAGACGCACGGAAACCAGAGATGTCAAGTTAATTAAAGAAACTCCACACACAGAAAAGAAAAAGCGTCCTTGGAAGTCGGTCTACTCTGAACGGTTCAAGTTGGAGAAGAACTGGCGTAAAGGCACGTACACCACAAAGACTTTTGAAGGTCATACTGATGGGGTCACTTGTTTGCAATTTAACAGAAAGTATTTAATGACTGGTTCATATGACACTGATGTCAAAATTTGGAATATTGAACTGGGTGAGTGTATTAAAACACTCTCTGGACACACTAAAGGTGTGCGTTCCCTTGTGTTTGACTCACAAAAATTAATAACCGGTGGCTTAGACTCCACCATAAAAGTGTGGAACTACCATACAGGACAGTGCATTGCTACATATAGAGGTCACGAGGACGCCGTGGTTTCTGTGGATTTTTCCAAGAAGCTGATTGTTTCAGGATCGGCAGACCACACAGTCAAGGTCTGGCACGTGGATTTACGTACTTGCTACACATTACGCGGACACAGAGATTGGGTCAACTGTGTCAAAATACACCCTGCATCAAACACGGTATTTAGTGCAAGTGACGACACAACCATTCGCATGTGGGACTTGGCAACCAACCAATGTCTTCGTGTGTTTGGTGGTACTGATAAAATGGGTCATATTGGACAAGTTCAATGTGTTCTTCCCTTTACCTATAAGGATACCATTGTTGATGAAGGTTCAACCTCCGAACAAGAAGAAGTTACGGATGACCTCCCTTCTCTCGACAACCCAAACTTACCTACTCATTTACTTACATCCGGACTTGATAACACTATTAAATTATGGGACGTTAGAACTGGTAAATGTATTAGAACTCAATTTGGTCACATCGAAGGTGTTTGGCTGATAAGTGCCGATACTTTCCGTATCATCTCTGGTGCCCATGATAGATTGGTAAAGGTTTGGGATTTACAAAATGGTAAATGTTTGCTTACATTGGCTAATGATCTGAGTGTTAGTTGTGTTGGGTTAAGTGACTCAAAGGTTGCTGCTGGCCTTGAAAGTGGTGTGGTTAAGATGTACTGTTTTGAATAATTGTATATTATGTATATTATAAGGATATAAAGAATAAAGGATATTTGAAAATTTATCGTCCCTTTTTTCAAATTGTATCACGATATGCACGTTTTCTTATTTTGGTGCTCTTTTTTGCAGCCACATAAATGATTGCTTACAGTGGCTCCTAGAATAGACGAATATCTACATTTTGAAATAATTAACGAGTATTTAGAGGGTTTTTAATGAATATCTTCATTTACGAAATTAGTTAAGAGATTACACTTGGAAATAATTTAAATGTAGTAGAGATTTACACTAGGAAATAATTTAAATTTATTAAGAGATCTATATCGAATATGCTACACGGTCGAGTTGTTGCTAAGTACTAAACAAAGCCTAACCGACGATCATCGAAGATGAGAGAGAAACCTGAAAAAGGCCCAGAGATGAAGTTGTTTAAGAGTGGATGATAATGGTTGGGGTAGCAACACCAGAGATGGCACCGTCAACTTCAACACTGGCAGTGGCACTGAGACCAGCAGTACCGGCACTAGCAACGACTAAAGCGTTAGCAGAAACAGATGCAAGACTTGCGACTTCGGCTTGAACAGTACCAGTAACAGAAGCGTAGATACCATCAGTTCCGATAGTAGCGTAGACGTCAGCACCAACGGTTGCAGTAACAAGGTCAGTGACAGATGCTTCAGCATCAATGGTGGCAGAAGCAACGATACCGTCCTTACCAATACTAGCGTCAACAACAGCAGAGAGAGAAGCAGTGGCAAGACCAGCAACATCAACGGTACCATCAACAGTAGCCGACAAGTCGAGGAGACCGTCCAAAGCACCCAAAATGTTGTTAGCATCTGGAAGGGCTGGAGCAGCACCGGCAGCACCGGCAGCGCCAGCTGGGTCGAGGGTGGTGGATGGAGCATCGGTTGGAACAGCGTCGGAAGTGGCTGGAGGAGAAGTAACGGCTGGAGAAGCGTCGTCAGAAGAGGTTGTGGCTGGGGTAGTAGCAGAAGTGGTTGGAACATCATCAGAAGTGGTGGCGGCACCTTCATCAGATGGAGTAGTAGCAGAAGTGGTGGCAGCACCTTCATCAGATGGAGTAGCAGCGGCAGCTGGAGCATCGGTAGCGGCAGCACTACCTGGGAGTTGGAGTTGGACGCTAGCAGAGACAGTGGCACCAGCAACATCTGCCAGGGCGACAACAGTAGCAGTGACAGCAAGACCGTTGCTTCCAAGACTGACATCAGCGTCAGCGGAAACAGTAGCAGTAGCAATACCATCAACTTCAGCGTTGACAACAGCAGTACCGGCAAGGTCAAGACCGTCACCGCCTAGAATGTTACCAACACCGCCCAAAAGAGCTCCAACACCGTCAAGTGCAGAACCGGTTTGAATTGGGTCAGATGGAGCAACAGCATTTGGGATAACACCACCTTGAGACTTGGAAACCAAGAAGACGGCAATAGCGAGAATAGATTGGAATTGCATTGTATTAAAGAAAGGAGTGTGTGAAGATGATGATTAAAAAGTAGAGGTTTCAGCTTGAAATTTATAGTTCGAATCAAGACCAACTTACAAAGGATGTTTCTCGTACGTGAATCAATTTTTAGGTCATCTTTAAACAATTGATATTTTGCAACAATAACATTTTTTTCGTGTTCGCTGGAGCGTGTCTTGGATCACAAAAGAACAAGTTAGATGATTTGGGCTTAACTGAGAGGAGTGGGAGGAGGTTGTTTTGAAGGAAGACATAACAGAGCTTGTTAAAAGAACTGTATCAAAAAATCAAAATGAACAAAAGTTACTATAGAGATGGAAAAATGCAAGTAAATAGAAACCTTAGATGTAATCGGTAGCACAAAATACTCGATTTTACCGAGACATGTTTAAATACAATAATCCCTTGGGCTATTATCATTTACTATTTACATTATTCCCTACATTTAAAACAAAATAGCCACATCATAACCAGCCAAGACCTAAATTCCCAAAAACGTTGATACATCGAAACTTGTAGACAAAGGAGGACTCTTTTCGTCTTTATCTTTAGAAGAGAAGAAGCAGAAATTATCTAGCAACTCCTTGTACGCAGGGGAATCCAACACATTATTGCTTAGAATGTTACCCTTATCAAGATCATAGTTTTGTGGTATTTGCGGAAGATCTTCGTCATAATTAGATTTCGTGTTTGCACGCTTGGTGGGAATATCCTTTTCTTTACCGTACAAACTGAGCATTGGCAGCAGTAAATAGTAATTATCCTTGACAAACTCACTAGATGAGTTGTTATCAAGGAAAAAGTTTGAAGAAATGGATGAAGAAGACAGAGTGGGGGGAGTGAGGTCGGGCTCCAATTTTGGAGGCTCGATATGAGACTCTGATACGCGTCTCTTCAAATACAGAGACGAGTACTTGGGTCTATTTGTGTGAGCTCTGATCTGCTTTGTTTGCAGTCTTGTTCTATTTGTTTTTGTGATTTTGGTTAATTGAATCAAATAATTTTGCGACTGGTTATTATCCCAATACTCAACTTTTCCTGCCTCGTATCTAACACATAATTCGTATTGTTTCGATTGTACTAGATTACCATTTGAGTCTTCATTATCGTTACTATCATCTGCAGACAACAATAGCACATCTAAAGGAATTTTAATCAGAAAACGATCATAATCGTGCTCCTTTAGGATGGTTGGTCGATCAGGAACATAAATTGCTGGTATTTCAATAATTGTCAGCCACAGCGCATCGGGTGAGTATCTTATGCTTATGTGCTTTTCGTATGCCATATTCAGAACTGCTATATGACCAATGACATACTTTTTATCAATGCTTATAAATAAACGCTCCAAGAATACCGGCTCCTTGTTTGCTAATTTTTCAGGGTATGAAAAGGAGGGGAAATTTTTCGACTCCAAGATCCATTTTTTGTATTGAATATCATCTTCATCTTCATCTTCCTCATCTTCGGAAGAGTCGGCAAGAAACTTAGGAGAGTTTGTTGCCAGGATAGCCAGGGGGGTATCACCCCGTTTAAAATAACGGACATCATTGTCACACCCGAAATGTACCTGTTTGTATGTAGGGGTGGCTGGGAGTGATTGGGATTCCCCGTATTTTAAAGACGACTTTAATATTTCACCAGACTTTTTACGAACCAATTGATAGCCGTACTTAACAGGCGATGAGATAGGGGTCAAAGTCCCTTGCATGGTATTCAGATTTGTCTCATTTTTCACTTTTTCGGGGTCATCTTCAATTTTCAATCTATCATGCAAATACTCACTCTGAAGCCGTATATCATGGGCTAAGCTCTTCTTCAAATGCTCTGGAATGGCTGGACTTCTTCGGTCTTCTAGGTTCCTTGTCAACCTACCTATTCTTGCGTTTAGTAAGCTATTTTCCTGTGTTGGGTCATTCTCTTTTTCGATCATTCCTGATAATCTACTCGGCTTATGAATATATCGAAGAGAAAGTGGTGTGTTTTCGTTCTCTGCATAGTTCCCATAACTCATATCCTTCTCTTTGTAAACCTCTGGTCCCTTTTGTGGAACCTCGCTATACAACGACTCAACATCCATTATAAATGAATCCTTTAAAAAAAAAATATAAAGCCCCTTAATTTATATTTTCGATATAAGTCACCGGTTCTTTTGCTGTCACGTCCGAAGTGGCCGGAGTGAATAAAAAATAAAAAAATAATTGCTATTGAAATTTACGACATGAGCCGGAGTTACACAAACGACAAGAAGGGTAAAAAGATTAGATACTTAGAGTAAAAACCCCACTATAGAATGTACCAAACGAATAGCAGACAGCGCCTCCTCCAACAATAGTATACCCATTATCCTGCTGGACGAGTCTAGAACCAATGAGCAACGCCGACGAATGGAAGGCGGATGACTGAGGAATTCTGTTTAAGGTACTGGAGGAAACTTCAAAAGATATGAAGATGTTTTGGCGAGCAATGAGTGCATACGGGCAAACGCCTCCAACAATTAGTAATTTGTTATTGATAAAAGCGATTTCCGCACCAATACGGCACGTGTGTAAAGATGAAAAGATGGGGTCGATGGTGACCTTATCCGAGATAGTAAACTTGTATATGGTTGAGTTGACCTCAGGAATGGTGTGGTCAAGGATCCCACCAACGATCAACCCATAGTTTTCCTTTGTGTTGTATGCGATGGAAGAAGAGTACAAAACAGGAAACGTTGGGATATCGAGCACGGTCCATTCATTTTTGATTGTATCATACGTTGTCAATGCAGGCTCGTTTCCCCCACAAACTAAAATTGTAGAGCTGTTAATCGCGCACGCAGAGTGACGAGATCTTGCGAACGGGCTAGACGCACCTTGCTTCCAGGCTTTTCCATCGAAAATCCACACGTCACTAAGGTTATCGTTGGGTCTAGTTCTGCCCCCAATTAATACCAAGACTTTTCCAACCTTGGTTATTGTATGGCACATTCTTGCTGATGGTGAAGCACCTTCGTATTGAATGACTTGGTTATTCTTCAAGATTAACGTTCCATCACTTCTAGTTTGTTGCAAACCTCCATGTATTATGATGTCATTTCCAAGCGCAGCAGCACCGCAAAATTTCGACTCAATGCTCAAATCTACTTTTTCAAACAAGAAGTCTTGATTTTGTTGTAATTCTTCGAATCTACAACTTTCTTTATAGAACAATGCATCCGTGGTGGTTGCATGAACAATAACATAATGTTGGCAAAAGATGATGAATTCTTCCCATTCATCGAATTCTTCAATTTCGGACACTCCTCTTTTCAACTCATCACTGGTTAACCATAACCAGTTTTCGTAGAGATCTGCGATTTCTACTTTGGCGTACCATTGTTTAAATCTGGCAACTTGGTCTTCTCTTTGTGGATAATGTTCGACACATTGCAAGGGCGATCTCAAGTGGTTAAAATGATATAACATCTTTTGCGCGAATGGATGCTGCACTCCATCTGGCAAGATTTGTTCTAGAATAAGAAAATGCGAATTCTTGACCTTGGATGACATTTCAATAATTGGATTGGCGAATTCCGGCTTCATGTACGCTAATGAAACCTCGGCTATGAAGATGGTTGTTCTGTCAGTATCCAACATCTCAAGCTGTTTTTGATACAAGGGACCGTTTTTCAAATCGCACCCGATCAATTGATAATTGTCTGTCGATAAGATTACACCATTTTCTCTTTTGTTATCTTGGCCGTTATAGTTTATAATTTTCAAGATCTCCTCACTTTCCTTTATCATACGTAATTTGTTTTGTACCAAGTCTGGGTAATCGAAATCATGGAACTTTAAATCTGCATTAACGTTTAACAACTGGAACGGAAGTGGATCAAATCCACAGCCCAAGTTTACAATCTGCACTGGTTGATTACTCAGCTCTGCACACTTCATCACCATTTGTCTAATCAGTTGCATACGGATCCAATATCCTCTATTAATGGCCGGACTTCTTCTCTTTCCTTTCTTCACAAAATGCTGAAACCATTCGCCTAGCTCGGGCTGAAGCTTGGAGTATAACATTTCGACAGATCGTTTGGAAACAATCGAAGAGTTGTTGGTTCCCTGCACTTGAAGGTCATCGTACACTTTCCTACGTCTATCTTTTTCGATTTTCTTGAATTCTCTGGGATTGGTCATCGTGAAAAAATTTGACTTTTTCGGTGGGTTTATACAAATATATCGCGTTACTTAAAACTCTCTATCAACACTTCATCGAACTTATCTGGACTCACGTATTGACATCTCGTAATATACTTGAACGCCGATAAGGTCGCTTTCATATCTTTAATATTCACACTTAACTTTTGTTCCTCTTGCTCTTCACCATCCTCTTCCTTCTTCTCGATTATGCCATCTCCACACTTTATCCAGATCTTACCGTTGATTCCTATAGCAATCTCAAATTGGCATCTGCTGGCAAGCTTCTCTAAAATACTGCAGTTGGAGTTGAACAAAAGCTCTCTAGCAAAATTTAACTCAACATTGAAAACATATCCTGCTTCACTCAATAATCCAAACCCTCCATCTTTTCCTGTTTCTGCATCCGTACACTCTAATTCTGTTTCTACGTCTATTAATGCCAGCGACACTCTTGCATACACGGCTTGTCCGTTCTTCAAGTTAGGTCGATTCTTCTTCGTGGCGTTGGGAAATGCCATGAATGAAAGTAATACAGGTGGTGAAAAGTCCTGTAGCTGTACCTTGTATGACTCCCCTATCAGCCCAACTATAATTCCAATAACAAGATCATTGGTTTGCGGAAGATATCTTTTCAGGTTAGAATCAACATACACAACTTGGTTTGTTTGCTTCTTGTTGACCTTGGAATGAAGTATACCGGCCGATGTTGGAATGATGTCTTGTTTAATTGGATGCTTGTAGATTCCTGGCCCTATAGCTGTGTTGATTCCTTCTACTTCTATCCTTACTTGGTCTCCTGGGATTATTAACGACATTGCGATGATCAAAAAAAATTAGTGCGCTGAACAAATATCGGTAACTATGAGAACTGGGACTCCAAAAGAGCTGTATGTGGTATCTATATAATATCTATAAAAACTTATTATGTTTCTAGATAAGAAATTTCTATTTGATTGTTCTATATTTAACAACTATAATTTTATTGAGAACTTTCTGCAGAAACTACTTTCTAAGGACAACTCACTCAAATTATAATAAATCCAATGGTCTAGTATTGCATGTATCAAGATATTGGATTCCTCATAATTTATATTTTGTCATGTTTGTATTGTAGGTTTTTACAAGAAGTCTTAAAAAATGGCAAAATTTGAAAAAACAATCTAAAGCTTTATTAATAAAAAAAAGGAATCAGCAAACTATTCAACCCAAAAAAATTGTTTGAAATAGCTATAAAGACGACTTATACACGGACTTTTAATTAAAAACAAAAATTGGACGAGTCAGGAATCGAACCCGAGACCTTACCCATGCTAAGGGTACGCGCTACCAACTACGCCACACGCCCATCCTATATATAAAATACGTATGTGGATTTTGTTGTTAATATGATTCAAAGCAATAGTTAAATGTGCGAGTACTACATCATAGAAGATCTACTATAAAAGGACCAACTAAGAGAGTGGTGCGAATGAGTACTTCCTAATATTAAATTCTCCTCTGAAAGTGATCTGGTACAGTTTTCTGTTAGAAAGTTTTTATCATGTCATCGTCTGAAGCCGTTTAAGGCTTTACAACCACAAGCGTAGACACATCGGGCAAATCTCTAATTCAGTAAAAAGAAATCGAATTTTATTTGTGTATATCCAGATCTGCATCGAAAATCTTTTAAGCGAGCACTACATCATCTAATGGATTATTATTCCGATACTAACTTTTCTTCGATGAGATCCAGAAGAAGCTACAACTAACGGATTATAATTCCGTTACTAACTTTTCTTCGATGAGATTTAGAAGACGCTACAACTAACGGAATATCTTATTCCATCACTAACTTTTCACCATGGATAAGTGTAAGAAGCGTTGATAGCGTTTATTCAAGGATAACTATAATTAATGGAACAAAACTGTCATTGCTACAATATATTTTCTCTTAAAAACAGATTTTCTAGTTTAGCAATTTTCCCTAGTGATCACTTCCATATATTGCACCTTTAAAAAGAACCATGCATTGAAATACTTTTAAAGAAGATAGTGAACTTGAAAAGTTATCACACATTGATATTGTACAGCTGGTTTCCAAATGAAGGAACATAAACATGACATAGACTAAAATAGAGATATGGGAAAAAATGTTAAGCATTTGTTGTGCAATTAGCTTAGATTGTTTTAGTGTGAGTGGGGTTTTAGGTGAGAAACACATTATGTACTAGTTAAAGCAACTAGTAGCAGCTTTTACCTTGTTCTATACTATTCTTTATCAGCTCTTTTTATACTTTCATGCATCAAAACCTTATTTCTAATTTGGTAATTTGTACTCCCGTTTTGGGTGCAATAATTTAGTCCAGGAATTTATTTCCTCGTCATAGTCAAATAACCAAGTAATTAGCTCAATGTCATTCAATAAGAGGCTCCTGTCTTGGCAACTGTATTCTATCATAACCGAGGGAAGCTGATATAAGGAACTAGTACCTCTAGCCCCTAAAAAAAAACTTTTTTTATATATACCCGATACATAATTAAGATTACAAGAAAGCAGATACAATCAATCCTACTAAAAATACAATTGGGGACTTGTTGTATTCATAAAATGAAGGAATACACTCTTATTAAACAGAACAATTATATCTACGCTTAAATATGCCTGACATTGGTGTCTTTGCATTAAAATTAACATCGTCAAGATTGTCTGATCTTTAGAACAAGTTGACACCACTAACTAAATTATAGAAGAGTATCTTACTTAATATTTCCTTTTGCAACTAAAAAATAATGACTCCTAGGCGGTTCGAACGCCTGCATCTTTACGATAGTAGAACTTGAGTCTACCGCCTTAACCACTCGGCCAAAGAGCCAATTATTTAATATGGTTTTTTGGATGGTTAGTCAAATCGCAATAAAAGAAGGAGAGGCAGCTATTGGTACACGGACTTTACACCCGTTAACTGGCTCGGATGTGATAAAGCTAAAAGTATCGGCCAACTGAGACGAGTGTCATTTTGCGGGGCCTTGGTTTATACAAAGTGAACAATTCAGTTTTAAAAGAATGGGCAGAGTCTAACTCGAACAAAATCTTTGTTATTGATTATTAAATGACTATCTGAATAGAGAAGTAAACAGAAACGCCCATATGAGAAGTACGAATTCATTGGGTTTAAAATTCAATTATCCGCGATATATAAGACTTGTGATATAAATTTTAATGTAGAAAACCTAGTGTATTGTACATAGTTGTAAGACAACTATGCAGCCATATCTCATATCCAGTTGTACACATCTAACTAGATGTACACCGAATCTCTGTCTTTAAGTACTATACACAATACAACAAAAACGTACCAACAGCTGCACCTTTGAGACAACTATAAAACAAACTTTGAGATTTCCGATGGTTATGAATAATACGCAACACAAACGATAAGGTTTTCTTGGTGACGATCTTTAATGTAGCCAAAGATCGTCGATGGCGTTTGTACGGATATAGGTGCGGAATATTATTGAATTCCGAACTTTAGCCGTGGAACTCAGGATGTACTAGTTTTACACTATTTTTGAAGACAGTTTAAGCGAAAAAGGGGAATATTGATATTTTTCAGCAAACTTGCTTAAGAATAGGAGTACCCACAAAATTTGAAACCAAGTTCTAGTTGATTTCCTTCAGGTGGTAGTATATTTCCTTCAAGTGTTAGTAGATTTCCTTCGAGTATTAGTAGATTTCCTTGAAGCCTTAGTTGACTTCCTTCAAGTTTAGAACTACAATCATTAAACAACCTTTAATTATTAATTAATACTATAAGTTATCTTAGATCAAAGCCAACAATGCGATGAAACCTAATACACCAGAAGCATAGGTTTTAGCAGCAGCACCAGGACTAACAGTGGAAACTTCTGGAGTTGGAGAAGCAGAAGTTGGAGCAGGAGTAGAGGTAGAGGTGATAGTCTCCTTAGTACATTGGTGGTCGGAACAAGAAGTGATAGTAATGACAGTGGTGTCAACATCAGTCTCGGTGACAGTAGATTCGGAGGATGGCTCAGAGGACAAAGTGGAGGTGATAGTTTCCTTAGTACACTTGTGGTCGGAACAAGAAGTGATAGTCACAAGGGTGGTTGAGTAGTCAGTTTCAGTGACGGTAGATTCACTTGATGAAGCATACCAAAAGGAGGCAGAAGTGTACTCATCAATAGAAGAAGCCTTACTTGGAACAGACCAGTAGGAGGCAGAAGTGTACTCATCAATAGAAGAAGCCTTGCTTGGAACAGACCAGTAGGAGGCAGAAGTGTACTCATCAATGGAAGAAGAAGCCTTGCTTGGAACAGAGAAGTAGGAGACAGAAGTGTACTCATCAATTGAAGAAGAAGAAGAGGCTTCAGCAGCAGTAGAGCTTTCAGCAGCAGTAGAGCTTTCAGCAGCAGAGCTTTCGACGGTAGAAGAGCTGTCAGCAGCAGAAGAAGAATCGTCAGCCTTAACGGAAACAGACAAGATGGCAACAGCGAGTGGAATGAGGGTTTGAATTTGCATTTTGAATTATTGATGTTTCAAAAGTTTGAAATCAGTGTGTATTTATAGACTTTGAAAAGATAGTTCTTAAAATAAATTAGCTGTGAAAGAATTAATAAAACCATTGACTCAATGCCAGCATAATAAAGGCTTATTGATTGTTGATTAAATGCTCAATTACGAAGTTTCGGATGGCTGACGTAGACAAAAGTACACAAAACAGATTTGATAGCGTAAGAGTATTTTTTAAGGAAAATCAAAGATAGAATAGATGATTGCTAAGCTGAGATTGCTTAACGAGATATTTTAAAAAGAAGATCAAGATTTGTAACCTTGGCGTCTGAAGTCAAAATGAATGCATAAATAAAATTCATTTGCAGATTATGTCATTGACAGATACTGGAAATTGCACTATTGTCTATAAAGAGAAGAAGCAACACTGAATTTGGAAGTGTATCAAAAGGTCGTAGCCAGGATCTACATTATGCTAAATTGATAGTGGTACAATAGATCGTTTCAAGTTGCTTTGCTTCCTTCCGCGGAGCTTTTATGGGTATGGGTATCCGTGGGATTAAAATGCGCACCAAAACATCAACAAGTCAAATTGATTAAATGTGCAAAGTACACGCACTTCGAAAAAATTACATTGAAGCGTCAATCGAAAACGTGCTAAATCCGTGATAGTTTAGTGGCTAGAATCTCCGCTTGTCGCGCGGAGGACCGGGGTTCAATTCCCCGTCGCGGAGCTTTTTTTTTGTCTTGGGAAGCACATCCATTGACGAGTACCATGAAAAAGGAGAGTTGCTACAGTAAATATGAAACAGGTTTATTTAGGCTAAAAACCACCAGTCATTGTTCTAATTTTATCAACTTCTTCCTGCAACGCTTTTAAATCGTCCAAGATGTTTGCAGTGCTATTGTTGGAAGAGTTATTACTATAGAAGTCGTTTGAATTATCCACCGAGGAAAAGTCCTGCTGCGCAGGAGCCAGGTATGGATTATTAACTTTTGGAGGGAGTGGCGGAGGCACAGCCAGGTTATTCCTTCGTCTCAGAGGGGGAGGTGGCGGAGGTATGCGGGCACCTAAAGAAGGCGAGAACGAGCCACTAGCGGATCTAAGGCCAGACATTTCGCCCATAGTGGGCGGAGAGTACATATGCGGAGTGGGCGAGCTAAGTGAGCGCGAACGACGGTTTGGCACGGGGGGAGGTGGAAGAGGTCTGTTTGAGTCCTTATTTTGTAATGTGTTTTCTTGAGTACTTCCAGTCATTTGGGAGGTGAAGAGTTCCAATGATATGGATGGGGTGAAAGCAGGCTGCAGCTGCTGGCCCTGCGGTGCAAAGATACGCGCCATGTCGACGGGTCCCGTCATGTTAGGGGCCAATGGGGTCAAAACTTCATCCACATAAGACGTTGGGAGTTTGACCGGTCCGGTCATATTAGGTTGCATCAACTCAGGCTCAGGTGACGGCGAAAACATGCGTGCCATATTAGCAGGCCCAGTCAAATCGGGCCGAAGTAGAGTTTGGTGAGTTTCCTCTTCAACTTGACCATATTGTTTTAATTTCAATAATTGGTCCATACTCAAAGAGTTGTAATCAACAGCCTCTAAGGAGGAGTCGACTTCATGCACACCAGTAACTATTTCGTCCAAGAACTTGACTGTCTTTAACTTTTTCAGTCTCTTCTTTTTAGGAACCTCATCGGGCCGTTCGCCAGTAAGCATAAACTGAGTGAAACTATCGATGTCCAATGGCTTATCCAGTTTTTCTGCTTCTTCCTCTTCTTCCTCTTGTCCAATAACCGAGTCGTCCTCGTTCTGTCTCTTTTTAGATAAAATCGACGTCGGAGCAGGAACCGGCGCTTGCACTTTAATCAAGTGTCGCAGCGGCTCCAACCCGTTTAATGTGTGACTGATGAGTCTAAGCAATGCAAAAAATTCTCCAATGTTGATCGAATAAATAATCTTCAGGAATATCTGTTTGATTTTCTCTTTTATCTCCGTAGCAATACGGAAGTTATTAAGAAAGTTAAATACATCTTGCATCGTAATTGTTCTTGAGTTGGTTCTGAGGAGAATATCGCTATACCATCTCATGTATGTTTTGGATTCCTGGAGTGTAAGTTCCTGTGCAGTCAATGAAAGTGGAATGCTTTCATTGTATCCATTCAAGTTATCCGCACTATTTGTCAAGAAAATATCATTGAATGGTTTACGAAGTGAATCTCTATTGAGTTGGTCTGCTGATGCATTTTTGAACATGTAGTTCTCTGGTGAAAGGTTCTGTTGGGTGATATTAGATTGTGTAGCGTTTTGTTGTGTAATGTTTGCTTGTGTCGTTGATTGTGATGGTTGTGGCTGAGGTCGAGTTGGTTGAAGTGGTTGTTGTTGCAGATATGGTTGAATAAGATGTTGTTGATGCTGTTGATGCTGTTGTTGATTAAACTGCGGTTGATTATTCTGTTGTGATTGCTGAAATTGTTGCGAGTTCTGGTCCTGGCCGAAAGATACCGAAGGCGCCTGACTCAGCCCATTTCGTGAAAGATTTAACCAATCAAATTGTGTATCTTCCATTATACATGCTAAATACAAAGACCAACTTGATGATAGCTCTAGCTTTAGATTATCTAGAAAGAAATGATATTAGTTTTACTTTTGTTTGGTGAGTTGTTCGCATTTTGGGGATCATTTTATGGCGGCGTGCGAGCATGTCGAAAGGGGGTAAATAATGAGGGAATGATGGTATACGACACACGAAAGATGTGACTTGGTAAGAAAATGAGTGAAAGCTTCAACAAAATCATGTTGGTAATATCGTTAATTGTAGAATGTTTAATTGTAAAATATTAATTGTTGAAAATTGTGTTGTCATTATTTTGTAAATTGTTATTTCGATAATTGAAACATTATTTGTTTATTTGTTTATTCGGTTATATACTGTGATAATAATTAATTCATTTTAAAACTCGCTCACTTGATCTTTCATTCAGTTAGTCATTTAGTCTTATACTCTTCGCTCAGTTAATCATTTAGTCACTTATACTCTTCGCTCAGTTAATCATTTAGTCACTTATACTCACCCACTCACTTAACACACATAACACACATAATCTACAATTCTAGAAAATCATTATCATTACTCGTCACTACATAATACCCTTATTTTGCTTTATCTAACCAAACAAGGGTAAAAAAAACAACTCATGTAGCTAAGTAATGTCATTCCTTGTTCAAACGCTTGTCAGCCCAAGTAGGCAAAACAAACGAAGCCTCGTGGATCTTCTTGTTATAGTACTTCAAGTTCTGTTCAACAAACTCGTCGGACCAATCGAATCTCAAAGGCTTGGAAAGATCAACATTTTCGTTCTTGGAACAAACCATGAAACCAATGGAACCCGATGGATAAGTTGGGATCATGGTGTAGGCATACTCAACCGTTGGGAAGATTTGCTTACAGTCAGCCTTCAACTTGGCAATTATGTCCAAGTGCAACCAGATGTTTTCAGCCTGAGTGGTGATAACACCCTTCTCAGTTAAAGCACCCTTCAACAACTCAAAGTAAGGCTTTTCGAAAAGAACCTCAGCAGGACCTTCTGGATCAGAAGAGTCGGTGATGATAACATCGAATTGGTTCTTGTACTCCTCCAAGAACTTGAAACCATCACCAATGTGAACCTTGGTACGTGGGTCGTTGTACGACTTGGACATTTCTGGCAAGTACTGCTTCGAAACACGAATGACAGCTTCGTCAATGTCACACAACCAAGCTTCCTCAATCAGCTCATGCTTCAAGATTTCTCTCAAAACACCACCGTCCCCACCACCAATAACCAAAGCCTTCTTTGGGTTTGGGTGCGAGTTCATGGCCAAGTGAGTGATCATTTCTTGGTAACTGAATTCGTCATTTTCAACACATTGAATACAATTGTCCAAAACCAAAACGTTACCGTGGTTGGTGGACTTGAAAACAAGAACATCTTGGTACTTGGATTGTTCAACGTGGAGAATTTCTTCAACACGCAAATTCATGGCCTGACCGGGCCACATGGTTTCTGAAACTTCAGAGAACCAGCCGTCTTTAATTGAAGGATGAGTCAAGACCATAGCAAAAATCTAATGAAAATTTTTATTTATCAACGTGTATTTTGGCCATAAATCACTCAAACCAATATATGCTTAAAAACCGTTTTATCCTGCATAGCTCCCGGGTTTGTGGACCTTCTCTTTTGTTGGATTTAGCATGATAAAGCTAGTTGATAAGCCGGGGTAATAAAAAGGGTATAATTTGACTTGTGATGATTTATCGTGTAAGACTTAATACCCAATACTTGGAACAATTTATTCATATTTGTATGAAAACATGCAAAGAATGTTAGAGGGAGAAAATTGTTGAACAGACGAATTGCCAAGTCCAACCGCTCTTGTGTAACTACAACTAACCAATAGGATATAATAATAATGTACTCCAGGTACTAAATGCAATAGATTAGAAAAATCAAAGATTGTCTGAATGCAACCTCACGGTTATACAGTTAGAAATTAAACTCGGACTCATCATCGCCCTTTATGTGTTTTTCAACAGGATAAGGAGGTTTTCTCTTTGGAGCTTTACCATAACTTTCTTGAGCATCTAGCTCTACATCTGGATCCACGAATCTCCATTCATCTTCATCGGAAGGAATTGGAGGTAATCTACTTTCGTGGTATTGATCATCTTTTTCGTAATCATTGTCCTCTTCATCTTCATTCTCCGAAGGATAATGCGTTTGTTCGGCAGTGATGATGGCACGGACTTTGGCAGGTAACACATCAGGTCTGTAGAAACGCAAATCGACACGACCAATAAGGAACATAAACATGATGATGATCTCTAAGGCACCCCAAAGAATAAACAAGGGAACGGAGCCATTGAGGACTCCTGCAAAACGTTGTTCTTTACCTTGAAAGGTGACGATGGAACGGCAGATGGCAGCCACGAAAATAAAAAGGGTACTGATAATAATGATCAACATGGAAACATTATGTTTCAAGTCACCTCTTTGATTGGTGAGGCCCTCCACCAGATTAAAATGGTGGTGTGTGGCGGCAATGACACGGGTTGCGTGTCTGTGATTAGCATTACGTTTCATAAAGGTTTCTTCAGCTTTTTGAGCAGCACCCGGTTGGACAAAGTAGAGAGGATGGAAACTTTCAATCCACCATGGCTGATAAGTGTAACGGCGTTCATCCTTTTTGGTTGGAGCCCAGTAAGATAAACCAATCAAGGCAACGGATGTTACACTATAGAGAATAATCAACACCGAAGAAAGCTTGTTAACCGCTTGATAAGCCATAAAGGCCTTTCTACTTAATGTCCGCAAGAAGGGAACATAATTAACAAGAATAGTGAATGCAATAACCACAACAACAGCCAGGTATAAACCAATCATAACGCCCCAAAAGAGTCTTCTGGAACCACCAACAGGATGTCTCCATGTGAACAACCTTTGGACCAAAATTAAGTTAATGCTGACAATCAAAATGGACGGTAAAAGGGAGAAGACTGCACTAACAAGCCCGACAGGCACATTGTAGACCTTTTTAGCCCACGCGGCTCTCGTAGCGAAACCCACAATACGCATACACCCATAGATCACAAAACCCAAACTCAACGGGAAGTAGTGCCCGCGACTGGTGTTAACAATAAAAAGAGCTAAGTGGAGAAGGCTGCCGATTGCAAATAGAACACAGAACAAGACCAGCGGAGCGAAATCATACGGACGAGGAAACCCACCCAAAAGATTGATCTGCACTCCGACTGCATATCCAAGAAGTCCGGAAGGTACATCACCAAGTAGGTTCTCGCACATTCTTACTAAAACATAGACACCAGTACGTTCATCAGGGTTATTGGCTAGGACCCTTACTAAGTTAAAGAGGCCAGTGGCCATCGTATAGGGAACGGTTTGATTATCCATAATACCATAATCTAAGAAAACATGAATTTTTACATTATATATAACAAAGGCTAAGACGAGAAGCTTAAAATCGAAGATTATTACTTGTTGAAGTAAAACAACTTAATCGGGAAATTGTGAACAATAACATGCATCACGTGAAGTATAGTATTGCACAAACAAAACATGAAACTGCAAGGTTTGCATGATGCGCAACACCCTGTATTAAAAAACAATCGAGCGAAGATTACCAAACAACGTACAATGTTAGGATCATGCTTGGTCCCAGAATAAACCCTATCCAGCAGATAACATTACCCAAAGCTTTTCTGTTTTTCATAAATGGCAGTTTGCTTATCATGATAAGAGGTAGTTGGGACATCTGTAAGAGGAGTAAATAACCCCGCACTTTACCAAAAATCACGTACATAACCATTTCATGAACAACCAGTGAAAGCATGAAAGTAGCCAAGGCTGCAACCGGTTTACTTAAATCAAATGCCGAAATAGTTGAGTGATAAACATGTCTGAGGAGAAATTTATGGACGGGTTTGTTCCAAAGCCTGCTGAATTCTTCCCAATCAGTACTGGACCACCAGGGCCCGTAAAAATCTCGATCAGCAAATTGGGTAAGTTCTGCTATCGAATTAAGAATTACATCCCAAATCAAGAAAAATGTGAATAAATAAATCATCAAAAATGGGGGGATAACATCAAATAAGATTAGCAAATATTCGATGCATCTCTCCGTAAAGGGTAATTTCGAGGCTATCTTACCTTGCATGACTAACGGGTACACCCATTTCTGAGCGACGGAAACCATCAAAAATATGATTCCAAAGGTGCCCACCACTTTTTCAACCACAAACCCCCAGCGGATGCGTTCTGTGCGCGCAAAGTTAAGCGAATAAACCACCGTGGGGTACATCAGGTATGTGAAAAAGTTAAGCGCTGTGATATTTTGAGGAAAAGTTGTCTTTAACCCACTTGTGTAGTTGACGTTACTCTGGTAGCTAAGTTCAAACCGGCAATACTCAACCAGCTGCTTTAGTGTCGCGTAGGTTACTGCGTCATCGAGTTTGGTTTCCCCTTGTTCTCTCCTCTTGAGTAGTGATTCGCTATATTGCAACTCGCGATAGATTCTCCACAAATATCCATTGTAAAATCCATACGAGTGCATTTTCATCACAAACACGAACGAGTGAAGTACTAAGAACACCTTGGCTATCCATGGAAACTGCATCCACCCCGCAAAGGCTAACCAGAACCAAAAGTAAGCCATCGTGTAGATCGACTGCACAAGCCAGCCGATCTTTCTCCAGGAAAAAACCTTGCGTGCTATTGCGCATTGGATGAAGAACGCTACATAGGTGCTCAAATACATACCCAAGTCAGTCAACCCAACCTTTATGAGATCCTTTCGTAATATCACAACGATGGGCCATTGTGTCACGGGCACAAAGTTATCGTTCCGAAAATAGTGGTCAACAATAGCATCCAACATGAGAAACCCCGTGCCCAACCAAAACAACACATAAATCCCAAACCCAGAGCTCTCTTGAAATTGTTTCAGGTCAAAGATTGTCGCCGTAGTTACAGAATTGTCCCGGAACATCAGAACATAGCTGTTCTTCCTGATTCTTTTACTACTGTGTTTGGAGATGTCGGTTATAACCTCTTCTATCTCTTCCTTGGTGAATTGATGTGCCGAAATCGCCGGCGAAAGTGCATTGAGCACTTCTGCCGAGTCGATTGATAAACTCCCACTCTCTTCTCTAATGTCAATCTTCCCCGGCCCACGATACCTTAGCCCATCTTCACTTTCTATTTTTCCCTCATCCGCCTCTATCTTGGTTATCTTCGGGGGTTCTTCTGTCAGTTCTTCACTGCTAGAGTATTCATTATCGACCAATAATGAATTACGATTCTCGCTTTTCTTCATAAGACTTTGAAGGTTTTCCTCTGTATTGGTTCTCATTTGGTTGCTATTTTCTTTAACTTTTCACCTTTAAATATCTGCAGGGAACAATCGGTTTTATCGGAACGCAATGAACTTTTCATTTAAATGATTTTTCAAATGACCTTATTGTTAGGCATTAGTTGTGTTACTTAGCTTAGATTGTTTTAGTGTAAGTGGGTTTTTATGTGTGGAACACGTTATGTATTAGTTAAACGGTTAGTAGTAGCTTTTCCCTTGTTCTTTGCTAACCAAATTCAGCTATTTATATACTTTTCGGTTCCGTTTTTAGTTCCGTCACTTTGTTCACGGCCTTCGTTTCGCCGACTTAGTCAATATCGTACGATAATGTTCTTATCTTGGCAGACGCATCCTATTATAACCGAGGGAAGCTGACATAAGGTATTAGTACCTCTTGTCCCTAACACTTATAAGCATTTTATGATATTTTGTTTAAATGTTGTTCAATAAGTGTTGTAATCTGTATTTATAAATATTCTGTTTTCTTTACTTTATTATTCTCTTATTCATAAATATTCTGATTTCTTTACTCTTTAATTATTCTATATTATTCTTAATTCTTCTGTTTTCTTTCCTTAATTATTCTAAATTTTTATTGATTCTTCTGTTTTCTTTACTCTTTAATTATTCTACATTCTTATTCTATATTCTATATTCTTCACTCTTTATTTATACCCTCTGTGTTTACTCTTTAATTATTCTATATTCTTCTATATTTTTTGTTTGAACGTCATACATTCCAACTATATACACACTTATCTCTTTAACCATCATTTATACACCCTCTCAAATGGACGAGTGTCATTGAAACATGACAGCCATACCTCAGAAACAACTTTTTCAGCCTCCTCATTCAGTTTACATTGAGGGTTTGCAGCCACAGACAACACCGCTCTACGACGTATACACAGCTGGAATTTTTCGCCAAACCCACCCAAACCGGTTTTTCTGATTTCATTCATGATTCTACACTCTCCACTCAACATCAGTGCCCTGATTTCGGTACATGCATGATGTCTCAAGTTGCCCATATCAAGATCAAACTTCAAGTAGTCATAGGAATGGACCAACTCGTGGGTTAGGATATCCTCCAACTGCCATTTACTTCTGATCCAGTTGGCGCAAAGCAAAATACCCACTTCGGGACTAAACCCTCCACCCTTTTGGTCCTCACATACGTCACAGATGATGTTCTCGTTGGAGATGGCGGGAGAGCCAGGGGGAGAGAGTTTTTTGACATGGTCCAACATGAAGCGCACCAGTGGAGAGTACTGGAGCATCCATTGCTTCCATTCTGTACATTCGTTACATTTTTCAGGCATGTTACGCATCTGGTAGTCGTATTCGTACTGGGACCTCTCTTCGGGACTCATTCCCAAGCCTGTGGTGTACAGGAGAGAGCGTCTCCACCACTCAAACCCGTTCAATTTGCTGTCTTCACTGAGTGTAGGCATCCTCTCTTTTTTTGCCCTGATTGAAAAATTTACATATTCGATGGTGTCTAACATTTGGGTGGCTGCAGCTGATGACCAGCTTGACGTGGTTCAACAGCACATAGAGTCCGGCAATTTCACTGCCAACTCCAAGGATCCTAACGGGTACACCCCCATCCATGCTGCTGCTTCGTACGGCCATTTGGATCTACTCAAGTACTTGATTGCCAATGGTGGGGACATCAATATCCAAGATAACGAGGGTGATACTCCTTTGCACCACGTGGAGGACGTCAAGAGCGCCAAGTTCTTGGTTGTGGACTTGAAGGCAGACTACAAGATCAAGAATAACGATGGTTTAAATGCTGCTGATTACATCGAAGAAGACGATGAGTTCCCTCAAGTTGTGGATTATTTGAAATCTTTGGCTCACGACAAGCCTGAGGGTCTTGAAGAGGCAAACGACTTTGTCAACTCTTTACCTGTTCCTGGTAACATCGATGGTCATGAGATTAGATATACTATGGAGGATAATGTTGAAAACCAAGCTACTCCAGAAGAATTGGAGGAGAGAAGAAAGAAAATCCAAGCTATTTTGGAGGGTGAAAACCCGGAGGAAGCTTTAAGAGAGTTGGTGAGGAATGCTGTTTCCGAGGGATTATCTGAGTTTAAGAGTGATATGGGTGAGGGAAACAAGAGATCTAGGAATTAGATGAAAATAAATAGATAATAGGTATCATTTTAGAGGATATGCGATTAGATTATAAATATCGGATATGTGATATATAGATGGTAAATTGATGAGATGGTAAATTGATAAGATGGTAAATTGATGAGATAGTAAATTGATAAGATGGTAAATTGATATAATGGTAAATTGATAAAATGGTAAATTGATGAGATAGTAAATTGATAGGATGGTAAATTGATATAATGGTAAATTGATAAAATGGTAAATTGATAAAATGGTAAATTAACAAGATGATAAATTAACAAGATGATAAATTAACAAGATGATAAATTAACAAGATGATATTTAAGGATACTTTAAGATGATGATAAATTTAAGTCGACACTTCAAAATGATTATTTATTTACACGATAAATTTGATAAATTTAATACTGCAAAAACGAATAATCATTAAATGTGACATATTAACAGATGTCTCGTTAACAATCTGATAACATACTTTTCTCATCATTTTCACCCATATGTCACAATCTCAATAATGGACATTTTTTCCAAACGCCTTGAAAAATTCATCATGTTGGACTATATCACCGAATTCATTGGAGGGTTTTCTGTTCCCAAGGAGGGAGTGAAGAAGATCACAGACTACACTATTGATGAGCTTAATGCCATGACGTTCATCGAACGTCTTAAGATCAACGACTGGCGTTTGGAACTCTTTGTGCTCTCGTTTATTGCCATCTTCGTTGTGTTGTTCAAGACCGGTGACATCTACAACACTAGTCTTGTTCACAGTTACTTGAAAGGATTGAACGGAGTGTTCAGCTCGAACTTCCACCAATACGGTGTTACCAAGGATGAGTTGTACGTTAAGGACTCTTCCGAGGCTTTCAGCTCTTACGCCACGGGTAGAGACAACATTGCCAAGGTGAACATCACCTTGAAGTTGAAGCCAAGACACAACTTGTTTGTTTGGTTTTTGGAATATGTGATGAGTTTCTTCACGGAAAGCGTTGTTGCGCCATTTGACCGAGCTGACATTGTGATCACCCCAGGAGCAGATGTGCCGTACGACAACTTTATCGCTGCCATTGCGTCCAAGATTGGTATGAATGACATCAGAAAGTTCAACTACTACTTGTCGTTGACCAAGACGTCCGACTCTCCAAACTTGCCAATTTCGTTCGTCTACATGTCCGAAGTCAACGAAGCCCAAGAAAACATCACCACTCCAAGATTGAAGGACGCCTTGAACGTCCAAACTGCCGACTTCCTCAAGTACATTGCTTTCACCGATCAAGGCAACGAGAAGCCAGAAAGCATCAACGACTTGACTCCTCGCCGTAGGGTGGTCATTTCCACCGACATCGTCAGCAACGCCTCGCAATTGAAGCAGTTGAGTGAAATCATTGATGCTGTCTTGGAAATCGTTGACAAGTTGGCCGCCCTGGAAATCACCTTTAAGCCTGAAACCTTGAAGAAGGTTGTCAAGACCAGAGAGCTCCAAATCGCTGCCATTGTTAAGGCTATCGAGGATGCCAAGAAGGAACAACAAGAAGTTGAAAAGGTTGAAAAGAAAAGAGAAGAAATGAAGAAGTTGAGATCTTTACCTCCTGCTGAACAAGCCAAGTTGGAAAAGAAGGCCCAAGACAAGAAGAACAGAAAGGCCATGAAGAAGCAAAAGATGAGAATGTAGATTAATAGTTCTTAGCGTGAATATAGTTAATGTATGTTAGTTGATATTTTAGTGATGAATTTATATCTATGAGGTGTATACAATACTAGATGCTTGAATTTGATGATTCATACCTTTTTTATGTTTTATAATAGAATTTGGTAGTTGCCATCACACCTTTCCAGTCAACTTCCATCCCCGACCCACCGGAGTATTGAACACTTCAATGATCCCAGCACCCAAAGCATCTCCAAGAATCCAGTTCAAATCATATCCATAGAAAGGTTTCCTGAAGTTCGCTACGGAATCCAGACCCTCCCACCGAGTGAACAACTGCTCCTCCAACAACTCGTTATACTTATTCTTCAGAAGCGTCTTGACCAACCAAACACGACCAGCGTTTATCAACTTCAAAAACACCCCACAGTTGGGGTATGAGATGGCATACTGGTGAGACTCGATCTCGTTCATGTGGTTCAGAGTAAGCGTGACAAATCCAAGCGACAACAAACCAGACAACTCGGCCTTAGTGAAAACCCCCCCTGCAACAAACATGGCGGTGGGATTGGTGTGAACAAACGCTTCGAACTTGGCCATCACCGGATGGCTTTTTGCAGCCAGCTGAATCATCTTAATATACCCTTCAGCCTTTGTGAGAACCTCCACATTCTCAAACCCGTATGTTAGTTTCCCGTTCTGGTACTTTTGCAACGACTTCAGAACCACGGGCGAAGCGTTGGTGATGACAAAGCGCCGTACACTCCCTCTTCGCACCGCGAGCTCTGTGTTCTTGTCTACAAAAGTGCTTCCCCTCTGCTGGTATATCAGATAGAGCTGTGTGGCGGTGACTAACCCATCAGGTAGGATGTTTTCACGATATCGGATGATTTCGTTTTTGGTGCGTTGTGAGAGACCCTTTAACATGTGCACCAATTCCTTTGTGGTGTGTGAGATGATTTCGTCTTTGGAAAAATTCCTCGAATGTAGTGTTGAGGATTCTGACCAGAGGTTTTGTGTGATGGTTTCCATGGCATGCTCCACATCTGCATCCTGTTGGAGCTGGTAGTCAAGCTGGACATTATAATCCAGGATTTGTAATCTATTTGGGGTCTCAACGGTCCCTTTGGATTTCACAGATTTTATGGTTTTTACTGCATGCTTGGACAAGAGCGTCTTAATTAAAGGCTTGGTTGATTTCCCCAGCGTCCCAAGTAGCCTCCGGTTGATCGTCGACGTCTTGGCTGCACTGTACTGGAGGTTTGAAGGCATCGTTAATTTTATTTTTTGGCTTACATAAGCTATTTACATGTCAATCCAAGTTGGAGTGTTCTCTTATCGGCGTTTGACGTTATCACCCAGGTGTAGTCACCAGCTTCAGTAACCTCCTTAACGTCGGTGTTGTTGTGTGTTATCTTGATAAGATTGGCAGGAACATTGTACCCGGTGTGCTCAAACACAACCTTTGCTAATTTTTCAGTAGTGACTGGGACATCAGAAGTGACATAAGTGCTTGGTAATTGTTCTTTCAAGTCTGAAATCGTGTAGAACGGAGTTTCAGATGCTTCGATGTTTTGTGTAATAGCTTGGATCTTTGAACGCTTACCCATGTCATTAAATAAGCTGGACAATTCGTTAAGCGATAATGCAGAAACTTCCTTTTCAGCCTTTGGTGCGGTCTTGACAACAGTCTGTTCAATCTTTTCCACTGGCTCTTGGATAGTACGTTCCACTACAGGAATTTTAGGCGCAGCACCATTCACAATATACCCTGCTCCGTTATTCTTGTATAGAGCGTTTCTCATGAATGCTGGTTTCACTTGTACAATCTCTCCTCTAACACCGACTCCTTCGAAGTCCTTGTACAATTGTACCGGAATCTTTTCTGGACGATATGGAGCAGGGGCCTGCTTAAATCTGACGAATGTATGCCCCACAAGCAGTCTCTTCGATGGTTGGAACATCTGGTGCTTTAAATTTTCACCGAAAATTTCGCAAATCACTTTTCTTTATTTACGCAGTTCCCAAATTTACGCAGCCATGGATGTATGCTCTATATGTCATCTAAACGACTCCAAGTACACCTGTCCAGCGTGCAAGACCAAGACATGTAGTCTTGAGTGTGTTAGGCGTCACAAGAAGCAGTCAGAGTGCACGGGAAAGTTCGATAATACAAAGTTTGTTGCAAGAAATGACATCTCATCGCTGAATGTCCATAGAGATTACAACTTCTTGATGAACATCGATAGAAGCATCAAAGTTGGCCGCGAGGATACCTTCAAGAGTACTAAGAACGCCTTCAAAAGGAAGTTCCATCCCAGACACAATGATAGCAAACGCATCAAGGTGGATAAACGCCATACCCTTACCCAAAAGTACTTTCCTATGGGATCCACCAGTATCAAGAGAGAAAACACGTTGGTGGTCAATGTTTCAGAGGGTATGAGCCGTTCTGTTACAAACAAATCGGGCTATGATAAAAAGGCCGGTGTTTTTGTTTGGACTGTGGAATGGGTGCTAGTAGATAAAGACAAAAACGAGCTTTCTAGGTTCTTGAGTTATAGGTTGAAGGAAACACTTCTAATCAAGGATTCTGTTCCTTTGAATATCTTGAAAAATAACTTGGGCCCAGAAGTTGATAAAGAGTCTCTTACCTTTTACCTCAAAAATGTTTGTAATAACGGTTTCTCTGTGCTTCTGATGGCTCCTTCTGACACTATATCCAAATCTTTGGAAAACAAGATTGTTTTGGAGTATCCTACTGTATATATTTCTGAGCACAAGGCTTTGGATGATATAATTGAGAATTATGATTTGGAGACTGAAACTGAGAGCAGTGAGAGTGATGGTAGTGATGAGAGTTCTGACGATGAGCCTGAAGAATCCAGTTCAAAGGTTCCAGGGGAACTCGCAAAACCAGATGAAGAGGATAAAGTGGAGAATGGTGTGGAGAAAGCTGTTAAGCAAGCTCAAATTGTGAATGTTGATGCGAATGATTCAAAAACCGGAGAAAATTCAAAGCGTACCAGTAATTTAATTGTAATACTGGATTCTACAGGAATATATCAAGAAAGTAACACAGGAATAAACCATGAAGATTCTACAGGAATATATCAAGAAAGTACCACAGAAACAAACCATGAAGATTCTACAGGAAAAAATCAAGAAACCATTGAATACACAACTCCAAAAGATCAAGAAATACTGGATTCGACATATTCTCCAACAGATAATATTGAAAATAGATAGCAGAACAGGTGACCATACAGATTCAACAGTATTCAGTATTAGTATATAAAAATCCACACGCCTCCAGTAAGCACACATCTCAGGAAAAGTTTGCCATGGAATAAATGGATAATAGATCTGTTCAAACAAGTTTATTAATGCAAGCAAGACACAGGGTAATAGAATTGAAAGTAAAATTTCCATAAACCATATTGTATTTCATAAGCCGTATGTAATGGAAGTATATTTCCCATCCCTGAAAGAAAGTGTTTATAGTAGAATTGAACACAATAAGTATATGAAATGATAGAAGAAGGGTACAGCATAACACCCCAAAGACTTATAAAAACAAAACTTCAAGTATTCTGTAGAATACAGCATATACTACTTTAATCTAGAGCCAGAGATAGAACCCGAAGACAGATAAATACGTCAAAGTTCTAAACTATTTGATTGACTGGTGTCTTTAAAAACCATGTTAAATGTATTCTAACCACTTTATTTATATAATTTTCTCCAAAGAACGATCCTTTCTTACATATACTTAATGGTGTTCGTTGGTTTAGTCCATCTCTTTCATGATTCTGGATCAGAGGGGTGCCACTTCTTAATCTATGAAGCGGGTCTCAGCTCAGGGTTCCGAGGATGTCTCTCTCTGAAATTGGAATCACATTCTCACGTGTTATAACCGTTAGAACACTATCGAACGATAAAATATAAAATCTTGGTTATTTGAGTGGTAACTGGGGCGTTGTTTTTTGTTCCCCACAGGTTGAAATAATTAGTGTAAAGATATAAACAAGGAACCTAGTGCTGAAGATATTATACAAACGAGAAGACAATAAAAATTTTCTTTGAGGGAAAGAAATAGGAAATAGATGTTAAATACAATAGTATATTCGTTGTCTAAAATAACAGTCTTTGTTTTAGAGAATATTGGCTGCAAAAAAATGCGAATAGAACAGGATACCAAAATATAAATTTACATAATCAAATCTACAATCATGACTTTGAAAGAAAAAACCGGGTGTTTTCATGGATCAGGGCCATTGTCAAATAAGTAGTTGTATTTCTTGGAGTGTTTTCATGGATTAGGTCATTATCAAAATAGTCGTATTTCTTGGAGTGTTTTCATGGATTAGGGCCATTGTCAAATAGTCGGATTGCTTAGAATCAAAGTAAGAAACCCGATCAGAGAAAAGTTGGCATTGGTTGAAAAAGGAGCGATACGCATGGTGAAGACATCGTTTGACGAAGGAGGGATACGCAATATGAATATTAGGAAGACGATCAAAAGTACCAAATATTATACACCCAGTACCGAGTTTTTATTAGGGGCCATTGAAGAATTAAGAGAGAAGAAACCAGAATGACCCAACTCATAGAAACAATGAAAGAGATTGTTGAGAGGCGAATCATCCAAAAAAAAAGAGCCATACACAGAGTTCAAATTCAACTTCAAGAATAGATAGCCGGAAATCTACCCAAAAAACAGAGTTTCAAAAATGGGTTGCTTCTTGAACATCATGGACCCACCTCATGGGTCCAACTACACTCGAGAACCCAGAAACACCATACACCAACGACCCAGCCATAGCTCTAAAATACTTTGAATTTTGATATGAGTAATTACAGGTGTGTAACTATGATTGCACACAAGTAAGCATACTGCGATCCAACACAACGAAGATGATTTTACACATCAAGCGAATGCATTCAAGGAGTCGCTTATGAATCCCAAATGTGCAGGATTAAAGTACTGTTTGGCTTTAGCCTCAGGACAGGCGGAGAACACAGTGAAGGAATGCTTCACCAAACACATGGAGGCAATGGATAAAAACCCTTAATTTTGTCAATGCCAAAAGACTAACCTCTAAAGACTCTGAATACCATAAAACCTTAGCGCAAGCACCAAACTTGCAACTGCGTGCATACAAATACAAGAAATTATTGAGGGAAATCGCATCAAAGGTGGGTGCCAAATTAACGGCAGTAATCACCTTTCGCCAATGGGGCAGGTTCTAAACATCTACCGATACGCCATCACTACAAATACAGCTGAGATCCATCTTACAATTGACCATAAATCCAAGATAGACGATAAAACACAAATGGATGAGTTGGAAATGGACTACGAAATCTAGCAAGTGACTCCAAGATACTTTGTTGTGCAAGGCTCGCAGAGTTCTTGCACGAATCTGCATAGAAAAAAAACAACAAATGAGTCTCTTTCGCAAGCTACCAGACTCCGAACGAAATATCAAAGCATCGCTATACTTTGGGAATGTGGACTTACAAGTAGATGATGTACTTATGTATGAACTATTCATTCAATTTGCCCCCGTAAAATCGCTCAACATGCCCAAAGACCGAATACTCCAGACTCATCAAGGGTTTGGGTTTGTCGAGTTCAAAACGGTTTCTGATGCAGACTATGTGCTAGAGATACTCAAGGGCGTGCGATTGTACGGGAAGCCTCTTAGGTTGAAGCGAGCAGATCTGAAGGGTGCCAATAGCACGATGGTTGGTGCTACTGGAGTGGAAAATGCATTGTTGAATCCAAACTACGTAGATGTTGGAGCCAAGATATTTATCAGCAATTTGAGTCCGTTGATCGACCCACAGTACTTATCTGATACATTTCTGCGGTTTGGTACGCTAATCCGTCGGCCAGAAATACAGGTTGATCGGGAAACAGGCGAGTCCAGAGGATTTGGGTTTGTTACTTTCCAGGATTTTAATGCGAGCGATGAGGCTATCAAAAAACTAAATGGTCTGATTCTCATGAACTCCAAGGTTACGGTTTCATATGCATTTAAGGAGGATTCGGCTGGCAAAAGGGTTGCTCACGGTGATAGTATTGAGAGGAAATTGGCTGAAAATGCCAAGATGAATAATGTTCTTAAGGATAAAAAGAAGAGAAGGAAGAATCGGTAGTAATATATTAATATTAAGTGTAATTGGTATATACCGATTTAAATGAATGTATTTATACTGTGTTTTAAAGTGTACATTATGTTTTTTATTGTTTAGTATTTCATAAATTGTGTTTAATCTAGAACGCAGTGAATAGTATTAGCATTCAATAGTTCTTAGTATTAGCATTCACTAGTTCTTATTATTAGTATTAGTATTCAATACATTCTTAGTAATTTCAATACATTCTTAGTACATTCTTAGTTTAACACTCACTCGTTCTTAGTTTAACACTCACTCGTTCTTAGTTTAACACTCACTCGTTCTTAATTTAACACCCACTCGTTCTTAGTTTAACACTCACTCGTTCTTAATTTAACACTCACTCGTTCTTGGTTTAACACTCACAATTTTGGACGTGCCTTTTCATACTTTGATAAATCATCAGGCGTAGCTACCCCATAAACTATACTACCCTCATAATTTGTAATAATAGCAAAGTATTGACCAGAATTGAAAAACTTTGCAAGCTCCTCCAAAGGAGACCAAGGACTCAAGATTATGTAATTATTACCTCCATCTGGAACAGCGATTTTCACCTTCGTCGAAGGAGTTGGATGTGCCAGATGTACTTCACTTTTGTACTTTGTTCTTGCTCCTTGGTGAAACCACAGCATGTAGTTCATGGCAACAGGCTCCACATTGGACTTCTGGATCTGTCCAAAGTTTTCCCGTAAAAGTGCCACATTCAATATCCCCATTAACTTTTTGTTCTGTTCGTGGATGACTGGAAGGTAAGTGAAGTCATTTTCAAAAGAGATTTCAAGAGCTTCTTGAACGAGCGTACGAGGGGTGATTGAAATAGCTGGTTTGATATCCAAGTCTTCTATCGTAGCTCCTCTATAGTCTGTTGTTTGAAAGACAACTTGTTTCATTGTTGCTAATGGTAAATTGTGCGAACAACGAATTTGATGTAAACAGTGGTAATATTTATAATGAATAGAGTATATAAGAGTGAATGAAATTTATTTATTGTAAATGTAATGCATTTAAGTGAATGTAATGTATTTATAGTGAATATTTATAGTGAATATTTATAGTGAATATTTATAGTGAATATTTATAGTGAATATTTACAGCGAATGAAACGTATTTATAGTGAATATTTACAGCGAATGTCATGTATTTATTGTGAATATTTACAGCAAATGTAATTTTGTTAAGCTTTTGTTGTGTAACTTAGCCTTGATTGTTTTAGTATAAGTGGGTTCTATGTGAGAAGCACATTATGACTAGTAAAAGTTTTTCCCTTGTCCTATGCTACTCTATATAAGCTCTTTATATACCTTTTTGCTCCAATACCTTCCTTCTAATTTGGTAATTTGCACTCCCGTTTTAGATGCAATAATTTAATCCTAGACTTTAATTGCAAGAGGCTGTCCGAGATACAGCCTTCAATGACTCAATTGCGCCGTAGCCAGTCTTCCTTTGGCAAGCTCACGCCTCGATTGAGACTTAACGCTTCATCTTCTTAGTATCAGAGTCAAATGGTCAAATACTTAGCCCTAAGTCGTACAGTATAAGGCTCTTATCTTAGCCACAGCCTCGTAACCGAGGGAAGTTGACGGTATAAGTAACCTATTGTTCAATTTATAGTATGTATAGTGAATGTAGCAAATTTTCATAGTGAATATTCATAGTAAATATTCATATATCATCCCCTCCTTAATCTAGTGGAATCTAAGAAAGGTTGCAATTTCGGATCAAATCTTCTCAGACTCATAGTTCCGAAAATAGGACTTGACTCATAAACTATACACCTAGGCCTATTAATCCATAAAGAAGCTTTATCAAAACCTGAAAATTGAGTATTGGCATAAATCTCTATGGCACGCAAGTTGTACCCACCAACCAATTTTAAATTGTGAATATCATTGCTTTCAAGAATCAACAACCATAGGGAATCGGGAAGATGTAAAGGATTTTTGGAAAAGTATCCTCCAAGATTATTGACACTCAAATCTAGAATCTTTAAATTGTTTAATCTGGGCAAATCACCTTGTAGTTGAGAGACTTTGGATAATTGCATGGTAAATCGGGATACGGAGGGAGGAATTAAATCCCAGTCTATCAGTCTAAGTTGAAAAGAATATAACTCAATGGCTTCGATATTTGGCGTGTCGACAAAAGATAACGAAGTCAAAGGACATTGGGAGATAAGATGACGGACAACGATTTCGCGCAAGTTCGGATGCAGAATGTTTAGCTGTTGGTCTGTGGAGATGGTGGTCAAGTTGAGATACTCGAGACTGGGTGGAAGAATGGACTCTATCAAATATTTGATACTTCCTTTATAGTTTGACAAGACGAGCCTTTTGAGGTTTGGTGGAAACGGGCATAGGTGCTGGTGCCAAGTATGTGAGTCGCTCACTTGAAAATCTAGCTGTTGTAGGGAGAGAGGAAACAGAATCGCAGAAGCATCATGAATTGGAGGTAAGGTGACCTCGATGGCGTTTATAAGATGGCCCTCGAAGCGTTGTATATTAGTTGAGTTGAGGAATAGACGCTCGACGGAAGGCGGAAGGTCTGCGCAGGAGAAACCAACCAACGGGTTTGAGCTCAAGCTTAGTGATTGTAGAAGTGCTAAATGGCGCAACCCTTTCACCGAGGTTAAATTGTTGTAAGCCAAGGAAAGAGCAACCAATCTGGCGGGGAAGTCAAGGCCATCGAGAGATTCCAAATTCAATCTTTGAAGGTTTAGGTTCGTTAAGGACTCAAAAGCAAGATTTAGGGTGCTTGTGCGGAAAAGTTCTAGCTGGAGCACCTTTAAACGGGGAAGGAACTCTGGGGTGAACCGTAGCTCATTTCCCACACCAGAAATATGGACCGACCTAATGCTTTTAGGTAATTCAATGGTATCAATTGCTCGGGATAACAGAGCCTTTAACGATCGTAAACCTAAATACTGTAAACCCGCTAAATCTTTCAATCCGAGACACCGGTCTATTTCTAGAGACTTGAGACCAGAAGGGAAGTCAATCTGGGCAAGCGAGGAGATGTTCAACCCTAGCAAGGAGAATTTGCGTAAACTGTTTAGAAAAGCGAGGTCAAAGGAACCGTTGCTAACCATGGAGAGATCACCATGCATATACGTCCACGAGAGGTCCTGTAAAGAAGGCGGATAAGCGACTGCGTGGAGGGTCTTCAACGGAATGCTATCAAGAACAAGCTTACGCAAGTTGAGGTTATGCAAATCAATCTTGAACTCTGTGTGCACAAGGAATTCTCTGTGCGGGTGGAGGGAAATCAAGAGCGTACGCAAGTTTGAAAGGTTGGCAAAGTAGATCGGCGTGCCTGCTATGACATCATACACACGGAGGGTTGTGAGGGTCGGCGGAAACTCCGACAAAGTGTCTGAATTGATAGGGACGTAGACGGATAAATCCGCGAGGTTAGGGAACTTTGTGAGCGGCCACATATTGGAGACGGAGGTGAGGCTGGCTGTTTGCACCGCCATGTAATGCTTTTGGTGGGTTAAATAGTGCGGCCAGTTACGGATAGTCAACTCCACATTGGGAAGACGTGAGACTAGCCTCAAGGCATTTGTTTCTGTTTCATTGACGTCCACCACCAAGCGGTCCGCACGAGGAAGAAGATCCGGATGTCTGTGGATGAGATACACCAAATCAAGCATCAGCTGGAAACGTACTGTGTGCGGCACAAAGTGAATATTGGTAAAGTCCACAAACGTCATGACACTGGCAAAGCCATGTACCTCTTGGGGGGATTCATGCGGGAACAAATAAGCAGGAGGACCCTTGGTGTGATGTGGGACAGTTGCATGTTCCCAATTGTAGGTGATGGTGACGTCGGAGTAAAAACACCGAAACACCTGGACATTATAACTAGCTAGCTTTCGTAAAGAAGACCAATCGAGATATTCAACCACCTGTTGAACAATTTCATCAGGGAGTCGATTCATAAAAATCATTTTCTGGCTGCGAAAGGTAAAGTGGATGGGAGAGAAATGGAAATGGGAGAGGAATGGAAATGGGAGAGAAGTGGAAATGGTAGCTATATGAGGGTCGTTGGCGGGCAAAATATCCATCGAACCGGGGAGGAACGTCAAAGCTCAGGTAGTCCATTGGTGGTACTCCACGTGACCACATGGATGAATTTCGAAAAACGAAGAAACAATTAAACAAGAATGTCAGCATCTGATTTCTTAAATAAGGGGATAGACTTAGTGCTGAAGGCGATCGAGGCCGATACGGCCACGAAATATGAGGAAGCATACAAACTCTACTACAATGGGCTCGACTATCTTATGCTTGCGATCAAATACGAGAAGAATGCGAAGCTGAAGGAGTTGATTAAATCCAAGTTCACTGAATACTTGACCAGGGCCGAACAGTTGAAGGAGCACTTGGAAAAGCAACTGAAAAAGAGTGAGTCGGGAACCAGTGGATCTGGGGCAGTCAAGTCCAAGAAGGACGACGGCGACGATGACAACGAAGACACCAAGAAGTTGCGCGGGGCACTAGCGGGTGCGATTTTGCTGGAAAAACCCAATGTGAATTGGGACGATATAGCTGGGTTGGAGAGCGCTAAGGATGCTTTGAAGGAAGCTGTGATTTTACCTGTTCGGTTCCCGCATCTCTTTGTCGGGAATCGTAAGCCTACGAGCGGGATTCTTCTTTATGGGCCCCCAGGCACAGGTAAATCGTACTTGGCCAAGGCTGTAGCAACGGAGGCCAACCTGACATTTTTCTCTGTGTCGTCACTGGACCTTGTTTCCAAGTGGATGGGCGAATCCGAGCGTTTGGTCAAGCAGCTTTTTACAATGGCCCGCGAGAACAAGCCGTCAATTATTTTTATAGATGAGGTGGATGCATTGTGCGGGCCGCGTGGAGAGGGTGAGTCGGAGGCTTCCAGAAGAATCAAAACAGAGTTATTGGTGCAGATGAACGGCGTGGGTAACGATGCCAGTGGTGTGCTTGTGTTGGGAGCAACCAATATCCCTTGGCAGTTGGATGCTGCCATCAGAAGACGTTTCGAAAAGAGAATATACATTGCTTTACCCGATGAGCAGGCTAGAATCAATATGTTTGAAACGAACTTGGGCAACGATGTTCCATGTGAGTGTACCCCACAAGACTTCAAGATGTTGGGTGAGATGACAGAGGGTTATTCTGGTCACGATGTGGCTGTGGTGGTGAGAGATGCATTGATGCAACCTATTCGTAAGATCCAACAGGCTACTCATTTCAAAAAAATCGAGGAACTTACCGATTCTGGTAACCAAAAATTAACACCTTGTTCTCCTGGCGATGATGGGGCTTCTGAAATGAGTTGGATGGATATTGCTTCCGATGAATTGAAGGAACCAGATCTTACCATTAAGGATTTCATCAAAGCAATCAAAAGTAATAGGCCTACCGTTAATGGAAGTGATATTGAAAACCATGTTAAATTTACTGATGATTTTGGTCAAGAGGGTAATTAGAGATAGACTGATTAAAATAAAATTATACAATTGAGTGTGGACTGATTGAAATTATACAATTGAGTGTGGACTGATCAAATTATACAATCGAGTGTGGACTGATTAAAATTATACAATTGAGTGTGTACTGAGTGTGTACTGAGTGGGTGAGAATATTGAAAAAAGTACAAAACATGTTATAACACAGTTTAGATGTGTTTATGAGTACATTTCATTCACAAACTATATTACAAAAAAGCTGAAGTTTTAACTCTTCGAAATCTTAATATGTTATTTGCTCAGTTTTTTGGTTATTTGCTTAATATTCTTATGATAACCATATTAAAAGTAAGATAACCTAATAAAATTTTTTTTATATCCTTATCAGAAATCCTGTATTTATAGTCTAAATGAACTAACATTATCTTCCAGGAGAACGTTCTCTCCTCCTCATTCTATCAGCAAACAAATCCTCTTCATCGTCCCTGTCCCGTCTCATCTTATGTGCAAAAAGATCCCCTTCATCTCTTGAAGGGGATCTGTCTCTCGGAGATCTCTTTTTCTTTTCTCTAGGACGTCTGTCTCTGACATACTTTTTCTCCACCTGGATACGATCTGGCTCACCATGTATGAGGTAGTAACGCGAGAAAGCAGCAGCATTCTTCAATTTGCGGTCCGACTGGAAAGCCTGTCTGATTTTCAACGCAAGCGATACTTCATCTTCTTCCATCTTTTCTTCTTCTGGGGCTTCTGTATTTATTCCCAATCTCGTCAATAAACTCTGCTGCTTGCGGAAATCAAGCACAGGGTTGTAGTCTTTGGCGTCTCTATCCAAGACAATTGCATTTACATATGCCTCGTCCTGTAATCCACCAGCCAATTGTTCTAAGTCGCTTGCGGATTGCGCAAGTTGTTTGAGCGCGGCCACCGCGGCCTCGTGTGTCTGGAAAACAACCACGATTTTACTGTCATTGATCCATTCAATACGGAATTCAACTTGGTTTTCCAACGCTTTGTAGCTACTCTCTTCTTTGGTGTAATTCATGTAGAGATCCACAAATGCGGTTATCTCATCTGTCGAAAGACTGTCAACACCATCGATCATTAAAGCTTCGGGACGTAATGTTTCAGTTCCTCCTTCGTACGGAACCAAGATCTCTTGTTCCTTGATGAGCGCCTCTCGGTTCTTTTCATCTTCGATAGGTTTGGTCATAAGACCGCCATAGGGTAACACTACTGGTTCACTCATGTTGTTTTGCGAAAATTTCAACCTGCAAAAATAACCTGTAAAAACGAACATCGAAAGAGGTAGTATAGTGACACTATGAGTAGTAAGTGACACTATGAGTAGAAAGTGACACTATGAGTAGAAAGTGACACTATGAGTGGTTGAGTGATACTATGAGTAGTATAGTGACACCATGAGTATCATGAGTAACACATATATGAATATGTGGGAGTCTTTTCATGATTCAGATTCGCTCTCGTAAAATTACAGAAAACAACAAAATTTGTGAGTGTTAATTAGTACGATATCTCTATTTTAAAGCATACTAGCTATGAATTTTTTGTCTGTGACATCACCAAGTTAAGAACAAATCACGTTTACCACTGAATTGAATGCGATTTATCGATTCATTTATGGAATTCTTGGCATAATCAGGGGATTTTAGTGATTTAGTAAATTCTGTTCATCACAATATTAAAGAGTACTCAGCAGTAAATCCCAATTCCTAATTTATAAACATCTTATTCTTTTAATGAACTAACTTGGGAATATTTCAAGAATTCATCTTTCAATTATTGCGTTAAAACTCTTTTAGAACAAATCAAATCTGAAAACCGTACCAAGTGGCTGCAAATAAACTGTATACAGGAAACTTAGAAAAGGGACAACTTATTTATGTTTATAAATGGTGTGATTTATTATCAAGGTGATTTTAGATTTTCGACTACACTAAAACTAATTATTACATACCTCCTTAGTGTGGTTGACCTGTGAACAATAGTCAAGAAAGTTAAAGAATACTCTGAAGTTGACGTCAAAGTCGGATTAACATGATTATCAAATATAAGAATTGATAAAGGACCCTAAAAGTTATGGCAAGTTTGCTCTTCATATTACAGACATTGACTTGCGAACCCAAAGTCACAACCCAATTGACCTTGGAAAACACCCAGTAGATCCTAAGTCAGGATTTCAGCACTGGACGTGGGTTCAAAAAAGACTTGGAAACGCTCACAATAAATAGTGAATTTGGGTTACCAAGATTTGATAACTTTACCAAATTAAGAGAATTGACAATTATTTTGTGTGACATTGAAGTTGACAAGATTAATTTATGGGACAGTTCAATTAACCAGCTTTCACTAATTTCTTCCACTGTCGAACTGTTGGTGATCAGAATGCTAACATTGATGTCCTGTACCATTTAGATTGGAAATGCCAGAATGTAATATTCATTGATCAAAGAGCTAAGTTTATATGTTTGTGTGAGAGTCGTGATAACAAAATGACACCTAGAATTACTCATGGACTTCCCGACACGTAGATTGTCATTGATATCATCCACCTGGACAAGATTACCAAAGATTCTTGAAAAAGATGTGATTTTCTGTGTGCTTGATTGGAAGCTTTTACCTTCGACATTGGAAGAACTTGAACTTTCCAATGCTAGACCCAGTTTCGATCTTGTGTTTCCAAGGAAGCTCCTGTGTGCTCATTTACAAAGGAGCAGACACTAAAATCTCATACATCTCCAAGAATCAAAATCGTTTACTTTTAGCGAACATATGCCGTACTTGAAGGATATGCAACCAAACGTGAACAAGCACAGCTTTCCTACCACTAAGTCATGGGTGCCACTATCCTGGATGCCATCCACGTTAATAAAGTTTCTGTTCAATGGACCAATAGTTGATACTCTGTGTCCTGATTCCCGCCAAATCCGACATGCATTCTACAACAATGAACTTACAGCGTTGCTTAAAACTATGACTCTGTTGAACTTATCTGGATCTGATATATCTCACATGAAGTGGGCATTTTAGCGTAAATATTAATTGTCAAATGACTGAAATCAAAGAAGGCATGTGGCATTGGCAGAAATTGAGAATTTGGTACTGAGCAACAACAAACTTAGGCGTTGACTTGAAAACCGTACATTTCATCTCCTCTTTTATGCAATGGTAACGTACTTGTCGATCTGCCTACTTTTGTAGATATTTACTTCAACTGTCGACTCTCTTAGAAAACTACATAGAACGTCCGATTATGTCACCATGTCTTTCCGGTAGAGTTAAGAGGACTTTCCTTTAGGTTCGTCTGTTATGGCAAAAGCTGAATAATCAATGTGGTTCTACTAATGGGTCAGATTCTGCAAAAGATTATTTAGGTGATTGTGAGAGGTGAATTGGAGTTCTTGAGATTTAAGTTGTTATTATTTATAGCTCTTGTAAGGTGCAAGCACCATGAAATGATTGACCCTTTCTTTGTGATTGCCCGCCTTTACTCTATTTCTAGACCTCAATCTTGCATATTATTTTTCTGAAAGCTTCAGCCATCTGCGGCGTGGTGAGTCTGAGGTTTCAGTGTTTCTTCTATCAGCTTGTTTGTCCAAACAATATTTATTAACAAGTTTGGCTCCTAAAAGGGCCCATCACTCAATTGTATTTCTTATAGCGTGTTCGGGACTCGAGGTTTGTGAGCCTTCTGTCAGCTTTAACCTTATGTCAGCTCTGAATGAGTCTAACTATGACAAGTACGAGAGGTTCGAATATGCAAGATAGCCACGCTACTATTCGTTTGTGGTTTATTTGCTCTAGCACATATAAAGAGGAAGATGGGCGTTATTGACCGATTGAAGCATGTACCTTTTAGTTTACGGAACAATAAATAAATGTCTTGACAATAAACACTATACAAGCATTACAAGCTATTCAGCAATAGCCCAATAACATAGTGTTAGGCATTAGTTGTGTTTCTTAGCTTAGATTGTTTTAGTGTGAGTGGGTTTTTATGTGTGGAACACGTTGTGTGTTAGTTAAACGGTTAGTAGTAGCTTTTCCCTTGTTCTTTGCTAACCTATTTCAGCTCTTTATTTCCGATATCTTCCGTTTACTTTGGTAAACTTCAATCTCTAATTGTGCAATTAGTACTCCCATATCGGATGTACATTAACGGTTTGAGCCATTAGTTTCACCGTCTTAGTCACAAGTTCGAGTAATTTGCTCAATGTCATTCAATACGAGGCTCCTGTCTTGGCCACTGTATTCTATCCTAAGCGAGGGAAGCTGATATAAGATATTAGTACCTCTTGTGACACATAGCGCTTCTTCTTCTATTTACATTCTTACAATTCTAAGGGATGTTTATTTTCTTTGGAATGTACCTATTGTCTGAACACTAAATAGTTGCAAGTTTTAGATTTCAATCGGTGTTTCTCGTTGTGTTACTACCTTGATTCTATCCAACACAAGATATATCTCGAATTACCATTTTTTGATTTACAGAGACAATCAACAATTATAATCATCTTTTAATAATTTACACCACAGACAGGATTTCCAATCCAGTCGATTACCACTTTTTAGTTTATAATAAGTTTGCATGTGCATAAACTATATCTATGTAAATTAGAAAAATTACAAAATGAACCTTCCTATTGAAGTGATACTGGAAATAGCAACCTACCTTACGTTGGATGACTTGCCAAAGCTAGCTCGCCATCCAGTGCTCTATGGGTTTACGCTTACTCAGAACCTCCAGGACATTGAGGTGCTCTCTTTCCATGATAAACCTTTACGGTATGAATCATTGGTTCCGAAAATTAAGCTGAACAAGTTGCCATCTGTGTTTGTACTTCTTAAGGTTCTTAAGAAGTACCCGAACTACACACCCAATAGCATCTACTTTCATCTGATCTACGATTATATCATGGTTGAAAATAAGGCTCCTGACTTTGTTGAAAAGCTCAGAAAAGTAAAGGTCCGGATCAATAATATTACTCAAGACTTTGCTAACATAAAAAACGATTACCCGATATTTGATGAAATGATGTGTGATTTTGAAAAGTTTGGTATTAAGACAAGTCATATAACAGACATTGACTTTAGGACTGACCGGGTTGAAGGTACTGTAGACCGACTTGGAGATCATAATACAAAGATTCCAGCAGTGCACCTTTCGGATATAACCACCAAGCTGATTCAAAATATTCCCGTGGACTTGAGTGCTCTTTCGATCACAGGTACGCGTAGTTTCCCCAGATATAACTCTTATCAGTTTGAAAGAATTGACAATGACCAACGGTTTTGATTTTAATTTACGGGAAATTCCATTGTCAAAGCTAAGCTTTATTGAATGTTCATTTGAAGATCTTCCAGAAATGCCATTCTCGATTTCTCTGTTGGTGATAAGCAACTGTAAAAATATTCTTAACATCGATGTCGAGGAGTTTGAGTACTTGGAAAGGTTGGAATTGACCGATTTGAATCTTGAGTCTGTGGCGGCGGAATCGATTACGGACTTTACATGCTTATGCGAAAGTGTTGCAGACTTTGATGATTCCGGCATGCTTGAGTTTGATTTTCCCATCCATATGGATTCGCTAAGATTGAGTTCAACAGGTGTCTACGATATCCCCAGGACTCTTGTAAAGTTGGAATTGGATGATTGTTTTCTTAATGACGCTTGGTTGCTTGCACCATCGGAAGAGCTTAAGCTCACGTCTACCCGAATTCGGTCAGGAGCATCTCTTGACTTTCCCAAGACGCTCACTTCCTTGCACTTGTCTTATACCCGTATTGAAAATATCAAAGACATTGAGACACTCGACAATTTAAAGTCTTTGACTTATCAAGGACCGGCTCCATACGACTTTCAAAAGCCTGATTCATATTTACCACCATTCCCGCCCAACTTGGTTGAAGCCAATATCACTCTTGAAGGGGTGGAAAAGAACGCTTCCGATATTTACCAACTTCGTACTGATAAGCCACGTCTCCCCTCGTCGTGGTTCCCTTCCTCCTTGAGGAAGTTGGTGTGTAATGGACCACTCGTTGGCATTCTGGACTTGCCTGCCAATATTGAAGAAATCAGTGGTTCCTTCTGTTTAAATAAGCCATTGACATCATTCGCCAAGTTGACGCTGGTTAACTTATCTGGATCGAAGATCTCACAAATGAGATGGAACTACTTCCCACTCAACGTCAAGTCGTTGGTTTTGGACAATTGTCAAATGGTTGAATTCGAAGAGGATATGCTGCATTTGAAGCTGATTGAGAATTTAGTTCTCAGCAATAATAACCTTCGGAAATGGTTCGAAGAACATAAATTTATTTTTCCTTCCACCCTTTTGTGTTTGGATTTAAGCGGCAACTCCATGGTCAACCCACCTCTGTTCACCCACAAACTTGAACTGTTGATCATCACAAACAATCCATTTCAAACGCCATACAAGCTAACGTATATTTCAGGTGAGGTTAAAAACGAGTTTCCTATATTGAGTTTAGATTTTGATGTTTTGCTTCCTCAAAATGACAATGCCATTGAACTTTTTCAATCTGGTATCATTGTAGAGCCTCCAAGAAAGTATGTTCAAAATCAACGGTGGTTGCTATTGAAGTGATTTTAGTGTTATTTTGTTATCAATAATTTTGTGTTAAATTTAAAGAGTAAGATATTTCAAGTCATAGTGCTTTAAAATTGTGAGTTCACTCATATGTACATTGAGTATTTTGTTAAATTAAAAAGGCGCCAACATAACCTATAACAGTTTTGTAACTATTGAAGTATAGATAAAAAACGTTAAATTGTCAATTACATCTCTTTTATGTCAATGATCTCTTCTATGTCAATGATCTCTTCTATGTCAACGATCTCTTCTATGTCAATTATCTATTGCATATCAATTCTCTCTTCTATATCAATTATCTCTTCTATATCAATTATCTCTTCTATATCAATTATCTCTTCTGTATTGATTGGTTCGCATTAATTCCGGTTATTATGCGGAATTAAATGACCCACAGGTTATAAGGATTCCCGAGTTTGTTCTATTTACTTCGTCCACTAGCAACATAAATGTTTATTCATGAATCATTGATTGGAAACATTGAATTTCGGTGCTTTAAATAAAAAGAATGTCTTGTGAGTACGTTGAATCACCAATTATTGGGTGTGGAAGCAAACAAATTCAGATCCATAATTGGCTTCCAGAGATTCATAGAGAAAACCCCAAGTTATATTTTGGAAAGTTTCCACTTTGACCATATCTGTCATGCTGCTCCACACTTTCCTGTTCACAGACACTTTCCTGTTCACTTTCCTGTTCACTTTCCTGTTCACTTTCCTGTTCACTTTCCTGTCCACTTTCCTGTCCACAGAGATTTTCCTGCTGTGACACAGATACTCCTGTGTTACTTCAGCAGGTAAAATAGACATCCAACTTGGCTGAACGAGTGTCACACTTGGCTGAGCTCACCAAAAAAGGCTTGGTTCAGCTTCCAACAATGAATGCTTATGTGGATAAGTGGGATTGGGATTATAAATTTTGGAAGCAGTGACTTGAACTTCTTCTTAACTTGAAACCACTTTCGTATATGTGATCAGGCCCCACTTTTGTTTGAACCAGATTAAAGGAATTGTCGATTAGGAATTGTCGATTAGGAATTGTCCATTAGGAATTGTCGACAAGGGGTTAATTCAACCCTCGAATGAGCTTAGAGTTAAAATCATGAGTGATCTTATACGTTTGGTATTTCCAAGCAGTTTGAAGGGAACGTTTGTGTATAAAAATTCCACGACTCCCAGCAGTATCCTGATATTCTGAATTCGTGAATTGACTATACCGAGACATCAGACAGATTTCATCTCAACACACCTCCACGTCTGAAAGCTTTATAGTGCAAATGGTGTATTGATAAGATTCCAAAAACCTTTGAATTCATCTTGATGATTCAGTATTAATGGGTTTATTTGCTAAAGGACTCAAGTAGGTATACTTAAACCATCATGAGACGTTCACACATCTCTTAACGAATTATAAACTTCCATTCAGTCGGAGCTAAGGTGGTGCGTGGAGCCTGAGCCTCGGATCACTGCTGAAGACATTCCGCTGGAATCACCACTTTAAGGGAATACGATGAACGTGCCGTTTCTGGATTTAACAAACGTTAAATCCAGTAGAACATTTCGACTGGCGTAACCCACCCAATGTGGTTTCGTTAGTGATCTATGAAACCCGATCGGAGTAGCTGAAAAAGATCGGGACTTGAATCTTGCTTACAGCAACCTCGGCGACTTTTCCATCGCAACACATTCCCATCTACTGTTTTATGTTTGGTGTTGGGCAACACCTCGATTAGGGGTACTACTACTGAGAATTTGATTTGCCGCAATTATAATGATATTGCTAAATTATGTGACCAACAATATCCAATGGTTACTGTTGACCCGATTCTTGTTCACTGGAATATAATGTTTATACTGAATCAAAATTAGGTATTCTCTCGTTCACTGGAATATAATGTTTATACTGAATCAAAAAATAGGTATTCACTCGTTCACTGGAATATAAGTTTATACTAAAAATTAGGTATTTACAATTAGCTTACAAGATTAATAAACCCTTTATCATTATTGTACATACTCCCTTATAAATAATACATTATTACATCTAATAAAAACCTCACCAATTAACTCCTCTTTTGTTTGGTCAGCTTCCTTCACGACCTCATGCGTGTTGTCAAGCTGGAGATTCATATAGTTATCCACCAGTACTAGGGTTCCTCTGTATTCTGTTCGGTTCCACTTCAAACGAACCACCACCGGTTTGTTTATGAGGGTCTTCAAGAACGGCTTGGGGTTCACGGGCTGAAACTGGTGATGTTAGTAGGGTGCATCGCGATGCTCAAGAAACGTACCGTTGACATGTTTGTTTTTCTTTACAGATGAAAAAATTAAACAGCACATCAGATGAGTAAGTTACAGCAAGTTGTTGCTGTGGGGGCCGCGGTGCGGTTTGTGATTCCCACGGTGCTCCCGCATGTTGTTGGGTCGTTGTCGAGATCCAATTTGTTGAGTTCGCCGATCCAATCGTTTATTTCGTTACAAGAGGCACTCTACTACCTTCGTTTTGGAATCAACATGTATGACGGCGGAGTTAACCACCATCCACCGTTGTTGGTGCTTTTGTTTTCGTTCATACAGCACCCTGTGCTCCTCAATGCGTTGTACACGGGTGCGGACGTGGCCATTGCGTTGCGTCTTGTGGCGTTGAACCGATGGTACAACGGGTACTCGTCTCGCCGGGGCTCCAAACCACGGATCCGTGGGCTCGGGGACGACTTGATTGCAGCCTTCTACTTGTTCAACCCCTTGCTCATCTTGAGCAACTTGTCCAGGTCTACGTTGATTTTCACAAACTTGTTTGTTGCAGAAGCATTGTACCAATTGCTTAACAAACGCAGCACCAAACGCAGCATGATTTCGTTGGCTCTTGCCACGTACTTGTCCCTCACGCCAGCGCTCTTCTTGGTATTGTCCATCGTGTACTTGGCAGTGGCTACACAGGAACATGCCGGAGTCCGCTTGGTGGTTAGAATGGTTGCAACGTATGTCAGTGTCTTGGCGAGTTTGTTGGGTGGTCTGGCTATCTTGATGGGTAACACCCACTTCCTCAAGCAGTGCTACGGAACCATTATTCTCCACCTGAAAATCGTCCCCAACATGGGTTTGTGGTGGTATATTTTCACCGAAATGTTCACCTTCTTCACTCCTTTCTACACGGGTTTGTTCAACTTGTACTCATTTGTGTTCGTCATCCCTATTGCTCTTCGATTCAAGCAGGTTGGACCACTGGCTGGTGACTCCTTCTTGGGTGTGGTGATCACTTATCTTTGGTTGAGTTTCACCAAATCGTATCCAACCTTGGGTGATTTGGGCTTTGGTCTTGCCTTCATTCCAATCTTTAAAGATACGGTTTTACCTCATTGCAAATTTGCCTTGATTTCTGGCGGTGTTTTGTTGGTGTCTCTTCTTCTAGCACCAATCTTTTATTACAGTTGGATTGTATTGGGTAATGGTAACAGTAACTTTTTTTACAGTATTAACTTGTGTTGGGGTGTTGTGCATATTTTCATTTTAATTGATTTAATTTGGGCCAAGTTGACTTATGATTATATTGAGCAGCATAAGATCAAGGGTGAAACTCCTCGTTTAACTCAAGGTTGATTGCAAAAAAATGAGTAGTTGAAATTTTGCAACAATTGCGGAAAAAATGGAAAAGTGGGAACATGAATGAAAGAGCATACTGGATACAAACGAAACATCTAGAAAATCAAACAGCATAAATTGATTGACTACATATATATACAAAATGTTCATTTCCCTCAAGAATACTCCTAAATGCTTTTAGATATCTGTAAATTATGCAGCCTCAGCAGTGCGACTATTAGCTATCCTACCCTCCTCCTTTTGCGCATCCTCGATCATTCTCTTCCAGACCTCCTCATCATTACCATCATGCAACATACCTATGCGCATTGTGGCCAATAAATTCGAAGCGGCAGTCAGATGTCTGTAGACCCCACCGTAGAAAGCTTTTGTGGCATCAAGACCGTGCGACGCCTTCAACAAAGCCGTTCCGCCCGGATGCTTGTCCATAAACGGGGTGATATCGTGGATGACGTTCTGGATGACTATAAAACACTTTGACGCATTTTCCGGGGCGTGCACCAAGCGATTGAAGGCCAGCGCAGTCACCAACGGCAACTTCCCGATGGGCGTTCCCCAGTTAAGCAGGTTCTTGATGCGGTTGAGAACAACCTGTTTCTGCTGAACCTTCAATTGGGCAATCAAGTTCGAAGAAGTCCTCGACAACTCACCAACCCCACCAGCCAAATTAAGCAGCCACAAGGCCCATTTGGTGGGATCAAAGGCCCAGATGCTGGAGGTGCCTCTGTAGTCGTGCGGAAACGTGTGGTGGTAGTTCTGGTACGCCTGGCCGTATGTCAAGAGCGTGACGACCAAGTTGTTACAGTTGAGCGACGAGTTTTTATCTGTGAACGGCTGGGAGGGCAAACTGGCAATGATCTTCCAGTGGCCCACGGACTCGATGCTCAACATGTTTTGCTGGCAGACCAACATACGGATCAATCCAGGATACACTATCCCGTTGATGAGCGTGTCTCTGCAGACAAAATAGGTGACTGCGGCTGGCACCACAAACACCGTCAAAATGAAAAACACATAGTACCACCTTTCCTGCCACAAGAGAATCTCGTTCTTAGACGCACTGCCGTCCTCCAAGGGCAGCTTTTCTTCGGATTTGGGAAACTCCTTTTCCAAGAACTCATCGTAGAACGCGGTCACCTTGGGTTTTTTTACCAACCATCCCCATTGTGCCCATAGAATGCCTCTTTTGATCAGATACGGGTCTCTGTCTGTATCGTCTGTGTAGTGGTGGTGAGCCCTGTGCATTCCTGCCCACCAGCGAGCGTCTCCCAAGCCAAGACTAGATCCAAAGATCACAAAATAGTACTCAAGCCACACCCACCGAACTTTGAAACTGTTGTGTGCAAAATACTTGTGGTAGCCCAAGCTGAATGCAAGAAGTGTGAAATGGTAGTAGAAGAAGGAGAACCACTTGGTTTCGGTTTTGAGTTGGTTTTCTGTCTGGTACCAGTATATTAGTGATAGAGCTGGAAGCCCAACGACGGTAGCTGTGAGTCCGTAGTTGATTCTCGATAGAAAGTCACGTTTGCGCCGACGTATGTCTTGGATGTGAGTCTTTCGCGCTTGATCTTTTTGGATCCTGCGCCGGACTTTGGTTGGTTCCATGTTATTAATTTGTTGATCATGTGACTAACTTGTAAAGATATTTGTATATTGTGTTGTTGTTAGGGACAAGAGGTACTAATACCTTATGTCAGCTTCCCTCGGTTACGATAGGAGGCTGTGGCTAAGATAAGAGGCTTATCTCGCACAGCCATCGGGAAATTAACGGCCCGAACTAAATATTTGCATCCAAGTGGAATTGCAAGTTACCAGTTAAGAGATAGCAAGAAAGTATACAAAGAGCTGAAATAGAATAGTAAAGAAGAAGGGAAAAGCTACTACTAGTTGATTTAACTAATACATAACGTGTTCCACACATAAAAACCCACTCAGACTAAAACAATCTAAGCCCTAACAATACCACTTATTATAATTAGATACACTTATTAGATACACTTATTAGATACACTTATTAGATACACTTATTAGATACACTTATTATAATTAGATACACTTATTAGATACACTTATTATAATTAGATACACTTATTATAATTAAATACACTTATTTTAATATATTACAAGTTAGTAGTTTTTATATAAGCTAACTTGTCTTCTGTTCACTCACGTGACAAACGTACTTTTTCAATGTCCAAAACGAAAACCAAAAAACAAACATGGCACCCTTTGAAAACGACCACGACAAGAGACAAGCGGCTCCAAGTGTGGGTACAGGGTCCGGCGCAGCACCGGCAATTTCATACACACCCACCGAAACCACGATTCCCTCACGGTTATATTCCAAAGTACCCAACTTGGAACTTTACAAGAAGTTGAAAGAAGCAGAACGGAGTGTGGACTTGCTTATTCTGCGTAAGGCACTTGATTTCCAAGCTATTCAGCAGAAGACTATTCACCCAACGAGTTTTTCAGGAGAAACAGGGATCTTGAGAGTGTTTGTATACAATACCAGTGAGAACCAACCATGGCAACAAAAGCAAGCTAATGAAGAGTCGACGTGGACGTTGCGTGTAGAAGGACGGTTTATCAGCGACAACAATGAGGCGAGCGATACGCAGGTGTACAAGTTCTCATCGTTTCTCAATGCGATATCGATCGACTTGGTGGCCAACGAGGAGTACCCGGAGATGCAGGAGAACCGACTGAACACAATTGAATGGCGTGCGGATGACTTTGGGCGTGGCGGCGCTGCGCCAGGCTCGGGCGTGGGGACTGGCGGCCCACATGGCAACATGAGTAATACATCGTCGTTCGACGGAATAGATGTGAAAAGACCAGGAATATTTGGGCTTCACACCAAGATTGCGATTTTACCAAGAACAAACACTTCGTCGTTGCAGTTGAGCGAGGAGATGCAGTATTTTGCAGGCAAGCTGGAAGCCACACAGCAGGAGTTGGTGTACTTGGTGTGGCAGTACGTTTTATACAAGGACTTGATCAAGAAGTCCTCGTACACGAGGGTTCCAGCTGTTGCTGGGGGAAACGAGGCGTTGCTGATCAACGACCATGGTATTGACGATGGCGATCTCACGGTGGTACACTCGGATGAGGTGTTGAAGAAGCTACTCAAGGTGGACTCGTTCAAGTTTGTGGATTTATACAAGTTGTTGCAACCCCACTTTCGTCCTCGGGAGCCAATCATCATTGACTACGAAATCAACCCTCGGAAAAGCACCACCTTGGGAGACGTTGTGATTGACATTCCCATCGAGCTTCCTGCCAACTTGCAACGCGCACAAAAGGAGTTGGTTGAGTTTAACAAGAGTGCGTTCGACAACTTGACCAAGGATGATGCTAAGATTACTCAGTTGAACTCGCGGATTTCGCTTGGAATAGCCGCGCTCCAGAATGCTGCCGAGCGAGAAACTTTCTACCGTGAATTGAGCGAGGACCCTGTTGGCTTTATCGAGAAGTGGGTGCAAAGCCAGCTGGAGACGTTGAAGGCATTGAAGAATGACGAGGGTTACGACGAGGAACTTGTAAGAAGGGCCGCTTACTTTGAAGAAAACGAGTCATTGATCAGAGACAAGGTTAATTTGTTGATGGGTTCAAATAAGTTTTAGTGTATTTTTAATTGTATTGTACGTGATTATGTGTAACGAATGAGGGGTCTTGATGTTTGGATTTTTGTATCTTATAGGAACCACGAACCAAGTTAGTGAGGAGTGAGGAATGTTTATTGGTTATTGGTGGAGTGATTATTGGTTATTGGTGGAGTGATTATTGGTTATTGGTGTTAGAAGTAGTGATTATGTTAGAAGTAGTGATTATGTTAGAAGTAGTGATTAAGAATGATGCAACATTACTTTCAATAAAATAGATTGTTGAGTTATACTATTATAGAAATAATACTGATTTATCTTTTTATTTTTTATTTATCCTTATATCCTTTTATCGGATTATCATTTTTAAAATACGATTATTGTTCTCTATTCTACATAATCATCATCCTCTTCTTCCTGAAACTTATCATCATAAACATAATTCACCCTCTTAACTCTTTTGCCCGAGTAATTGTCTAGTTCAACATGATCCTCTTCTTGTTCTACTTCTTCTGGATGGGATTGATACAAAATACGCTTGGAACGCTTTTCTGGAATCAGACGAAGGACTTCCTGGCGCGTGAGTAACGGGAGAAGCAGAGCGAGGTATGCGTGCAAGTTGATGAGAGCCGGTGCAGGGTCAACCAGGATCTGAGAGGCCAAATGATCGACAAACGCGGCGAGTTCCAGAACATTATGGGCCACACGGTACCATTCTGGTTTCTGGGGCGGAGTGAACACCACCTCCTTTCCGCGGTCATCGAACTCGATGCCTTCGGCGGAGAAGGTCGAGAGCAATGTCTGGTACACATCCTGGACGTAGAGAACAAAGTCTGACGGGAGTGGGTACAGGGCCAGGGCCAGCGACGCGGACGACATTTCCTTAAGAGACCCAAGCCCACCGTTGCCTGGACTGGCCATGCGGCAGAGATAGAAACGGCCGACTCTGCCGCCCAAGTCGCCCACCACCAACTCGTCGAGACGGATGTTGAAGCAGTGTTTGGTAGGGTCGGAGGTGGGGTCGATGTACTTCACGTCGTCCTCACGCTTGGCAAGCTTCTTCTCGGCTTCGGCCTTTGTTTTAAGAGCGTTCTCTGCACCCAAAAGCACCACCCGCAGCGCGTACGCGGTGTCTTTGTCGCCAGGAATGTCCTGCGCCAGAACCAGGTTTGCGATGGCTACACGGACCGCATCCGAGCTGGACAAACACCATTGACACAAGGCGCGGAGGAAGCTGATTCTTTTCGAAGGCTCCACGTCGCTCAACGATGCAGGGCTGTTTTTGTACAACCCGTACGTGACGTTCACCATCGTCTGTGGGTACACCGGCACGGGCTCGATCTGCGGGTTGCGAGGATCCAACGGTTCCTTGTTGAGATCCAACGTGGGCGGGTACACCTCGACAGCGTCCCTCCACTCGCGCGGGAACCCCAAGTGGATCAACATCGGCTTGAGCTCGTGGAGGGCGCCGCCCACAGAGCTGATCGGCCGCTTCCGATTCAACACAAGACTAAGCAACTTGACAAAGAGCGCCTCCACCTGGGGCGTCACCTGCTCGTCCACCGCAGCAAGCTCGTTGGGCGACACCGTCATCCCTACAATGTCCCGGAACTTGAGAAGAAACTGCGTGATGAACACCGTTGCAGCCGCGTTGGGTGCCTCCTGCACCTTGAACCCGTGGGCCAACGTGCTCGCACGAAGCCTATTCTCGTCGTATTGCTCGTAGCTCAATGGCACCAATGGACCTGGAAGCTGTCTCGACAACTTCACCGTGTTTAGCACGGTAGTCCGTGTAGTCACCTTTTCTTTAATTTTAGATTGTACAAGTACTTTTCTCTTTTTAGGACTAGCTTTCTTAGGACTGTCTTCTTCAAATGGTGGAGGTTTAGGTTTAGCTCGGGACGGTCTTTTCTTTGGAAGTGATTCTGAGTTTGTCGATATCGGTTCTGGTTCTGTTTCTATTGGTTTTGGTTTTGGTTTTAGTTCTGATTCTGTTGTTTCTGTTGTTTCTGTTGGTTTTGGTTCTGCTGGTTCTGGTGCTATTGCTTCTATTTGAGATACCTTCACCCGTGATTCTTTCTCATCTTTCATCAATTCAGATTGAGTCCCATCTATCACCTCAGCTGTGTTACCCAACTTTTCACTCCCATTCAATACACCATTTGTGTCATCCATCTCTTTGTTTTCCTTTTCAACCTTGGCAACCAAAGGATTTCTACGCAGCGTGATAATTCCACGCGGCATACGCAGGATTCGCCCACCACGCGACCCAGGCCCTTTCACCGGCTTAAGATCAAACCTAAACATGCTCATCTTGGCTTCATTCTTATTGTTTACTGAATTTTCTTCGGGTGCCGTTGTGATGGTGGGTCGAGGTCTTCCAAGACGTTTCATTTTGGTTTGTGGTTCATAAGGAACCACTGTAACGGATTCTTGGGATGCATGTGCTGTATGGGCTATGATTTGTTCATCGAACTGGAGTAGATTTGGATCCATTGGAGAGATGAGAGAGATTTAGAGATTTAGAATTTGTGAGGATAAAGAAATAAGTGGGAGTCTTGAATTATGAAAAAGAATCAAGAGGAAGTAATGACAGTGTGAGTGATATAAATAGAAGATAGAAGATAGAAGATAGAAGATAGAAGATAGAAGATAGAAGATAGAAGATAGAAGATAGAAGATAGAAGATAGAAGATAGAAGATAGAAGATAGAAGATAGAAGATAGAAGATAGAAGATAGAAGATAGAAGATAGAAGATAGAAGATAGAAGATACAAGTAATATAAGATACAAGTAATATATGATACAAGTAATATATGATACAAGTAATAAGTAATATTTATGAGATATACGAAATGAAATATAATTCAAAGTAATAGACATTTGACTGTAATAAGTTTATGTTGAAACTAACTGAGTAACTTATAACTTACAAACTCACAAATTCACAAACTCACAAACTCACTTCGTTCGTTTGTTCGTTCGTTCGTTCATTTGTTCGTTCGTTTTTAAGTTGAAACGCGAAAAATTAACGCGTAATGGCAGACTTCAGCTACAACAACTACGAAGGAGGATTCGATAACCAGGATAATGGTGGATACAACACCCAATCCCAGAAAACAACCCAAAGATCATCTCTCACACCCGTCACCGTCAAAATGATCCTAGACTCAAATCAACCAGTCCCAGACGGAGACTTCAAATTCGCTAATCTCGACTTGAATGTGATCAAGTTCATTGGAATCTTACACAGGGTGGAGGTGACGCAAGCGGCTGTGAACCTCACGATTGACGATGGAACAGGCTCAATCGACATCCGGATGTGGGCCAATGATAACGTGTCGGAGGTGGCTGAAAAGTATACGCCTTTGGAACACAAGTATGTCCAAGTCTCGGGAACATTGCGTATGTTCTCCGACAAGAAGTCGGTGCAGTTTGCCGACGTGGTGGAGGTGACTGACCACAATCAAGTGATTTATCACAACTTAAATGTGATGGCCATATACGCTAAATCTAATCGTGCCACTGTGAAATCGTCTTCTCTTCCGGTTTCTTCTGGCGGGCTGTTATTTGTGAGTGAGAATGTTCCAGATACTACTGAGGGTAAGATCATTAAGATTATCAGGGACAATGGTGAGCAGATGTCAGAGGGTGTGAGTGCTCAGTATATATCGACTGCTTTGGGATTGTCCAAGGATGTTGTAATCAGGTATTGCGATGAGTTGTGTGAGGCTGGATCTGTTTATGTTGGAGGTGATGATAATAGTTATTTAGCTGTTTAGCGAACAAATGAACGAAACTCACCAACAAACGAAGTGAGTTTGTGAGTTTGTGAGTTTGCGAGTTAGTGAGTTTGCAAGTTTGAAAGTTTACAACTTTGAAAGATTATGAATATGAGTTTACGACTGTGAATTTACAAATTTGCCAGTTCACGGCTTTCCAAGTTTACGATTGAGTAAGTTCATGAACTAAGTTCCAGTTTATGATTACGGATAAACTGAAGAACGAGCGTTCGATAATTGCAAATGGATCTAGTTTTATGTATATGGGTATATTAAACAAAGTCAGTTCAGTATTAGGCGTTTACCGGTACTTTATGAATACAAATCATCTTTCCAATAGTCTTTGGGGGTTCTACTATTATTACTCAACTCGTGCTTCGCTACATTTTCCTCTGCGTACTTCCTACGTATTGTAATTTAGTCATTAATTACGTGAATTAGTTTGTCGTTTGTTCGTTCGCATCAACTAGTCACTCATGAGAACCAACTCACTCATATAGTTCGCTCCTGAGTCGTTTCATCAACCGTCTCAACTACCGTCCCTAGCTTGGCCTCAAATAAAGCACTCCAAAGATCACTCTCCGTAACAAACTCACCCTGATTGGCAGCCTTATTAATCAACTTGTCATTCCCCTCACTAGACATCAAGGTCATCAGCTCAGCCTTACTCAAATCCTTTCTCTCTTTGCTCTGCATATACTGTAATCTCTTTTTAGTACTGGTCACCACTATAGACTCCTCCACAGTATTCTCAATAGTAAACATCCATACCGTTGTTGGTCTGGTTTGACCAATACGATCGATTCTCGAAATAGCCTGGAGTTCAAGTGAAATGTTAATCAACGGCTCACAAAGAAAGATATGGGTGGCATTCACCAAGTTAAGACCACTGGCCTGCGCACGGGCATTCAAAAGAAAACAGGTGATTTTCTTTGTTGGGTCTTTGAAAGTCTCAACCACATCCTGTTTCTTGAGAGTGCCCTTGGATACGTCCGGCGTCATGGTACCAAAACTGCCCAAAAACGAAATCTCCGCCGCTTTGAAAGCAGTTCCTAGAATGTGCAACATATCCTGCCATTGGCTGAAACACACAATCTGCACGTTTGGTTCCTTGCTTCTCAAGTATAACACCTGCTTGACAATCATATCCACCTTGGTACTGTATGAGTTTTGCAATTTGATTAAAGAGATCTCTTCTATATCCTTACTAGGAAGCGCTTTGTAGATAGAGTGGAGGTTTTTGTTAGGTAGCTGCGAACTTGAAACCACCTTATTAGCTTTGAGGTCCGGTTTATAGTGCGAAAAGTTATACACAGACTCCACTGTAAGCGCAGACTTACACATGGGACAGCTGCGTGCTGTCAGAAGCCATTGCTCCAAACAGTCTTTACAGTACTTGTGACCACACTGCGTCAATGACCCGATTGTGATGGTGGACCGGCAAATAATACACATCCACTGGTCCTCCACGCTCTCCTCCTTCAGCACAACCAACCCCTTCAAGTACCGGAACTTGCCCACAGACTTGTCCATCTTGATCCGGAGCTTGAGTGCCTGCTCCTCGTACCGAGTTAACCTGCTCTCAATAAACTCTTTGCTAAGAGCATCTCTTTCGATTCCAAAATCACTCGTCTTGACACTGTCTGAAATCTGCTGCAACTGCTTGAAATATTCAATTCTACTATTGAAAACCGCATTGCAATTCACATTCAACTCCTTCAAAAACAACACTAGTGCCAACTTTTGGTTCTCCAAGATTGGCCGGGCACTCTGTCCCAAGTTCTCATACAACGCCATCTGCTTCTTCATCTGCAACGAGCTAAGCGTGTTGTCCTGGGGAAGCTCTGCCTCTAATGTTTTAATGTGGTATACCAACTCTTGTAAGGATTTGTCGCTCTTGGGCTGAATTCTGTCTTTTTGAGCGTCCAACCCAAGAAAGAACTCTGATTCCATCTCGCTTTCCTGGAGTCGGCGCTTTTTCTTTGGGTCCTTGGCTTCCTCCACTTTAAATTCGGTGCCGTTCACCACCGCAGACCGGTCTGCCAATACCTGGCCCAACACAACCAAATACGCACTCACCTTGTCTTGGTCTTGAAGCGACTCGTCGTATTCACTTCCGTTGGGATCGGTATCATGCGACAACAACGGCTTACACAAGATCCGCACCAAATCCTCCATCCATTCGTTGATCACCCCGGCTTGCACGTTCAACTGCTCGACCAAAAATACCAACAGTGTAAAAAAGATATTGGCAGAAGGAACCTCAGCATAGTGTGACCCCAACTGTATGTATGGAAGCACCATGAAAAACTGCTTGGAAGACTTGGGAAGAAGTTTACTTCCATCATCATACACATCCTTGCTTTTGTAGTACCAACCTCTACTTGTAATTCTGGTGCTTACCGCTGACTCCACACCTTCTATAGAAGACTGGAGAACTTGTCGACGGGTCTGCTCGGCAAGGTCGTAGTACTTCAGTTCAAGTTCTATAGGCTCGCCGGTTAGATGAACTGGCTTATACTTGAACTCCTCGATGGGTACGCTGTTAACCAACAGTGCGATCTCATCTTTTCTATTCTCTTCGTCCTGTGCCAGCTTGAGCTCACGCAACCCTGCTGGGACAACTATCTGCTCCTTAACTTTAAACTGGTCAATCAAGTGGAGGTATTCAGTGTCGTAAGACTGGAAATAAGCAGAGGCAATCAAGAAATAAAACCGGTGGAGCGTAATGTTCCAGTTTCTAATCCGTACTCTAACCGTCCGGATCTTTTCCTCCAACGCAGGAGTGTTTTCTTGTTTGAGATACATAGCAAGAATGAGTTTCAAGCGGTGGATAATTTGTTCTGTGTTGGCTGCCCCCAGCTGCAAAAACTCACGAGCCACTAGAGGCTCATAGATAAACTCATGGAACTCGCCAATCTCAACTAGTAGCGGAATCAACTGCCTTTCAATGTCCGCCATCTCATTATGCGCTCTATTCAACATGTCTTCTAAGATGTTCTCTAAGGTCTTTAGTTCCTGGATCGGAGCAACCATCCGACTGTTATACGCAAACGTCTTTCTATACTTTTTCAGGCCCAAGTTGAGTTTTCCGATCTGAGGATTGGAACAGATTTGACGTAACGTTTGAAGCCACAACCGCATGTATGCCAACACAGATGGAGTAGGTTCCCAGTCGCCTGCAAGTGGGTTTCCATTGACATCCAAGCCGATCGCGGACAAACAGTCCTCCAAATGTTGATTATACAAGTCCTGTTCAACGTCGGTGAACGGAATGGAAAGCAAAACTCTACTCTGAGGTGGTAACTTGATGTCATCATGAACCATTGCTTTGGTGTGTCTTAAAGACAATTTGTTCCAAAGTTCACAGAAATCGTCACTGTCCGAAACCAACAAATCCCAGCTTAGTTTTCCAACTTCACTAGCAAATGGTTGGTATTTGAGAAAAGTGAGGATTGAGTGTAGATCTTCTAAATTCTTTTTGATGGGCGTTCCAGACACCCCCCAAGCATGGAACCTGGGGATTAAAGCCGCGCTCTGGAATGCCCTGGAGATCTTGGACGAAACCATCTGCACTTCATCTAGAACAACTCTCCAAAACTCAGTCAACATTAGAGGAGACTCGTAGTCGTTGCGCTTGTATATCCCAGGAACCTTGTTGTGCTTGATGGCAAGGCTGATTTCATCTTGAAGCGCTTTCTCGTAATCGGTTTCCGTCTGATTGCCTGATTTCTGATTCGCAAGCTTTGGTTTGACTGACTTCATGGCGATTTGGAACAACGATTCATAAGACGTGATATCGTCGTTGACATCGTTGACATCTTGTGTCATGGGCTCCTGCACCTTTGCCGAATTCCGCGTCAGCTTATTCTTTGAGGAGTACAACGCAAAGTTGAGTTCACGCAGAATGGTCAGGTATGTAGTGAACACCACATCAAACTTCCGAAGATATTCTGCTATTAAAATAGGATTGTTGTCAAGACGAGGGTACTTGCCAATTCCTTGGTATACTGTAACAGCTAAACTAGGAGCTATACGGACCAACTCATGGGCCCACTGTTTCAAAATCGAGTCTGGCGCTATCACCAAAGTCGTCTTTGCTCTGACAATAGTTTTGAGGTCCCCAAACAGGCGCAACTGCACTTGGATTTGTTCGTTAATTTGCTCGAGAGGCCGCTGGTTTAAAAGAATGAGCGTTGTAATCTCAACAGTTTTCCCAAGACCCATTTCCTCCGCCAAAAGCGCTTGTCCGGGAAGATGTTGTTGGTTTTTGATGTTTTGCGTAAAGTAGAGACACGCCGCACGGATCGTGCTGACATCCCCAGTGTATTTGTTGTAGAAAAAGGTCTGATTATTGGAACTGTGGATGGCCCATCCAAAAGTGAACTTGGTGAGAGTACTTCTAACAAGCTCGAAGAAACCATCCTCGTACGACCCGGTGGCTAAATACCTTGTAAAGGCGCCGTGCATGTCCAGACTCACTGCATTGATTGGAATACACCGGTTGTCATGGAGCTGCACGTGCTCCTTGCTGAGTAGCCACCTTACAGTCTTACGCTGGAATGGAAGCAACGTTGCCTCCAACTCCGGGAGATCAAGTTCCTGGTCCACACCCGGCATTGCAGCAGTGTTATCGGAAATTGACTGGTAAAAGAGCTGAGCCGTCACTTTGGACGACCCCTTGGCATTGTCAAGAACAGCATTAAACTTGAGAATAACGTCAGACAGACGGGGTATAAATAGTTTGCATTCGACCGAAACCGAATACTTGATTAGGAAAGCGATGCGGGAGTCAGCAAACAGTAGTTTCAATAACGGTCCATTCACAGTGATGCCGTTCTTCCGGAGCCTTGCTGGTGCCATGTTGACCAAAGCAACATCGCTCGCCACCCATGATTCCAAGAACACAGAAAACATTAGGCCGCTGTTAAGCGTCCCAATCTTCTTATTCTTCACCACCAACATCCCATCAACTATGCTAAGCTTGACGTCGTCCGTCACAAACTCCAACAGCAGCTCGTTCTCAACAAAGTCATCGGGGTTGAGTATAGACAAATCCACTGGACTATCATTACTAAACTCTATTTTTCTATCGAGGATGACCACAGAGTCCAAGGCATCTTGTATTTCTACGTCGGATTCGTGAGTATCCAACGTTCCTTTGGATGCAAATTTCCGTTTCTTCTGAGGCTTGGGATTACTTTCCACCTGTGCTAGCGCTATTATACGTGGGAGATCAAACTCTAGTAGTGTCATGGTGAATTTATTTTTCGTCAGGGATATGCATATTAGTGTACAAAGGGAATATATGGAGTACAATGAAAGTAGTGATTGGTAGGTGGGGGTATGTATATATAAGATATAGGGTATATATAAGATATAAGATATATACAAGATATATGATATATACAAGATATAAGATTTTTAGGCATTAGTGGTGTAACTTAGCTTAGATTAGTGTGAGTTGGTTTTGCTCTTGTCTTGGCAGCCGCATCCTATTATAACCGAGGGAAGCTGACATAAGAAATAGTTCCTCTTGTCCCTAACAAAGATATAAGATGATATATATAAGATATATGAAATGTCCAATATTAAAACAATTTACATTAAATCTATCAAGTAGCTATAAACTTATTTCTTCTCCTCTCTAAAATCAGAGCTCCTTTCAAGTCTAAATCAAATAAATCACGTTTATGGTTAACTGAAATTGGAACATACTCTTCATCTTCATCTTCCTCCAAGATTTTCTGCAGTTGTAATTTATTAGACAAAGCAGCTTCTTCACCCATTCTATGGACAGCAGTGGAGATATCAAATACATCACGTAAGGCGACAGCAGCGGGAGAGTACAACCCATCTGTGTACTTTTTGGAGTACTTGACGGTGTTCATGGTAGAGGTAGGGTGTTCGACTCTCTTTTGAGGAGCCGGTGCTTCGACCTTTTTGGAAGAGGTCATGTTCATCCACGGGTCGTTTAAGAAGTCATCGATGGTGTATCTTCTCAGCGGGTCGACGGTAAGAAGACGCTTAACACAGTGCTTAGCCTCGGGGGAGATTTCATCCCACCATGGCGTCAAAAAGGTGAATTCACCACGAGCAACCTTTTCGGTGAGGGTTTCAATGCGTTCATCGTAGAAGGGAGGAAACCCACACAACAAGGTGTAGAGAACACACCCCAAGGCCCACATATCCACTTCCTTGGAATAACGTTCGTCACGCACAATCTCCGGGGCAGTATATCCGACCGTTCCACACGGAGTCTTGGTGTTATGTTCCCAGATTTGCTTGGATAAACCAAAATCTGCAAGCTTCACCACACCGATTCCGCCACCACCAACGCCCGGGGTGAACTCACCCTCATCGAGCTTGGCGTTAGGGTCATCCGACTTTCTCAACTTGGCCAAAGGATTGAAGCTAGGCTGGAAATCGATGGGCAAAAACAAAATGTTTTCAGGCTTGATGTCTCTGTGCACAATGCCGATTTCCTCGTGCAAGTACCTCACGGATTCAGCCACCTGCGTTATGACGTGCCTTGTAAGGTCCTCGGAAAAATAGGTATACTTGACAATAGAACTAAACACTTCTCCACCCGTTGCCAATTCTTGCACAATATAGTAGTAAGGCTCCGAGTCGATGAATTCAATGAACCGAACAATCTTGGGATGATCCAATTGCCTCATAATCGCCACTTCCTTAAGAACAGACTGTTTCTGGGACTGCTCCATCTGGAACTTGCGCAAGATCTTGATTGCAACAAGTTGGCCAGTGGACAATTGCTTGGCCTTGTAAACCACACTGAACGCACCTTCCCCCATCTGTTCCAACACCTCATAATTCTCAAGATTCGGATATTTCACTTGTTTCAGACGCTCAATTCTTTCTTCCTCCACAATATGTGTGGCTGCTTCTTGGTACCTCTTATCGGAGCTTTCCTTGGGAGTCTCTGTGTACGAAACCAGCTTTGGTAACCCCGAAGGTGCCGACACGCTAATCGAGTTCTGGGACTTCTCAGATCCAACCAGACTATCGTACTCGTCTTCGTTCCCTCCTTCTTCTCCGATAAAGACCCCATTGGCATGTACTTTCTCCACATACGGTTTCCGCTGATACTGGTAGTTACCATTCCCATAAACACCACTGCCACCTTCCCCAGTGCCCGCACTTTCGGTATCTCTAGCCTGCTTACCATGCCTGATGAACGCTTTCAAATTCTCCAACATACTGCTTTTTTTGTTTATAGCAAGCTAATTTCAAAAACTTATCAGGTGCGACATTTGCATTGTTAGCAACCTTGTTTATTTTGAATTCATGTGGCTGGCAGGGTTCTTGAGTTTGTGTTTCAAATCATTTCTGTGTCGACAATTTAGTCCATCGCCCGGCCCATGTTGTCATGCCCATCCGAGCGTCCACTACTGTCATGTTACTGTCGATGACGTCATGATTACACCCCGGCTGACTAAGCGTGCAAATATCTTTTTTCGGCTCGGCCCCAATTCTTCAATAATGAGTATCGTATTCACCGATTGGGACGGAACCGTCACTCTTCAGGATTCTAATGACTATTTGACCGACAACCTTGGGTTCGGCGTTGAAAAAAGAAAGGCCATCAATGAGGAAATCCTCAATGGCTCCGAGAACTTCCGTGATGGTTTCAAGAGAATGTTGGACTCTATCGACACGCCCTTCCAAGAGTGCATTGATTATCTCTTGGCCAACATCCAATTGGACCCGGGGTTTAAGCACTTCTACGACTGGTGCGTACTGAAAGGCATCACCGTCGTCGTGGTTAGTTCCGGCATGAAGCCGATCATTTCCGCTCTCTTGTCCAAGCTTATCGGACAAGAAGCCGTCGCAAACATTGATATCATTAGTAATGACGTCAAAATTCACGACGCCACAGGCAAATGGGACATTGTTTATAGACATCCAGAGTCTGGCTTTGGTCATGACAAGTCCATTTCGATCAAGGAATGGTTGGGTGCTCATAAAACTTCTCCGCAAACTACGCTTTATTATTGCGGTGATGGTGTTTCTGATTTGCTGGCTGCTAAGGAAACAAACTTACTTTTTGCTAAGCATGGTAAGGATTTGATTACTTATTGTGATGCTGAACAGATTCCTTATACGGAGTTTAATACTTTTGAGGATGTCTTGAGCAAAGTTAAAAAGATTGAGGCGGGTGAACCAATAGCCTCTTTTTTGAGTTCCCTTTAGATTACGAAAACGGATGTTTTGAATAGTCTTTCGAATTGACTTCGATATCTTCATCCATAAATTTACCTTACCTTCTTTAGTATTCGGTTTGACTACAAAATTCTAATGTACTTCTTCTGCATAGTAAACTAACATCCGCAATCCATACTCCTTCCAAATTCAACAGTATCGCGACTTTCAAACAAAACAGACTTTCCGGTAGCTATCAACAGCGCGCCCTTGAATCCATAGTATATTCCGATGTCTGGGATCTTGTAGTATGTATGTACCGGAAAATGGATATACTCTCCAGGAAGCTCGATATTAACTTTTCGTGTTTTCGGTAAACACATTCTGTAGTCAAACTTGGCCTCGTGTAGAAAGTCAACCAGACCAGATACACTGTTGACACCCCAGGCCCTTAGGATTTTTAGTGATCGTGGAAGTTGGCTGGTTTCAAACCGTAAACTGTGATTGTTGGTCACATCCAAAAGTTCAATAGCCTTGGGCCATTCAATATGTTCAAGTCCTTTGAGTTGGCAGTTGGACATCCAGAGTTTTTGGAGCTCTCGTGGCATTTGCATCTTGGACTTCTCTGTGATCACACAGTTGTCTATCCGCAAGCTTCTCAAGTTGGGAAGTGCTTTGAAGAACGTGTTGTCCACTTGTAATTTAGAACACAGAAGAATTAACGTTACTAGGGATGGCGGAAAACAATTAAACTCTTTGGTGTTGCCCAATGGATTATGGTCAATATACAACTTGACTAATCCTTGCGGAAGTTTGACCTTTTCAATACTTGAAATTTCATTGAACAGAAGACCCACCTGGTTGAGTTGTTTATCTGAAAGATCCACTTCTACTAGTGCATTGTACGAAAGATCCACATACTTGACGTTTGGAGGCAATGGATCAAAATCCTCCAGACTCTGGAACTTGTTATGTTCCAAACAAATCCGCACAAGCGAATCCAATTCCAGCAAGTTGGTTCCCTTCATCGTCCGAAGCTGCATATTTGCAACCACTAAACAATCAACGTTTTTCGGAAATTTCACCTGATGTGTACTAACGTGTATTTCATCCTCCTCTCCCTTCCTGGCAAACCCCCCAAACCCTCGTAACACCAAGCTTCGAATGGAGTCTGGAAACTGCGTGTCACAGTCTAAAAAGAAATTCTCGTAGTCTAGAACGACTCCATCATGCATCCGGTAGCTTTCCCTCAAGTTCCTGGTGACCGAAAACGACTCCAAACTTTCCGGAAGTCTGATCTTGATAACTTTGGCTTGGCAATAGCTTTCATTTATCAACCGAATCGGCAATTCGTGGGATCTCATAACAGAAACATTGTTAAAGTGTAAATGTTTCAACTTGGAGGGATACTGAATATTAAACACTTCTTCATTAGCAATCCGACTATTTTGTATACATAATCGTTCTAAAAATGGATACTCTTCTGCAAACTTAATATTGTTGAATGGTAGCATGTGGCTCATTATGATTTCTTTGATGGTGTGAGGGAAGTTGAAATTTGCACATTTGAAATTATCTATAATCACCCGATTCAAATTGTCCAATCTTGATAAATCAACAACTTCATTGTTCGTACAAACGGTTCCTAAACACAAGTCACTGAGAGAATTTGGTAATTCAATTGTTTCAAAATTGACTTTAGAGTTGAAGATTTTCAACTTTTTCAAAGAGTTGAGTTCTCCTATCTCCTTGAATCTCAACTCGTTTGTAAATTCCCCCTTCTCTAAAGTTAGACATGAGATATTTGATGATGAATACTTGAATCCCCCTTCATACGTCGGACAGCAGTAATAATGCGATGATGCAATGGTACACTTCGAGAATTCGTTTCTCTTCGAAATGACCCCCGGAAGATCCAATATCTCCACTTGCTTGAACATGTTTAATAAATCAGGCTCCATTACCTTAATGGCTTCCAACAACTTCATATTGGACAATTGTAACTTGTTAGGAATGAATACATCCTTATTTCTCTTCAAAAATACAGGAAACGTCTTTAAATGGATTATTGCAATTTTCCCTTCCTGCTCGAACACATGATTATCATAGAAGTCTGCAAGTGTTGAGTTCACTAATCTGATGGTCTTGTACTTCTTATTGAAAGCATACTGCCTCAATTTAGGAATTTCCGTCAAACTAGATACTTCCCCTGGCAGCAATAAATCCATTATCATCTCGAAGATCTCATTGGGCAATTTCTCTAGCATTGAAACTGTCATTTTTTTTTTCATATATTCTCGTTTGAATTTCAATCTCCTTTTAAACTATGCAACACCTTGATGGTAATTACCCTGATGGTTGCGTTTTCGTTTTTGTTTTTTTGTGATACAAAGCGATGGTTGCAAAAATTAAATTATTCTATAAAAACTAAAGCGTATTTGAATATCCCCTCATATACTCCGATAGAGTAGATTGTCCAAGTTCTTAGATTCTTTAGTAGAGTCTGGCTCTACCTCCGATGGCTCTAAACTTGCCTGAAATGTTTCCGTACATCGTTGAACTGATAATGGATGAACTTGAAGACAAAATACTAGATGGAGTTATTGAAGGAAATTTCGATGTTAACGTCGTTGGCGGCCAATTAGACAGTATACCTTCAAACGACTCTGATGGTGCACTGGCGAATGAGCTCACTAACGTGGATGAAATAAATGTACCTGTTTGGATGGTACTAGCTGGCGTAGATTGACCACTTGTGATTTTATTGTTCGAGTTTGAAGGTTCGCTTAATGTTCTGGATTCATTAGAAATTGAATCAGATATCGTCGAAGGATTTTTGGTTAAAACTGATATCAAGCTTGATGGAGCTGGACTGAATGAACTTGAGCCTGATGTAGTAGATGTATCAGAGTTCGAAGCAGATGATACAGCAGATTTAATAATGCTTGAAGTTGAAACAACATTGAAAGTACCAGCGTTTGTGACAGAAGGTCCAATACTGATGGATGATTGTACAACACTGGAACCTGAAGCAGTATTAGAATATGAAACAATACTGGATGCACCTAAGTTAGCAACAGATGAAATTTCGGGTGAAGCAGCACTGGAAGATTTACCGTTGGAAGATTGATCGTTGGAAGATGGAACAGCACTGGAAGATTGACCGTTGGAAAGTAGAATAGTACTAGAAATATCATAGCCAGAAACAGATGAAACTTCCGATGGATCAGAGCCAGAAGATGGGACAGAACCCAAAGTATCAAATATAGAGCCAGATGAAAATTCAGATGAAGCAGCAGTAGATGATGGAGAAGCAAAAGAACCTGGGTCACTTGCACTAACCACGCCAGTAGAAAGACGAGAAGTGCTGAACGCAGAGTCGGAAGCAGATGCAATAGATGATGGTTTGCCTGAATTGAAGTTTTCTAAGCTAGAAGGTTTCACTGAATCTATTTTTGTTGAACTAGATGGACTTTCAGACTGTAAATCAGATGTATTGGAGGCGAACTCACTTGTAGTAGATGGAGAAACTCCACTTGGAGATACACTAACTGCATTTGAAGTTATTGGATTTGTAGGTTTTGAAGCTGATGGATTTGTTGGTTCTGAAGCCAATGTATCAGTAGTGTCTGATGTGGATTGAATGACCGGATTTCCTGAGATTACTAAACCAGATTGACTGGCTGAACTTGATAAACCAGATTGATCAACAATAGTAGTGGGGGTTTGGCTAAATGAAATCAGACTTGTAGAAAGTATTAAACCAGTGTGTCTTGACACTGTAGACGATCGGGATGGATCATTTTGTTTAATTGTGGTTGTTTCTTCATTTTGATTGGATAAAGTGGAGTCAGACGATGAAGTTTCAGCTGTAGTTGAACTCATACTTGAAATAGAGTTAGCCCCTAAGGAGCTCAAATTGATATTCCCACTCAAACTATCCGTAGTAAAACTTTCAAGTACGATGGATGATTGAGTTGAAGAATTCCTTGATGTTGCCGAAGGTCCCTTACTAGATAGCTGTTCTGATTGAGATTTTAAAGCATCAGAAACTGTGTTAAGAGAACTTGCACTGTTAGTTTTAGTGGATTCAATGTTGGAACTCTTTGTTAATTCGGATCCACTAATAGTAGATACTGTGACTAAGTTGTTTGTAGACGTTTGACCATTATTCACTGTGGTTGATTCAGAATCAGACGATGATGATGAGACTGCATTTTCACCTGATAATGATGTGATCGTGCTAGAGTCAATTGATTGCAATCCTGAGCCAGTGTGAATATTTTGACCAGCAGTAATGGAATTCATCAAAGAATCTGATTTACTTGAACTACCAGAAAGTTGTGATGCAGAAGATTTAGTAAAACCTGTGGAATCTGTGGAGTCACTTGCTGCAGAACTAGTAACAGCATTTGAATTAGTTAAAACCGAACTAATAGGGCTTGTAGGATTGACCCCTGAAGATGTTGACAGAACAGTTTCAACAGTAGATCTATTTGCGACATTGGAATCATTTTGAGCAGTGGAACTGGATGAACCTCTAGAGTCAGCACTGATAGAACCTAAAGTAGAATCAGAAGTTTTGAAAGTAGAAGTAACAGAACTGATATAACTATCTGTAATAGTAGCAGAAGACTCTGTAGCAGCGTCAGATGGTCTAATTAAGCCAACAGAATCAGTGTTACCTGTTAATGAAGCAGATGATAAGGAAGAACCTGTAGTTGTGGAACTAATTGAACGAGATGAAATAGTTGGATTAAGTCCACTCATTAAAGAGCTTATCATACTTGAACTGGCTAACGCTGCAGAATTCATAAAATCAATGGAAGTTTTCGAACCTGTAAATGTAGTTGTATCAATGGAAGGGCCATAAAAAGTTCCAGGATCACTAGATATTCCTGATGATGTCGAGCTCTTTGATATTGTAGAATCAGAATACCCAGCAGATTTTGATGAGCCAGTAGAGTCTGATTTTGTTGAAGAAGCAGAATTAACATGAGATGCATTAGAAGTAGAATCAGTTGGAGCAACAGCAACAGAAGAAATAACGTGATTTGTTGAAATATTTGAATCAGTTGAAATTATAGGGCTTTCTAATCCACCTGCACCAGTAGATTCCGCTAAACCAAGGGAACTAGATGAAATCAACTTATCCGTATTTATTGAACCAGCTTGACCAATAGAATCAGAATCAGAATCAGAATCAGCAAAGCTAACAGAGCCAACAGAACCAACAGAACCAATAGAACCAATAGAACCAATAGAGCCAATAGAACTAGTAACTGTAGGGCTTTCTGTATGAATTAAACCTGAACTAGTAGACATAGCTTGTGAGCTGAAGACTTTTGGACTAGAAACAAATGTTGTAGAAATAGAACTTTCATCACTAATAGAACTTTCCAAACTTGGATAAACCTGTAAGCTACCAGAAGATTGAGCTAATGAAGTTGCCAAAGAATATTCAATAGCATCATTGGAACTTACGCTTAATGCCATGGTTGTTGATTCTGTTACGTGAGAATTGAAGAAATCAGAAGCAATTATTGATGAAGCTATCAAAGACAGCATAGCAGCAGTATCTGATGCTCTTGTCAATATGGACCCAAAATCAATTTTGGATGAAACCAATGAAGATGAATCACTTGAAACAGAACCAGAAGTAATAGAACCAATTCCAGATGAAGTGGAGTACGATGAATCTGTACCTGACATACCAAACGTTGTTGATTCTGAGATTGCATTTAAGCTCTTAGAAGATGTAATTCCTGCGGTCAGGCCAGATCCTAAATTGATGGTGTGCTCTCCAGTTAAAGAAATTGTTGATTCAAAACCATTGTCAGTCAGAGTTGTTTCAATCAAGGAACTTCCAGTATGAATGTTAGGGATTGAATCTTGGCTTGAAACTGAGCTACTAGTTGTAGAAGTAGTATCAATTTGAGCCGCTGTATTCAAAGACGTAGTTTTTGGAATATGCTCTGTCGATAGAGGGAAAGATTTAGTTGAGATTAACGAACTGATGGAATTACCGGGAACAGTAGAAACCGAAGGAGCAAAACTTTGAACCTGGCTAAAGATCGAAGAGGAGGTTGGATTTTTGATCTTTTCAGTCGATGAACTCGTTATTGAAACAGAATGTATTTCCGGGGTGGATGACGTGGAAATTGTACTTGGATCTAAAATAGAACCAGTAACTGAGTGTTCGTTCTCACTTTGAGAATTAGAGGAAATAGATTCTGATTCAGTAGCAGGATTACTCTCAGTACTCGGAACTTGATTAGAGGTTACTGATTGTAAGTCAGATCCAGAATCAATTGCAGTGGTTGTAGAAGGTTGATATTGGGAAATTGGTGTAGTTATTGACTGAGCTGTAAGTAATTGAGATCCAGATCCATCCGATGTAACAACATTTTCTCCAGAATTGGTTACAACATTAGTAGAAGTACCACTAGATAAATCCCCAGAACTAAAAGTGGGTATTCCAAAACCATTAGAACTTGAATCGCCAGACTTTGTTGTTTGAGGATTATTTCTAGTGCTACCTATTGTAGTGGATGGTGCTTCTAAAGAGCCAAGAATAGGAGACACAATTGAAGCTTGAGCTGAGGTGGAGCTGTCAATTGTATTGGAGTCTGTAGATGTTCTTTGAATAGAAGTCTCCGCAGTAGAAACTGCCGAAGTCTTTGTTTCCTGTTTTTCAGTACTAGCGGTTGAGGTAGCCGACGCAGAGCCAGAATTTCCAAAAAGAGTAGAAGCATTTGACTCACCAGAATGAATAGCATCATTAGAAGCAGTTTCGGAGACAATAGAAGAATGTTGAGATTCAATACTTCCAGTTAAAGATTCAGAGCCATTAGCAGTGAAACTATTAGGGGTTCCTTCTGTAGGGTTAGATGATGTTAATCCTGATACTGGAGAGTCTGAAATGTAAACAGTCTGTTTTGGTGGTTCTCTGGAGACTTTACTGCTAAAACTGGATGAGAAAAGAGCAGGGACAGTTTCTGTGTGATGAACTGTAGTTTCCGAGGTAATTGAAGTATCGACTAAGCTCAAGAAGTCGGAATTTGTAACAGTAGCTGTAAGTCCAATTTCTGAAGTTTTAGTAGTATCAGTATCCAAGGAACCAGAAGCTGGTACAAGATTGGCAGTATTGGTTCCAGGGGCATTTAAATTGGAAATAATAGAAGCAGCAGGGTTAGATCTATCAGCAGGAGTGGTTTTGGAAGACGATATTTCAGCCGCAGATAAAACGGAGGATACAGCAGATAAACTAAGAGTAGCGGAAGCAACAGAAGACGGACCAGATGAAAAAATTGAATTCAGAACAACAGGCAACACAGGGTTGGTAGTGATCTGTGAGTTTGGGTCACCCAATGCATTTGAGTTAGATAAGCCTGTAAAAGTAGCAGAGGAAGAACCCAGTGTTGGAGTTTTATGTGCAGTATCATCTCCTTGAGTGGTTGATTCTGATTCGGGAGTACTGTTTAAAGTAGCCGACTGAGTAAAAGCTGTATTGGTGATAGAAATGGTGAGCGATTCAACTGAACCATCTGCATCTGTGTTTATAGCTGAGTTCTGTGTTGAATAACAGGAGATCTCTGTCGCTTCACCAATTTCAGAAGGTGCTGAAATATTCTCTGAAGGCTCAGTTTTGCTGCTTACTCTTGACAATTGATTCAAAGTAGCAGATGTCAACCCGGTAAATTGACTAGAGATACCTTCAGTAGAATGACTTGTTTGTGATTCAATATCACTACTTGAATCTAAAGGTTGTACGATTGGGATACTAGAGCTAGAATGTAAACCAGAACCGTTCAAGGTTTTAGTTTCACCGCTTGCTGAATTGACTGGAGATAAATCAACTGTGGGTGCACCGATAGAAAGAATATTTACTGTAGGAAAACCCACAGTTGGAATACCAGCAGATGTAAAACCAGTGGTAGGAACACTAATTGTAGGGATAGAAGAAGATGAAATACCAGAAAATGAAACACTAGCTGTTGGCCAAGTTACTGAAGGAACATCTACTATTGAAACTCCTGCTGAAGGTACAATTAAATTTGGCACAGTTACATCCAGCAAACTGATAGTGGGAAAACTCAAATAAGGAATACTGAATGTTGGTAAACTGATCGCGGGGATCACCTCAGAAACACCTAAAGTTGGTATAATGCCCAGTTTAGGATTTATTAATGAGGGAATACTAATAGTAGGAGCTTCTGGAGAAACATAACTTGCTTTAATGCTATGTGTATCAGTTTTCAGGAAGCCTGTTGATTTCTCTGGAATACCGTTTGGAGAACCATTTGTTAATCCATTAGGAACACCGTTTGGAGAACCGTTTGGAATTCCGTTTGGTGATCCGTTTGGAATTCCGTTTGGTGATCCGTTTGGTAATCCATTAGGAACACCGTTTGGAGAACCATTTGGAGAACCATTAGGAATACCGTTGGGAGAACCGTTTGGAGAACCGTTTGGTAATCCATTAGGAACACCGTTTGGAGATCCGTTTGGAATTCCGTTTGGAATACCGTTTGGAAAACCGTTTGGAGAACCGTTTGATAATCCATTAGGACTACCGTTTGGTATTCCGTTTGGAATTCCGTTTGGAGAACCATTTGGAGAACCATTTGGAGAACCATTAGGAATACTATTGGGAGAACCGTTTGGAGAACCATTTGGAGAACCATTAGGAATACTATTGGGAGAACCGTTTGGAGAACCATTTGGAGAACCATTTGGAGAACCATTAGGAATACTATTGGGAGAACCGTTTGGAGAACCGTTTGGAGAACCATTTGGAGAACCATTTGGAGAACCATTAGGAATACTATTGGGAGAACCGTTTGGAGAACCGTTTGGAGAACCATTTGGAGAACCATTTGGAGAACCATTAGGAATACTATTGGGAGAACCGTTTGGAGAACCGTTTGGAGAACCATTTGGAGAACCATTTGGAGAACCATTAGGAATACTATTGGGAGAACCGTTTGGAGAACCGTTTGGAGAACCATTTGGAGAACCATTTGGAGAACCATTTGGAGAACCATTAGGAAGACTATTGGGAGAACCGTTTGGAGAACCATTTGGAGAACCATTAGAAATACCGTTGGGAGAACCATTTGGAAAACCGTTGGGAGAACCATTTGGAAAACCGTTGGGAGAACCATTTGGAAAACCGTTGGGAGAACCATTTGGAAAACCGTTTGGTGAGCCATTTGGAAAGCCATTAGGAACACCGTTTGGAGAACCGTTTGGAATTCCGTTTGGAATTCCGTTTGGTGATCCGTTTGGTAATCCATTAGGAATACCGTTTGGAATTCCGTTTGGTGATCCGTTTGGAACTCCGTTTGGTGATCCGTTTGGTAATCCATTAGGAACACCGTTTGGAGAACCGTTTGGAATTCCGTTTGGAGAACCATTTGGAGAACCATTAGGAATACTATTGGGAGAACCGTTTGGAGAACCGTTTGGAGAACCATTTGGAGAACCATTAGGAATACTGTTGGGAGAACCGTTTGGAGAACCGTTTGGTAATCCATTAGGAACACCGTTTGGAGAACCGTTTGGAATTCCGTTTGGAATACCGTTTGGAGAACCGTTTGGAGAACCATTTGGAGAACCATTAGGAATACTATTGGGAGAACCGTTTGGAGAACCGTTTGGAGAACCATTTGGAGAACCATTAGGAATACTATTGGGAGAACCGTTTGGAATTCCGTTTGGAGAACCATTTGGAGAACCATTTGGAGAACCATTAGGAATACTATTGGGAGAACCGTTTGGAGAACCGTTTGGAGAACCATTTGGTAATCCATTAGGAATACCGTTTGGAATTCCGTTTGGTGATCCGTTTGGTAATCCATTAGGAACACCGTTTGGAGAACCATTTGGAGAACCCTTAGGAATACCATTAGGAATACCGTTTGGTGATCCGTTTGGTGAACCATCAGGAGTACCGTTTGGAGAACCGTTTGGTGATCCGTTTGGAATTCCGTTTGGTGATCCGTTTGGTAATCCATTAGGAACACCGTTTGTATTATTAGGAATATTGCTTGGGGTACTATTTGGGATACCATTGCTTATAGTTGTAAAATTAGGGTTACCGTTAGGTGGGGCAACAGATGGAGAAGCCAAAATTAGATTGGAACTGTCAATTGGACTAACAGATGCGACATTAGGAGAATTGGCTGGAATACCATTTGCTGATTTGGGTGTTCCATTCGTCGTGTTTGGATTTTCAATAGTCATAGTTGGAATACTATTTGGAACTCCATACGGAGTGCCATTTGGAAAACTATAAGAAGTAGCGATTGAAGTATCAGGAGTAGTGTTCGTGGTACCGATTGGAATATTAGGAATACTAGTTAGAACACTATTGTGGATGCTAATGGGAATGCCATTTGGAAGACTATTTGGCATTACATTTGGAATTCCATTTGGAATACCGTTTGGAGAACCATTGGGAACACCGTTTGGTAAACTGTTTGGAATGCCATTAGGGGAATTGTTTGGAATGCTGTTTGGTGATCCGTTTGGAGAACCGTTTGGTGATCCATTAGGAATACCGTTTGGAGAACCGTTTGGTGATCCATTAGGAATACCGTTTGGAGAACCGTTTGGAGAACCATTTGGAGAACCATTAGGAATACCGTTGGGAGAACCATTTGGAAAACCGTTGGGAGAACCATTTGGAAAACCGTTTGGTGAGCCATTTGGAAAGCCATTAGGAGAATTGTTTGGAATGCTGTTTGGAGAACCGTTTGGAGAACCGTTTGGTGATCCATTAGGAATACCGTTTGGAGAACCATTTGCTGGACCGTTTGGTGATCCATTAGGAATACCGTTTGGTGATCCGTTTGGTGATCCGTTTGGTGATCCGTTTGGTGATCCGTTTGGTGATCCGTTTGGTGATCCATTAGGAATACCGTTTGGAGAACCGTTTGGAGAACCATTAGGAATACCGTTTGGTGATCCATTAGAAATACCGTTTGGAGAACCGTTTGGAGAACCATTTGGAGAACCATTAGAAATACCGTTGGGAGAACCATTTGGAAAACCGTTGGGAGAACCATTTGGAAAACCGTTGGGAGAACCATTTGGAAAACCGTTGGGAGAACCATTTGGAAAACCGTTTGGTGAGCCATTTGGAAAGCCATTAGGAACACCGTCTGGAGAACCATTTGAAACTCCACTTGGTAATGCAATTGGAACATCATTAGTAGCACTTGGGACATTACTAGAAGGAAAGATTGATATACTTGAAATGCTTGGAAATACAATCGGGTTGTTTGTTGGGATAATGGGAGTATTGGTGACCATAGTCAATCCTGTAGTAACATATATTTGACCATCAGTAGTAGAACCAGCTACGATATTGGGTGAAAGTTGTGGAAATAGGCCGGAGAGTAAATCCGGAATCAAGGAAGCAGAAGTGCTGCTAACCAAGAAGGAGGCAATTATAGCCAAAGTTTTGATATTCATAAACGATGATGTAGAGATAGAGAATAGGATACCATTATATAGGATAATGCAGAACCAGCAGCGACCTAAACTACGATGTCAAAAATTTGCAACAACAAATTTGGGCCCAAAAGAGTAATTATGAACAATGTGTGATCTGAATGTGTTTACAACTTAACCAATGAGGGTATTGATTCAAACTGTCGGTTAAAAGGGGGACAATGTGGGAGAAGCATTGTTTCCCACGCGTAATTTCAAGAAGAATAGATGGAGCCGATTTGTTTGTTGGTACCAGCATAATCGAGGAAAAGGAGCCAGCAGTGATGAAATAGACACGGGACCTGATTTTCAGTGAGGAAAAGAATTTTTAGCCCAAAGTCCGATATCGGGTAAGAGGACACTAACCAAGTAATTAATAAAGTAAACATTAAATAGCTCGCCAAATCCGCGCTAAAGAAAGACAAGCTGAATGAAAAAAAATGAAAATATTGGTATGAGTGAGAAACAAGATCTTGTTGAAACCACGGATGCTGCGAGTGCAGAACAACAAAAAACGCACTGGGACACATTTTTGACCTCACTTCGGAAATATGGATCGTTCATAGGACCTGGTCTTTTGATCAGTGTTGCATACATGGACCCTGGGAACTATGCTACTGGTGTTACGGCAGGGGCAGCTCAGAGGTACTCATTACTTTTCTTCTCATTGCTCTCAACCATTATTGCAATTTTTTTACAAGCGCTTTGCATTAAACTTGGAACAGTTACGGGCTATGACTTGGCCAGATGCTGTAGAGAATACCTCCCTAGGTGGATGAATCTTATTGTATGGATTTTTGCTGAGTGTGCGATTATCGCGACAGACATTGCAGAAGTGATTGGTACGGCCGTCGCACTTAATATATTGATTAGAGTACCGTTGCCTGCAGGTGTGGCTATTGCTATAGTGGACGTCTTAGTTGTGCTTATGGCGTATCGGAATGATACTTCTAGCACTAGATTTGTCAAGTTATTTGAATACGCCGTTGCCGCTATGGTGATGGTTGTTGTGGTTTGTTTTGCAGTCCAGCTTGCAAAGGTTCCTACTGATGCCAGGGAGGTGTTGAGAGGATTTGCACCATCTAAACAGATGTTTGAAGGAAATGGGTTAACCATTGCAACCTCGATTGTTGGTGCAACCGTTATGATTCATTCGTTATTCTTGGGTTCAGGAATTGTGCAACCAAGATTGAGAGAATACGATGTTACCTGTGGGCACATTGACCGTAGCCAGTTTGAAGATAAGGAATCTGAAGCCGACTTCTTCTACAACGACTACAAGCCATCTTTGGCAGCTATCAAGTATTCATTGAACTACTCTATCATCGAACTCACATTGACCCTTCTGACAGTTGCACTTTTTGTCAATGCCGCAATCTTAGTAGTTGCTGGTGCCACTTTATATAATACCCCGGAAGCTATCGATGCTGACTTATACACTATTCATGACTTACTTTCAAGAACTCTTGCACCTGCTATTGGTACTTTGTTCATGGTTGCTTTACTTTTCAGTGGTCAGCTGGCAGGTATTGTGTGCACAATTGCAGGTCAAATTGTGAGTGAGGGACATATTAACTGGACTGTTAAACCGTGGATCCGCAGATTGTTAACCAGAAGTATTTCAATCGTTCCTTGTCTTATTGTTGCTCTGTCTATTGGCCGTAGCGGTTTAAATGTTGCTTTAAACATCACTCAAGTTATTATTCTGATCTTGTTACCACCATTGATGGCTCCTTTGATTTACTTTACATGTAGAAAGGATATCATGAGAGTTGAAACTGGTGAAGTGGTTGATGGTGAAAAGGTTTACAAGTATATGCACAATCATTGGATTACTACTACTTTCTTGGTATTAATTTGGATATTTATTCTGGTTTTAAATGTTTATGCTATTTATCAAATGGCAAAGAATGGTGTTTAGTAAGGTTTAAAAACTTTTTTAAGGGATTAGGATTCGGTTTGGTTTTATTTTTGATAGAATGGTTTATAGTAAGATATCTTGCTAATTTTTGAGAGTATATGAAGCTTGTAGAAACTTTTACTTTGTTTGTTACAATCTACGAAAACTTGACACTGTGTGGTTGACAAGGTAATCAATCAAATCAAGATTTCATTGACCTCGTCGCATGTTAGCATCTTGAATAATCAAAGTAACTCCTGTGAGATTTGATTGGTTCGCATTGTTCACAAAATTGCCCCTTTTGAATTTTATTTTGGTTTGTTCGCTGCTTCAAAGCAATTGCTAACAACGATGCACTCATCGAATTTGTTAAAGAAACTCCATATAAGCAGACTGTCCAATCAAACACCGGCGGCCGATTCAATGGACTATTATCAACAGCAGCAACAGCAGCAGCAGCAACAGGTTGTCGAACCTCAACAACAAGAACAACAACAACTTCACCAGCAACATCAACTTCACCAACAACAACAACAACAACAACAACAACAACAACAACAACAACTTCACCAGCCAGTGCACCATCAAGTCAATGCACAAATTTTAGCCAATAACAATGCAATTGAAAGGTCACTCTTGCCCCAGAAATCCACTGTGTCTAAAGGGAAATACTCGTTGACGGATTTCCATATCATGAGAACATTGGGAACTGGTTCGTTTGGCCGTGTTCACTTGGTACGTTCAGTGCACAATGGAAGATATTATGCTATCAAAGTGTTGAAGAAGCACCAGGTGGTGAAGATGAAACAAGTTGAGCACACCAACGATGAGCGCCGGATGCTTAAGTTGGTGGAACACCCCTTCTTGATTCGTATGTGGGGTACCTTTCAAGACTCTCGTAACTTGTTTATGGTGATGGACTACATTGAGGGCGGTGAATTGTTCTCTCTTTTGCGTAAATCTCAAAGATTCCCTAACCCTGTGGCCAAGTTTTATGCTGCAGAAGTTACTTTGGCTTTGGAATACTTACATAGCCATGACATTATCTACCGTGACTTGAAACCAGAAAATATTCTTCTTGATCGTAATGGGCACATTAAAATCACTGATTTCGGTTTTGCTAAAGAGGTGAGTACCGTCACTTGGACCTTGTGTGGAACTCCAGATTATATTGCTCCCGAAGTCATCACCACTAAGCCGTATAATAAATCCGTTGATTGGTGGTCTCTTGGTGTGCTTATCTTCGAAATGTTGGCTGGTTACACCCCATTCTATGACACTACCCCAATGAAAACCTATGAAAAGATCTTACTGGGTAAGATACATTTCCCAAGCTCAATGAGCCCAGATGTTATCGACTTGTTGCAAAGATTAATCACGGCTGATTTGACTAGACGTTTGGGTAACTTGAGCAATGGTCCTGCTGACATTAGAAACCACCCATGGTTCCTGGAAGTTGTTTGGGAAAAGTTATTGGCAAAAGACATAGAAACTCCTTATGAGCCTCCTATCACTGCAGGTGTCGGTGATTCTTCCTTATTTGATCATTATCCTGAAGAGCAATTGGATTATGGTAGTCTGGGTGACGATCCTTATGCTCATTATTTTGCTGATTTTTAAAGGACTGGAATTAAATAATTGTAAGATGATTGTTTTCTTGCATCTTTAGAGGTTAGATATGAAAGTTTTAGACAACTTTTCTTGAAGTGATTATTCAATTAAATAATTAGATTACAATGCAGAAACCAAAATGTTATACTAATACTAAATATTTGATTAACAGCAACTTTCAATTACACTAAAAGTGCGAGATAACACTAAACGTGATGAATAACACTAAAAGTGCGAGATAACACTAAACATGATGGATAACACTAAACGTTCAATTAATTTACCAAGGTTAGTTATTCAGCAATTTTCATTCACACTAAAAGTAAATGAGTTAATACTAAACGTTCAATTAATTTTAGATATTCAGCACCTGTTACAAAGATTGAATATTCAGCAACTTTTACAAAGATTATCAATTTAAACAATTAGTGGATTTTTAAACTAATTAGCAACTTTTAGAAAGAATCGACTAAAATTAAATAATCAATTCATTCACATGTGTAGTCAAAACTAAATGGTCAACTTTTACAAAGTAAAGTCAACTTTTATATATTTAAGATTATTAAAGCAAGCGCAAAAAATATAGGTACAGAATAGAAAATATCGATAAGGAACAAAATACCAATAAAAATGAACAATAGGTATAGTGGAAAAGTATGGGGAAACTCGCTTACTATTATTCATTACGTCATACAATAAGATCTACCATGGTACTCCACAATTGTTTAACAAGTTCTGAGCAAATTCTGAATTTATGGTGTGTAATGGACATCGTCTATAGAACGTTTTCAATTTTTCTTTATAATAATTTGGGTGCAAAAAAAGGTACATAAGAATTGTCTTGCAATAATTGCAAGAAGATGATATGAGGAGGCAACATCACATTGGGAGGAGATTCCATATTCGAAGGAAACATTGTTGGGAGGAAATTTTCTTTAAAGCCAATGGTCATCGAAACCCAGACAAGACATGCAAATACGAAGCGGGTGATGGAGACAAGATCCAGTGAAAGTATCTACATGATAATAAGTTATTTCACATTAAAATATACCTCTGCTCACCCTTGGTGAATTATCTGCAGACGCACCCCATGGAGATCTCGACTAGATCTAACCATAGGATGTAGTTGCCAAGCCCTGAAGTACGAGCCTACAGCCATTTCATAATCGTACATTATTACACAGCCAATGCATTTTTAAGCCCTAAAGGTGTTTTTACAATTCAAGCAAACATAAAACAAGATCATACTCGTATCCTTTCTCTTTTGCTGTGACTGAAAAAAGACAGATTGGTTGTGTCCGCAATTCGGGCATTCTTTGTCGGATCTTGGTAATGTAGGGTCGTTACCGATATCTTGGACAACACCAGCCGTTTCACCGATATTGGTCATCAACTCATGTCTATACACCTTTGGATTCTCTGCGAGTTCGGTGTATCCACAGTTACGGCATGAGTATAGTAATCTCTGTTCACTCTTATCCTCTTTAGGATAGAGCATATTGTTACACTCAGCACAGAACCTGAACGAAGCCATTTGTTGATACAAAAGTCATTTACTTTTTTACCATGGAGAGAGGGTCGTGTGCGCGGGCAAATTTCCGATATGCCTAAAATTTTTCATCAAATTGTTTTTCAACCATTGAAGAAATGTCCTTGTTACGTCAAACCATTAGACCAGCCATGAGACTTACCGGAAAGAGAGTCGGTTCTCTTTCCGTTCGTTTCAACTCAAGCGCTCCAGTCGACCCAAAGATTTCCGCAATCGTCGACCAAATCTCCACCTTGACTCTTTTGGAAACCTCTACCTTGGTATCTGAATTGAAGACTAGATTGAATATCCCAGACATCAGTTTTCCAGCTGGTGGTGCTGCCCCAGCTGCTGCCCCAGCTGCTGTGGAGGAAGAAGTTAAGGAAGTTGTCGAAGAACAAACCATCTTCTCCATTAAGTTGGAATCTTTCGATGCCAAGTCCAAGCCAAAGATCATCAAGGAAGTCAAGGGTATGTTAGGTTTGTCTTTGGTTGAATCCAAGAAGTTTGTTGAAGCTGCTCCAAAAACCTTGAAGGAAAACGTCACCAAGGAGGATGCTGACAAGATTAAGGCCACTTTAGAGGGTTTGGGTGCTAAAATTACTTTGGAGTAAACTTGTATATAATAGGAATAATAACTGCCTAGCAGTTAATAAACTGCATAACGAATATAAGGATGTAGATTAAGGTGAAGAGTTTGATATAAGTTGTGGAGTAATTAATGTTCATGACAAGTTTAACTGGGAGTGTTTACCGGGGAAACTTTGAGAGTTAACTTAGGGAAGCAGTGATAAATCAACTTGAGAAGTAGTGAGAAGTGTCAACTTTGAGAAGTAATGAATTTTAACTTGAGTCTAAACATGCAATTTTGACACTTCTCAACGAACAAAGTGAGTTGATAAACAGTTTTTGATATCCCAAAACTTGAGTAAAACAGTTTTTGATATCCCAAAACTTGGTTTATTCGTTGAGTAAAACCCCTTTGATCTCACGACGTTGCTCGTTGAGCACAACCCCTTTGATCTCAAAACGTTGCTCGTTGTGGATCAGTTGTGTTATCGCTTCCCAAAATTCAACGGCACAAACAGATTCCTCTTCAGCTGGGAAACATTGCCCCCAAAGTTTTGCAGTAACTGAGCCACGTTTGGAAAGTTAGCTACACTCCTTCTTCTCAGATGACCCGCCTCAGGTTGGCTCTGAAAACCAAGATTAGAACTAGGACGAGAAACTTTACTCCCCATATCAAAATTTGCCCTTGTAGGTAAAGAAAAATCATTATGAGAGCTAGAAGGCCGATGCAGAGGTCTGAAATCCTTCTTTGGAGTGATGTATGAAGATCTCTTGAGAATAGGATCAACCATCTGTCTATCAAGAGATTGAGGTAAAAAAGGAGTTTCCAGAGCAGGCGCAAAAGCGTCCAACGGAGAATAATGAGGTTTGACCTCATCTTCATCTTCAAACTCGGAATCATCGTCAAAGTCAACATGCAGTTGGGACGTCTTGGGTCTGATCATCATCGATTGTCTTGTTCTTGCAGGTTGCAGTTGAGATTGCGGAGTCAACAACTGAGAAGACAACTGAGGAGATGATTGAGGGTAATATCTCGAAGGAGGTCTCGAATGTCTCAGGGACGACCTCGACTCATTTCTGGACGAGTTGCGGAGATTGGCTTGGAATTGTTGATACTGCTGGTACTGCTGAGAATGCCGCAAGTTGGAGTCTTCGTCGTAGTATATATTCGACAAACGAGACGCTGTAGTTACTCTGCCCTTAGTGTTTTCTTCGATTGTATTGATTAAACGAGCCAAAGTGGCAATCAAGCCATCAACTTTAGAGCTAGTTTGGGAAGGCATGCTCCCGTTGATATACTGCAGTGCCAAGCCATGTACAAACCTGCTGGAGCTTGACAAGAGTTCGTGTAAGCTTGATTTTTGGAATTGGGTCAAGTTGGGTATGCTGGCAGCTCTTTCGTTCAACTCTCCTATTCGCTCAAGAAGATTTGTATACCCATCGTCCTCCTCTATGTGAGTTGGAAACATATACGACTGTCGCAGTCTTGGTTCTAGTTTCCGAAGCATGCTGTCATGATTTAGTGGATACATGTTTGACGAGAGTTTTGTTTGTTCAAAAAAAATGCGAATGTATGGAGACCAATTTTTTGATGACAAGTGTAGCCAAGGTTCCACGTCCTGGCCCTTGAAGATCTAGGGGTTCAGGGCTAGCTGCAAAAACTCGAAATTTGCGTGAAAATGATTAAAACCGGCTTGAAAACTTCACATCCAAACTTGTTATCAGTTAACGGTTATTTTTGCACCCAATCACATGGAAACACAAGATAGTGGTAGGATCCATACTTGGCATGTCAAAAAGCAGGTAGCCAGGTTATGAGATGACAGAGACAAAGAAAAACAAACACAAAAAAACACAAAAAATTGGTCTATCGAATAAGCTTCATTAGTCTAGATGTGATTTGTTTATGTTTTGCCTTTTATTTTACAGCAGTTGCCTAGCGTTGCAGTTGAAAAAGAATTTGCGAGGGGGGAATTAGGATTTTTTGATTTTTTGATTTATACCATCACACAGAATTGGGGTGTTGTCTAGCTGTTTGTGTAATTTTACGTTTTTATGTACCTCCAGTTATAGTTTAATTGTTTGTGGGTAAGTGTGTATCTGTTATGTAAATATTATAATTTTTTGAATAAATTCTATTATTACCCCCTTTCCGTCCGCCATATTGTTGATGTGGATTTTAACATGATTTGTACATGTACAAAGAGCCTTCAACGTTTCGCTAAGGTATGTGGCTATCACTTTGTGCTAGTTCCATGGAGGAGTTGTACTCAGTCTAAGGAAATCATATGGAATATTGAAAACTCTTCGACCACCCTAGTGGCACACCCACTTTAGCCCTCAGACCTTCTCATAACCCAATCATTGAAGAAAAAAAATATATGTATTGAAAAATAAAATATGGTTCAAAAAAAGAAAAAACTGAGCCTAACAAGATTCTCAGGGTCTCCCTAGATAATATTCAATTTTCTTGTTGAGATCTATTTTTTTTATATATTTGTAGGTTTGGAGTATTTTTTTTATTTATTTGAAGAAGAAGAAGAGTAGGGTATGACGGAGAAGCCCTTGATTGAATGTTCATTGGCAGAACTAAATTTGGATAGTGCGAAGTTTACATCCAAGGATGAAATCAAGCCCTGGCTTCAAGAATGCTTACTAAAGAATCGGAGTATTCATATTGTTATTGAAAGACTGGATGCTAACAAGATTATATTCCGGTGCAAGAACAGTTCGAAGAAGGAGATAATTGAGCTGAAAACAGCCAAACTGCAAGTTAGACGACAAACCACCTGTCCCTTTAAAATGCGTGCCAACTATTCACTCAAAAACAAGTATTGGCTGTTGGTTGTAATGAATGATAAACATGACCATGAGATTGGAGGGAGTAGCTATGGGCATATAAACCATTTGAACAATACTAGCTTAAACCAATTGAATATGATGAGCACGACGCCTGTTTCGTCTCAGTTGGCGATGAATATGCCATTTATGGCGAATGATGATTTTAAGAGAATGAATCCTCCCCAGGACTTTGTGTACGGTGCTCTTGATTATTCGCAGATGGCTAATTTGCAGCCACATTTATACACTTATCAGCAAAATTATCAACATGTCCACCCGCAGAACTTTCACGTCCCAGTTCAACAGAACTATCCACAAGTGCAGCAGCAGCAGCAACAACAACAGCAACAACAACAACAACAACAACAACAACAACAACAACAACAACAACAACAACAACAACAACAACAACAACAACAACAACAACAACAACAACAACAACAACA